>CM051268.1:60581961-60844461 GCA_027921565.1 Artemia sinica | reverse complement strand
TTATTGGTAAGGAAAAATATTCCCTTGCGCATTTCCTCTTTTATTCTCTTTTTTTTGGGCCATAAAAATGTCCTTCCGAATTAGATGTAGGGCCTTTGTTTTTATTCTAATAACTGGAGGAATAGCCCTACTAAAGGAGAAACCAAACGTCTGTTAAGAACTGTTTTTGTGAAATTCTTAGTGAGTTTTCAGAAAATTGAAGGATATTAAGAGAATTGTATTTGTATTATAAGAAGAAATATAAAGTAATGCTTGTTGTTATTATCGTTGTGTGTATTCTACCCCTAACTTGCAAATTACGTAAAACTTCTCATCAGAACCCTCTTTTTCATGACTCGTTAAGTTAACCCTCACGATGATTTTCATTATCTTTCCTTTTTCAGCAAGTTTATTGTTAATTGCAAATCAAACTTTTTCCGTCCAGGACATGCTTGGAGCCAGAGGGAGGGGATATTGCTCCTTAGCAGATCCAAAAATGGCCTGGCTTGCATATTTTGCTGTAGCTCAATTAATAAGCTTTATTATGACATGGCAAAAGACTTTTGCAGATGCCAAAACAAATGATTTTAGTCATGCAAATTTTTAGAATTTTCTTTTTTAGAGAAAGGGAGGGGGTTGAGTTTTTTTCTTTTGGTTCTTTACATTCAGTTCTCGTTTTAGCTGTCTTGGCATAATTAGCTTAGCTTTCTAAGAAAATTATTCTCACTTAGGCTTTGAGCGGAGTAGTAATATATTAATGATTCCGAGTCCGCCCATAGCCACCACTATTTTCTTTTACCCTGGTCTAAGATCACAACGAAGTTTTAACACCGATTTGTTTCTCCAAGACGCTGGCCCATAGTAGGGAACCTCCGCATATGCATTAGGAGCCATGTCAAGCCCTGAGGTTATTCTCCAAGACGCTGGTCTATTGCCTACATATGGAAATTCAAACGACATTGTCAATGACATACATTTTTGTTGATTTAAATGTAGGTTTTGCAAATTTATGTCAAATGCCCTAACGGGTTTTGAGGGTCAACGACACTTGTTTTAGTCGTGTGCACAATATCCAGTGCACAGTACACACATCTAGGTGGTAGATGACACTAAAAGAATATGTGACCAAGGATCTCGGCACGTATAAAAGCTCCTCCCATTTCCTTTGGTTAAGATAAAATGGGTGAGCCGGCGAAATGGTTCGCTACTGTCCCATCTTACATGTATGGCTTATGACTTGACTGAGTGGCGGATCCAGGGTTTATAAAAGGGGGATTTGGATTAAATTTTAGTGAATACGGGAATTTCCAGTGCTAACTTCTGAACAACGTTGCAACAGGGAAATATCTAGAATTTAGAAAGAGTGATCTACAAAGCTCGAGACTATTTGAAATTTACCACAAAATGCTTACTTAAAGGGGCAATCTAATAGTTTTAGCCCAGATTATCTATTAGGTTTGCAATAATCTGTGGGTTTAGATAGTAATACTGCGTACTGGTAGAACAACCCTATCCAAGAAAACACCAAGAGTCTGTTAAGAACTGTTTTTCGTGAATTTCTTAGTGAGTTTTCAGAAAATTGGAGGATTACAAAAGAATTATATTTGTATTATAAGAAGAATATAAAGTGATGCTTGTTGTTATTATTGTTGTAAATATGCTGCCACGAACTTGCAAATTATGTAAAGCTTCTTATCAGAAAGTATTTTTTATGACTCGCTAACTCGCTAAGTTAATCCTAACGATTTTTTTCATTATCTTTCCAGTTTCGGGCTACGTTCAAGTTTGGTATAAAACTTGGAATGGTTCAGAATTGTGTTAAGATTATTCAAAATTATTTAATCATTCTAGTTATCAAGTTTGTTGTCAGTTGCTAATCAAACTTTGTTTTGTCCAGGACATGTTTAGGTACTGTTCTATTAGCCGGGTAACCCGCATCGAGAAAATCAAAAATCAGATAGCCATTACCCGGTAATTGGATGTCTGACACAGCATAAACAAGGGTTTCTCACTCCGGAAACAATATTTAAACTTTAGTTTTTTGGGGTTTAGGGGGGAGGTACTTAGGTTAGGTTAGGTTCCGTATTTAATATATGCTAGGATCTACCAACACCCCCTCACCCCTAATAAGCAAATATATAGCCCAAACTTGTTCATAAGTATTACATTTTCATCCTATTTTGTTTTATTTCATTAGTATTAACTAAATTTCACTTCTCGTGTGTTGCTCGGCTACTAGAACAGTACCCATTTTTGGAGCCGTTAGGAGGTGGTATGGTCCTTCACAGATCAACCAATTATTAAGCTTTAATATGACATAGCAAAAGACTTTTGCAAATGCCAAAACAAGTGATTTTAGTCATGCGTATTTCTAGGATTTTTTTCGGAGCGAGAGGGGTTTATGTTTTTTTTTATTATTCTTTACATTCAGTTCTCGTTTTAAATGTCTCGGCATAATTAGCTGCGCTTTCTGAGAAAATTGTCCTCACTTAGGCTTTGAGCGGTAGCTAACGGAATTTTTGTAATGTCCCTTTCTGTCGCTGAATTTTTTTTTTTTTTTTTTTTTTTTTTTTTTTTTTTTTTTTTTTATTTTTTTTTTTTTTTGCTGAATATGTTTGTCTGAATAGCTAGAGTAGAACTCTGAATGTCACTTCTGGACAGATTTCCCTATGGCCTATATAGAAGGTGTGATTCTTTTTTTTCAGGGGTCTTTAGGTTTCCCCGTATGGTGTAGCTTTACTGTAGCATTTTCAGGCCCGGTACCTACCTTATTTTTTGAATTCGAACATATGTGTTCCTCAAAGGTAAAGTCTAAACAATATATCATCTTAATTCTAGTTCAGGGCCTACCTGACCTTTAACCTAGGTCTAAGACCAGCTGCAGCAATTTCTAAGACATTATTTTCCTGCTCGGAAACATACCCTCCACTGCAAACATATGTGTTCTGGCCGTTTAACCTGAGAGGCAAAGTCTAGACGATATATGACCTTTAACTTAGGTCTAAGCCCAGCTTCAACAGTTTCTAAGATATTATTGTCTGGCTAGGAGATACCCCCCCCCCACTTCGAACATATGTACTCTGACCTTTTAACCTGAGAGGCAAAGTCTAGCCGATATCTGACCTTTGACCTGGGTCTAATCCCTACGCAACGATTTCAAGGGATTATTTTCTGGATTGGAGACATGCCCCCCCCCCCCTGCTGCGAAACCGCATGGAAAAATATGTTCTGCTACCAGATGTTCTATTCTTATAATTCTAGGAAATTTTATTTTACCAAAAATGTTGTATATCCTGCCTAAGAACATTTAGTGTCTTACGAGCTGTTGAAAGTTACACATGAAAAATGGATGATCTCATCGAATCAGTCCTGAAAGAGTATGGTATTTGATAATTTTTAAGAACAGCCTCCGGAGAAAAAGAGTCGATATTCAGACCCCGATTTAGGCAAATCAGATTTTTTATACCTACAACTTCCAACCCAGATACATGCGTCCCTTCAAGGAATCTATTAGGTAATTTTTATGCTCCAACAACCTCCAACCCAGATATGGGTAACTTATAATACAATTTATTATGCAATTTTTATGCCCCTACAACCTCCAACCCAGATACGGGCGCCCTTTCAAATAGTGACCCTTCAACCCACCTATAGACAATAACGCAAAATTTGACTCTTTAATCAACAAGTTGGAAACATTTGGATTACTATCGAAGACTACAACTAGTAAAGTTTTTACCAGACAATTTCAACGCCCCTTCAACTAGTGATGTTTTACTAGACAATTTCTACGGTCCTTCAAGCAGTGACGTTTTACTAGACAATTTATACGCCCCTTCAACTAGTTATGTTTTACTAGATAATTTCTACGCTCCTTCAAGCAGTGATGTTTTATTAGACAGCAGTGGCGCTTTACTAGACAATTTATATGCCCCTTCAACCAGTGATGTTTTACTAGTCATTTTCTACCCTCATTTAACTAGTGAAATTTTACTAGGAAATTTCTTCACCCCTTTTGACTGGCAACGCAGATGTGGCTGCCCTTAAAAACAGTGATGTTTCACTAGACAATTTCTACGCTCATTCAACTAGTGACCCTATATCAGGCAATTTAGATGCCCCTTAAACCTCCAACCCAGATGCGCGCACCCTTTCAAGCAGTGAAGCTTTACTAAACAATTTCTACACTCCTTCATGTGACAACGCAGATACGGGTGCTCCTACAAACACTGATGTTTTACTAGACAATTTCTACGCACCTTCAAGCAGTGACGCTTTACTAGACAATTGCTACGTTCCTTCAAGCAATGAAGCTTTACTAGACAATTTCTGCGCTCCTTCAAGCAGTGACGTTTTTCTAGGAAATTGCTACGCTCCTTCAAGCTCCAGTCTAGCAATAGGCACTTCATTATCATTTAATGATATTCAAGACTTTAATGATAACTTTTAACCAGCCAATAGTGAAGAGAGCCATTTTATTCCCCCCCCCCTCCATTTTGAAGTATTTAGTGACATGTCAGATTCAAATCAAGGTAATGTTGTTTTTAATCAGATAGGCTAGGGTAAGAGTGAGCGATTTCCTTTTTTCTAAAAAAAAAATGGGTTTAAAGGATGTTTAGGTTTTTAGAAATTTCATTCTTTGTGTATTGGCGAGACACCGGGATCTAGCATAGAAGGGCTAAGACTCACAATCGGAGAATTGCTTGGAAAAATTCAAAAAGGAGAAAAACAAGTTTAACTGTTCAACTGGCTGCACATATCGTGTTCTCTAAAGAGAGGTGGGAAGATCAATCAGTAGTTTTATTATCAAAACTGGAAACCTTCCACAAACCTTAGACTTTAGATCCACCTATGCCTCCAGAGGCACCCAGGGCATCAAGAAAGAGCGGCTAATCTTCCCGCTGGTTTGCTGCTGCAAGTATGTCCTCCCACTGAGGTTGGATTGATGCGTGCAGGGTACGGAGATCTGTCTGGTACTTTCGACGTATGGTGTTTCTGGGTCTACCACTGCGGCGTGGACCCGATGGCTGCCAATAGAGCGCTGCATTTGGTAGTCGGTAGATTGTCCATACGTAGTACGTGACCAAGGTATCTCCATCGCCGGACTCTTATTATATATGTCACAAGAGACTGGCCAGTCTTGTCGCGGATGGATTGGTTTGTTATTCTTTGCTGCCAACGGATGTTGAGAATTCTTCTAAGATATGTGTTTTCGAAAGCTAGCATTCTTCTCTCTTGTTCCTGGTTCAGTTGCCAGGTTGTGGTTGCGTAGAGCAGCAGTGGCATAACATTGCTATTGAAGAGTCGTAGGTTTAGCCGTATAGATAAGCTTTGGGACCGCCAAACTTTCCTTAATCTATTGAAGGCCCCATTGACTTGGCCGATTTCTGTGAGCACTTCTTGTGTGGTCGATCCGGTGCTTTCTTTTATGCTTCTCAAGTATTTGAAATAGACGGCTTGCTCTTTGTGTTGATCTCTGCACGTGATGCCTAGGGGTGAATCAGTGGTAGCCATGCATTTAGTTTTTTCATTATTTATTTTCAATCCGACCTGATCACAGGGGTGGATCCAGGATTTTTCTAGGGGGGGGGCAAAATAAGTTGATCAGAAAAAACATTTTATGGGGGGGGGCGCAAAATCGGATGATCCGATAAACTTGCGTTAGGAGCAATTTTGTTTAACGCAAACTAGAGTTATTTGTGTAAATTACACTAGTTTAGACTACACTAGGGGTGCGCACCCCCCTCTGGACCCGCCATTGCATGGCCACCACTCTCCCTCACTTTGTCAAGGAGTTCTTTGAGTCTTTGCTTGCATGATTCCAGGACGGCGATGTCGTCAGTGAAGTCTACATCACTGAGGCGTATTTCTAAATTCAGCTGGATTCCGTCCGTGCTTGTACTTCGCAGTATGTAATCAATGACGATTACGAAAAGTAGCGGTGACAAGACGCAACCTTGCTTAACTCCTGACAGAATGTGGAAGAAACGAGTTTGGCCATCTGGTGTCTTTACACAGCACTCGCTATCTTCATAGAGCGCAACGATCAGTGAAACTATCTTTTCAGGGATTCCGTAATGCAGTAGGATCTCCACAGACTTTGGCGGTCTACTGAGTCAAATGCCTTCGCAAAATCGATGAATATCATATAGATTTTGGAGCGCCACACTCTGCTTTCTTCCGTCAGTAGTCGTAGAGTAAATATCAGGTCCGCACATGAACGGTTTGGTCTGAATCCATGTTGCTCATCGCGAGTGTGTCAGTCGAGCTGTGAGCTGATTCTCTGCAGTAAAATGTGCGTCAGCAATTTTCTAGGTTTGGAAAGCATGCAGATTCCTCGCCAGTTGCCTGGGAGGGACACATCGCCTTTCTTAAAGATCCTCATAAGGGTGCTGCGTTTCCAATCCGAAGATATTTTGGCGGTCGTCCAGGTTACTGCGAACAGCGCTGTCCAGAACTTGAGGCAGGTCATAACAGTCGCTTTGATCATTTCCGCCAGTCTTGATCAGTCTTCGCCAGGCGACTTCCCATTTTTCAGCTTCTTGCTGCTGCTATAATTTCGGTGGATGACGGCAGATTCGTGATGCTATCTAAGGAAAATAGTGTTGTTGCTGGGATCGTCTGGTGGAGGTCTATTCAACAGCTTCTCGAAGTGGCTGGCCAAAACTTCGTTTACGTCAGACTGCTGTGGTATCAGGATGCCCGATGGGTCTTTTACTGGTCCATGTTGAATAGAGGATTTATTTCCAATAATCCCGTTAGTGATTTTATAGACGGCTCTTGAGTCGCCTCTCTTCGCTGCCTCTTGTGCCTGCGCAGCTTTCCGCTCCAGTAGGTTTCTATGGTCTTTTCTGGCGCTCATCTTTAGTTCTTTATCCGCAGCTCTGTAATCGTCGTTTCTGAGGATATGTCGGTCGGGGGATTGTCTTTGGATAAGTGATGCTTTTACTTTTTTCCTTGTCTCTATGAGTTCCCATGTTTGTTCAGATAACCACTGGTCCTTTGAGCTCTTGCGGTACCCAATGGTGGCTTTCGCGGCATCATGAAAGCACAACTTTATGCTTTCCCAGTATTGATTGCTATCAGCATCATCTAGTAAAGACAAGGCTTCAAATCTATTCTGCACCTCTAGTTTAAAGGCTTGGTTGATTTCTATCACCCTCAGTTTCTCCGAGTCAAAGACTGGGTTTAAGGGAGACTTTTTTGCGTTTCTATTTCCTTTCAACTTGAGGCGGATTTTTGCTGCCATCAGATTATGACCTGAGCAAACGTCAACCCCTCTGTATCCCCTTATATCAAGTAGGCTTGATCTCCACTTCCTGCTCCAAAGACAATGGTCAATCGTATTTCGGGTGTGGCCATCGGGTGATATCCAAGAATATTTGTGTACTTTTCGATGAGAAAATAGGGTACCTCCGATTGCTAGGTCGTTAAGGAGCGTGAAGTCGATAAGTAGTTCTCCGTTTTTGTTTCGCTGGTCCAGGCCATGCTCGCCGAGAACCTCTGGGGAAAAGGATCGGTCGTTCCCTACTTTCGCGTTAAAATCTCCTAGAAAACATGCTGTGTCATGCCGTGGTATGTCTTTTGCTGCAGAGTTGAGAGCTCTGTAAAATTCGTCTTTTAATTCGTCGGTGGCTTCATTGGTGGTTGCGTAGCATACTACTACTGACAATTTTGCATGCGCGCCGATGAAGCGGGCTTTCAGGATTCTAATTGGCACCGGTGTCCATTGCAGTAGAGCTTGGGAAGTCTGTTCTCTCATCATTAAGGCTACTCCGTATTCACACATATTGTCAACTGCTTATCTAACTTTGTTTTGTCCAGGGCATGTTTGGAGCTAGAGGGAGGTAGATATGGCCCCTCACTAGATCAACCAATGGCCTTGTTTGCATAATTTACTGTTGCTTAATTTTTAAGCTTTTATATGACATAGCAAAAGACTTGCAGATGTCCAAAGAAATGATTTTAGTTATGCGTATTTCTAGGACTTGTTTGCAGAAAGAGAGGGGGTTATGTTTTTTTCATCTTTTGTTTCTTTAAATTCAGTTCTCGTTTTTGCTGTCTCGGCATAATTAGCTTCGCTTTTTGAGAAAGTTTTCCTCACTTAGGCTTCGAGTGGTAGCTACCTGAATTTCGTAATGCCCCTTTCTGCTATTGAATATCTTTGTCTATAGAACTAGCATCGTTATTTGGGATTTTAAGGATTTTCAATAATTCTTAGTTTTAAGGCCTGAGATCCTCTTGGTTTCTCACAAGGTGTGCAAAAGAATAAAGTTTTGTTGCTAACAATCGTATGTTGCAACGTTGTTCGTTGCTAACGATCGTCATGACCTCCGGAGAAAGTTTAGCAACTGGCGTAATTTTGTCTTAGTTATTGATAAGTATAGCGTTCACGCTTCTATTTTTCTAAGAATAGAAATTTTTATCAGCCCAAAAGCTGGATTTCGTACGACAATGGATTTTTTTTCGAAGCAAAAAATTATCATCTCCGTTTACTCTGTCTCCGTCCACGTGTTATTTATTTCTTTAAGCACCCTTCCTCTCCTATCAGAGATATACTGAAAATGAATAGTTTTCTGCTTTTTAGCAAAGATGCATGAGAGGCAAATTTAAAGACATATACATATCTTAGTGATAGATCCAAAATTTTATTGGGCTTTACGCTAGAAAGCCCTGTTCTAGAATATTCATCCAGTTTGTTTACCGGCATTTCTTGCTCCTGAGTCTGTGTAATCTTAGACCTTTTAGGGCACAATTTCTAAAATATTTCTAAAACCTTTTTCTAAAGGGGAATTACAAGGAATAACACATTTTTAGCGATATATCTCAAAGATTTCAGCCGCTATATTTCCGTTTGTTTTTCCAGGGTAACAGAATGGCTAACGGTATGTGGCCGGGAGGATATTTTGAAGAAACCCGATCATATTACTTATTTAAGGAAGTATGCCGTTGTATGCAACCGCCACTTTGACCCCTCGGACCTTGTTTGTGAGGAAGAGTTTCTTAACGGCAGACGTCGGAAAGTTAAATTTAATGCTATACCATCTCTCTTCTTACCCGCTTATCCAGAAACTATCGAAGGCCAGAGGCTGTTTTCTGCAAGTGACTGTTTTAATAGTTTTAAATATTTGATTATCTCCTTTTTTCAGCAGAGACAAAATTTTTAAAAACTAGCATTTGATTATCTCCTTAATGAGCTCCTCAGTGCTACGGACAATAAAAATCAAACCAATATCAATAAACATATGTACAAAAAGGAAGTGACTAAATTCAAGTTAACTGTGAGTCTGCATTCATGCCGACCACATAATTTTCCTTGGAGAAAAAATTGACAAAACTTTGGAACTGAAATATCAATGCGAAGCGCCAAACTTCCTAATCAAATATCATCACGTTATAGCATTGTTCAATAAAACTCATTTTCACCTTGATTATCCTTGTAAATTTATTCTTTATTTTCCTGTGCATTCTCAAACCAATATTATTGTTACCTTTTGCATAATTACGGCCAGGCCGATCATTTTCCTTTTCCTTTTTTTTCTCTTCAATGTGTTGCATCCTTTCTTATTCCCTAGATGCTCGATTCGTCTTATTTTTTTCTGTTCTCCAGGCTGTGAATACCGATGCCACGCGCGTGCTACCCATGTTCAAATCTAATGTTGCTTGCTTTTTTTTCGTTTAAATCACTATATATAAATAATATAACAGTAAGATCACGCCTCAGTGATTTTTGGCTATTACATTCTCAGCGCGTACAAACAGCTCCTCCCATGTAATCTGTCATCAGTGGTTCAGTGTATATTACCCTGGAACGCGTATTTTCGCAGAAACTTTCTGAGAATAGAAACTTTGAGCCGAGAAAGGAACCTTTTCAAAACGTTCACTTTAGGGGGTCCACAGAGGCTGCTTAGCCCCCCACCCCCTCTAGCTGAGAATGAAATGCCACCGGTGCGTAAAACTGCCAAAAATTACCATCGATAAATAAATGAAAACCAATAAATAAAATAAATAAATAAAAGAAAATGAGCCTTTTTGCTGCCTCCAAATCGAATCTTAAACTTATAAGAGTTAGATGTTGGGAGATTTAACGAGGGGGGGTAGGGATTAAAAACCATCAGTGCCACCTGCAGTGTAGCGTCTGACGACTTCATAAAATAGTAGAAAATTTCGAAGAAAATTGGATATCTGATATGATAAATATACAATAAAACAGTATTCAAGCTGAAATTTCTCTGTAAGAGATAATTAAACAACATTTTTTTCAAAATTATTTTGTAAATATCCAGTCTGCACGAAGAAGACCTAGGTTAGCTTTGGAGCATTTTGGCTTATTGATTTTATGCTGATAGGCCAACTGGTGAGAGAATTCTGCTTTCTTTACCTCCCCTGCGTTTAAATGTACCTGAAAAGGCATTTATATTGCAGTTTTGGGCCAAACAAGATCTCCAAACTCTAGATGGTGTTGGTGATTCTTCTTTTCAACTCCAGCACCGGTTTCCACTCTTTGAAGTTTCCATTAATATTTTGTCATCTCATTCTGCTTGCTTTGGTAGGGAGCATTAACCCTCTGGTGGTGCGCGCTTCTCGCTTATCATTGGGATTTGATCAAAACCTGGTGCATGACAATATCACACACAAAGAAACTAGTGACTAGCTAATAGTTGTTTACGTTTACTACGTCATTAATAAAGTGGCGTTGTGGTTTGCCAATAAAATAGCAGTTTTGGGCCAAACAAAATCTCCTAACGCTAGACGGTGTTGGTGATTCTTCTTTTGAGCTCTAGCACCGGTTTCCACTCTTTGAAGTTTCCATTAATATTTTGTCATCTCATTCTGCTTGCTTTGGTAGGGAGCATTAACCCTCTGGTGGTGCGCGCTTCTCGCTTATCATTGGGATTTGATCAAAACCTGGTGCATGACAATATCACACACAAAGAAACTAGTGACTAGCTAATAGTTGTTTACGTTTACTACGTCATTAATAAAGTGGCGTTGTGGTTTGCCAATAAAATAGCAGTTTTGGGCCAAACAAAATCTCCTAACGCTAGACGGTGTTGGTGATTCTTCTTTTGAGCTCTAGCACCGGTTTCCACTCTTTGAAGTTTCCATTAATATTTTGTCATCTCATTCTGCTCGCTTTGGTAGGGAGCATTAACCCTCTGGTGGTGCGCGCTTCTCGCTTATCATTGGGATTTAATCAAAACCTGGTGCATGACAATATCACACACAAAGATACTAGTGACTAGTTAATAGTTGTTTACCGTTTAGTACGTAATTAATAAAGAGGCGTTGTGTTGTGTCAATAAAATAGCAGTTTTGGGCCAAACAAAATCTCCAAACGCTAGACGGTGTTGGTGATTCTTCTTTTGAGCTCTAGCACCGGTTTCCACTCTTCGACGTTTCCATTAATCTTTGGTCACTTCGTTCTGCTCGCTTTGGTTGGGAGCATTAACCCTCTGGTTGTTCTTGCTTACCACTGGGATTTAATCAAAACCCGGCACATGACAAAATCACACACAAAGATACTAGTGACTAGTTAATAGTTGTTTACCGTTTAGTACGTAATTAATAAAGTGGCTTTCTGTTGTGTCAATATAATAATTTGTTTGATAAAATAACAATGGATTTTGTGTCTAAAGAAGATTTCGATAGTGTTATCAGCATTATCTTTGAAACACGACAAGATAAAGAGAAGCCATTATGGACCCGTCAGAGGATAGAGGAGGCAATCAAAATGATCGAGGAGTTTAAAGCTGCTGGGACATTGGGGAAATCGCGGACCAGTAAACAATATTATTATGGAAATAAATACGACGTGATGGATGACGGTATTAGAAAGTGTTTGATTTTGACACAAAAATCTAATGCTGAATCAGTAGTCGAAATAGCATCATCAGAAGAATTTCACCGTATTTTGTGTGAACTTCACCAATCAACTGGCCACGGTGGCAGGGACAAGTTGCTACATTATTTAAAATCAAAATATTTCATCCCGTTTTTAGTGATTGGAGAATTTTTGAAACTGTGCAGTGTGTGTCGATCTAAAAGGAAGTTTCCAAAGAAGGGAAATCCTCGTTCGTCCGAGTGATAATCAATTCTCTTTAAATATAGATCTATTGATTTTGTTATATTATACAAGCATATTTCTCTAAAGCACCAGGGTGTTTATATTAAAATATAAACACTAGGGACATTGAACAAAATAAAAAAATGCATGTTTGACACACAAATGAATCTCGCGGAGAAATTTCTACTATGAACAAGCTACACTTAGGGCAGGGGGTAATTGCCCCTACTACTGCTACTACTAACAACTCACTGCAGCCCCAAGCCGCCTGAAGTCAACACAGTTGTGCACGCTCCTCTTCATATCTATCCAAAGCTTCACTCTTTTCAACCTCCCAAGCATATCTGATTTCCTTTAAATACTTTCCCATGACCGCTCCCCACCCCATTCGGGAACGACCTACTTATCGTTTGGCCCTAGATGAATGGCTAAAAAGAATACATTTTCGGCAGTCTATCATTTGCAAAAACATGTTCTAGCCATCTGATTATAGCCAAGTTTTCTCCCAACTTTATTCGGAGACGACCTGTGTTTTATTTTGCACCATGTGGATGGCCAAAAAGCACTCTTCATCCATGGAAAGTTGTACACCCATAATGCAAAGCTGTTAGGCACTGGATTGGCACCCCATTCGGGAACGAATGGGATTCGTTCCCGGATATTGGCGAATAACTCGCTTTTATCGTTGTTAGGTATTTGGTTTTAATTTTTTTAATTTTTGGCTTTTATTGAATTTTATTCATCTTTTAAGTTTTTGGTTTTTTCTTTGGTTTTTTGGTTCTTTTCACATTGACTTTCCGCGTTTGTTTTTTGTTGTTTTTTTTTTTCTTCGCCACTTTCCTTGGATACATTATTTCGTTTCGCACTGAAGAAGAGAGGCGTTTGTCCTCTCGAAATATTCGCTTCGTTTTTTCAGTATTTTCATTTGGCCTATAAAAACCCCATTTTTGCTCGTTTTTCTTTCTTTATGTTATCGTTTGGCCCTAGATGAATGGCTGAAAATAATAAATTTTCGGCAATCCATCGTCTGCAAAACATGTTCCTAGACGGTTGCCTGACAATGAAGACCTTGGGATATCTGTCATCCTTCATCCGCAGAACGTGTTTTCTAGCCATCTCAACTTTTATCTGATTATAGCCCTAGGACGTGGGGTGGAGCCGTGCTTTTCGTGCAGCTTGTTAACTGATATTCGGCTAATCAAACGGATGCCCAAAACGCTCCATAGATACTTCCTCTGTAAAAAAATCCAGCAAATCCTCCTCTGTCTTCCGAAGCACCCACGCTTCACAGCCATGCTTGGCCACTGCCATCAGTGTTGGTTCCAACATTCTGGTCTTGATTTGCGGACTTATCTTTCTATTCTTCCAAACTTTTTTCAACTGTAAAAAACACACTGTGCCTTGGTTTTGGTTATTCTACGTTTTACTACTTCGCTGCATCCCCAATCTTTTCTAAAGAAAAACTACCCACGTAAGTGAAGCTATCCACTCGATTAATCTTCTCCTTCCCAAAATCAGTTCTTAACCTTCATTTATGCCTAATCTGCCAGACTTATGAAAGGACTTAAAGGAAATTGGGATACCTTGGGAAGGTGTAAAGAGCTTTGAATATATTAGGATGGAGGAGGAACATGCGCGGTTATATTGGCCTCAGGCGGCTTGGTGCTTCAATGGGTTATTGTTAGTAGTCGCAGTAGTAAGCGACTTCGTCTTCCTGCGCCAATTTTCAAACATATTATTGCCCTCCGAACTCCCAAAACTTCCGAACATTTATACCATTTTATAACATTTTTATATAGGACAAACTAATCATCTGCATAATTTGAGTCTAGGGAGTTTTACCTTCTCATTTGATTCCATGCCTTCTCTTGGCCTTTGACGTGTTCCTTAGGACAATGTCCATTGAAATAATCCATATAAGTGGGGATCACAACCCTGCTTAACTCCTGATCTAGTACCGAACCGACTGCTAACCTATTTTTCTACCTTAACCGCTGTAATATTGTTCTCGTACATAGCACTAATCCGTTTAATGTATTTATCTGGTATACGATGCAAGGACAGGACCTTCACTAAAGCTCTTCTATCGGCTAGATTAAACGCCTGCTCATACACAATGAAACTAAGGACTAAAGAGGTTTGATGATTCAATTCCTTTTCAATTATTAGATTCTAAAAAATATATTTTTTGGTATTTTCGTTTAAAAGACAAAAAATATCCATTTCTAGACAAATAGCCCTACCCTTATCCGTTTTAAAAAATGCCTTTCCCTCTCTTCCTACATGTTGGTGAATTGGCGCCAAAATTTTTATAACTTTAAAAAATTTTGGAAAATAACTTGAAAAATAACTCCTTAATTTTGGTTTCAGTGTACCTTTCCGTTTGAGCAAAAGTACCAGGCTCAAAAAGTTTTCTTTAAGGCTCATTTGTTTGGTTGATCCGATTTTATAATGACGGCAGAAATGTGCAAAGTATTCAAAAGCTAGACATGTTGGAAATTAAAGAAAAAGTGAACTTTGAAACCACTCAAGGAATTCAGATTTCAAACCACTATCACAATATTACATGGAGTTGAACCAGTGATCAGAGGCAACGCTCTAGCAATGTGCCTCCATTAGCGTCTATTGATGGACTGTAGGGAGCAATTAACCCCTAGATTTTGAAAACTACGCTCCCTCCTAAATTTTTGATCTGACGCCACTTTGTGCCTCCCATGTATTATCTTGTTTTCCCAAACATTCCACACGGCAGGGTGGTAATAGAAACTTTAGAAGGGGCCTGTTCGATTTTAAATTGATTGTTCTCTAGGGACGAAAGCAATTGGAGGTAACCAGCCTCCTTTCTGTGCCCCATTTTGCTACTCAGATCCCTGTAATTCCCCTCCATCGGATTCAAAATTTGAGATAGCTCTTTTGGTCAAAATCATAAAATATTCAATCAGTATCGTTCTGGGGGTCACGCGACCCCCTACTCCAGAACTAGAACCTAGGATAATGATCTCTAGTTATGTAAATTACATATTTTTGTTTACGTACATGTTTTATTGTGGAAAAAAGGGAGCATGTTTTATCTTGGGTGTTTACTTAGCTCAAAACTTTTAGGGATCGTTCTCAGGGGCAAGGGGAACATATATTATGTTGGGAGGGTCTTTTGGGGCCTGGAAATGGTTCCAATATATTTTTGTTCCTGATCAGTTTAAAACTGAGAGCCGTAAGTACTTAGGCCATACGAATACGAAAAATTGGGAAAATAGGTTGTATTGATTCGTCACGCCAGAAACTAGGCGCAACATTTTTCTATGTCTCTCGTATAGTCTATCACCCAATATGGTATATCGCGTGTATGTCAATGTTCCTTGTTTTTGAAATATACTATAATTAGCTTTGCTTAACTGGAAGCTACAAAATACCCGGCCGCGCAAGTTGTGATATTTATCACAACTATCACAACGTAACTTGTTCCTGACTCCCGGTCTTAAGTCTTAGCTACCCAAAACAAGCAATACAGTAAGGCCCAGTCCCCACGGGGCAACTGTTTCAAGACAATGGTTGGAAACTAGTTTCATCTGCAACTGGTTTATGCAACCAGTTTACAACCAAAATGAAACGTGTCTCCGCCCACGGACGCGAGTGGTCGTGGATCAGTTGTCTTTATCTAACTGAGCACTGCAGTGTGGTTAGCTATGTTGAGTTCTGACTAGGAAGACTTGATTGATTACTATGAGTACCACAATTATATAGTTTAGTTTTATTTTAATTCAACTAACTTCTATTTAAATACGCAATTAACATATTTAACTTTTAATTTTAATTAATTAAAAAAAAACGCAATTATAGTCTGAAATATATATGATAAACTTTCCTACCTGACATGTATACTTCAGCTTCCACCATTTGCCAATTTACTTTATTGACAAAATTTTGAAAACTAAAAAAGAATTATGGTAGGGGAGGGGGGGCAACGGTCAATCGTAAACATCAAATCTGTACTGTCAAGTCTTTCCTAGAGTACGCTGGAAGTTTACAGTTGTACAGCTCTTCATGCTTCTCCACTTCTCCTACGAATTTCACGTTAATTCCTGGTCTGACATGTTGAGAGCCAAAATAATTGGACAATATCAACGCGGTTGCTCCCGAAAATGTGTGGGACAACACTCTGCAACCTGCAATGCAATTGTGACACTGCCGGAGGTTCATATGGAACCGGTTTTAGACTGATTGGAAAGCAGTCTCATTTGGATTGCCTCGTGGGCGGGCCTCCACTCCACCCTACTTCAAGGCCACAGTCACAAAACAGTTGTGTGCGCAATCGCTTAGCAATTCTAGTCTCAAAACAGTTGCCGCGTGGGCGCTGGGCCTAAGTGATTAAGATAGGATTTTATTTAAGAAAGGAAAAACTTGAGACTATTTTCAGCTGTATGAATTCATGACACCCAAAAATGAGCCAAAAATTTGTTTCATTTCTGATTGGCTTGAAACTTATAGGATATGTAGATATGGTCAGGCTGACCTCAGGGATGAAAAACAAATTTGAAGTTTAGTTGTATTGATATGTGATACCTGAAACTGGTGAAAAATTTCGTTTCCTATCCGATTGCCTTTTTCTATGATTTAAAAAAATATACTCATATATTATCAAGCATCAGTAAAAAAAATAATTAAATTACAACTTTTTCATTCTTTCAAGCAATAGGATTTTGAACCACCAAAATCCCATTGTCTCCTCGCAGAATCATCTTGGCGATGTAACGATCCCTTTTCATAGGTTTTTGTTGGCTCCTTTTGCCACTCTTTGCAGTCTCTGTCCTCATTTCTCTGACTTGCTCCAAAACCATGTTAAACTGACGATCAATTGCTCTAACTCTTCCGATAAGTTTCTTAGTGTTTCTGAGGCTTATCAAGACCTGGCTGTTGTGGTAAGCTGCATTTGTAAGAATCGAAAGAGGTCCAGTTTTTAACTCTTCAAACTGATTTTCTAGTTCTTCAATGGTCATCTCCTGGCAGGAACGTAACTCTAGCATTTTATTGGGGGGAGGAGGGAGAGGTGTCCACATCCAGAAAGTAAAGGGGCCAGGGGCCTATTCCCCGCAACCCGTGGGGAATGGGCTGTTAGTTATGAAATTTGTCCATTGCTTACGTATAGTATTTGTTATTGGGAAGTATACAGACGTTTGTCGGGGGGTTTTGTGCTTGGAGTGGGTTTCCATGGGTAGAGTTTCCCGTGGGAAGGAAAATTTCAGGGAGGATTTGACAGAATTCCTATAAGAAATTATTTTTATCTGTCTTACTATCTCTTTGCCAACTCAATTTTGATTATGGGGATGTTCCGGTGGAATTATCCTGGGGAAATTTTCAGCGGGCTTGGATTTCCTGGAAAAAATTTCTACGGAAAGGAGGGACTTTCTGAGTGATCGGAAAAACAACTAGAAATCAAAGTCTTTTTCAAATCAAAGTAGGCGAAGGAGAATTTTTAGGCTGAATCGTCCGCTAGAAATTTTACGGGGGGGGGGGGATGTTCAGCGAGGATGGAAGTGTCTGGAGGGACTTTTAGGGAGAGAGGGTGTACTTTATATGGGATGAACTTTCCACGAAGGAGTTTTGCGTGAGGAGGGGGATTTTTCACGAAGGGTGAGCCAGATTTACCAGCATTATTTGAAAAACGATCAGAAACTAAACTGAAAACACTAGTTTTTTCAACTGAAAGAAAGGAATTACATTAAAACTCAAAACGAGCAGAAATTGTTCCGTATATGAAGGGGTTACCCTCTCCTCAATACCTTGCTCTTTGCGCTAAAGTCTGACTGTACAGTGTACTATATGCATGTATATATGCCTGTAAATATTGGAGAGCATATTAAAAACTTGGAACATCTTACATTTTTGAAACAACAGCCTTGCATCTTTAAATTGTTCTTCTCATTTATTTTATTTTGCTAATGGCCCTACAAAAAAGAGTAAGAGAGCTTAATTTCATATGCTTCCGTTTTGAAAGGTGTGGTTTTACTCCATTGGCTGATTTTTGTAGCTTATTTTCTCAAGCCAATCACAATATTCCTGAAGTGTATATTAGAAAGGGACAGAGGCGGATGCCGAATTAGTGTTTTTGAGGGGCACCAACGAAACTTGGCTTCTCCATTGGTATTTTTTGTCCCTCCACCCCTAGAAGTAATGCAATTTTCAACCTTCTGAGGGAGGGAACAAGTGCCTCTAAAAGCACCCCCTGGATCTGCCTCTGCAAAGGTGGGCAAGTCCAACGTTTTTACTAATTGTTGTAGCCTATTTACCTGTTTTTGTTATATCAAATTTTTAGCTAGTAAAAAGAACGTAAAACTTGATTGGTTGTTTTGAGTGAAATTTCAAGCCAGTAAAATGAACAAAAAGCTAGTGTTTTTATATGTAAACTCTCTGTTTTACTGTGGCCTAACTGTTTGCTTTTTTGTAGGAGCGACCCTCAGAGTCTCCCGAAGGAAACTACATGGCAACATTCGAACCCGCCTCTGCAATCAAATCTGAAAATGAGAATTCATCTTCACCAATACCGACTCTGACCTGTGCTACCCTAGAACCGTCTTCTCGACCAGCTAAAAGAAAAGAACCTGAAGACGCAGCCTTAACTCCTGACGTTCTTCTTTCAGTAAATGAGAGCTTTACTCGGCCGCAAATGCTTGATGACCGATTTGATATATTTGGCAAGAATGTAGCAGTGAAGTTACGAGATTTGCCGAAACAACAAAGGATCATTTGCGAAAAATTAATTAATGATACATTGTATGGCGGCCGAAATGGGCAGTTTAACGATTGACCACACATTGTCTACAGCCGCCATTTCAATGTTTAATAATTCTCAATCATGTACCAAGGACAGTGAAAATGAAATGTAATTCTTTTGAACTAGTTAAGTGGACACTTATACGATCATCCATATGCATCCTAGAAAATATCAAAATTGTGAAAAATTAATAAAATTTTAACGAAAAATACATGTATATACAACTTTAGCTGTAAAAAATAAATAAATGTAGGCTGAAAATCAAAAGAATAACCGCAGCAAACAGCTTAAGAAGGTATTATTTTTCTTTCGGGGAATAGTTGTCGCTGTGAATCAGCAGATTGTTAATGTTTGAACTTTACGGACGAAAAGCTTTGTCAAGTTTAGCTAATCAATTTCATCCATTCTTGCGGTTCGACGTGGCAACACTGGCGAAAATGTGGTACTGTCTTAAAAATTTCATAATTTAGAAACGACCCCAAAAAAATCTTTGAAAACTTCGGTTTTCGGGTGCGATAAGATGCGTCCAGAAGGCAAAAAATTTTTTATTTTCATGCCCTTGGTGATTTAAATACCTCCTCATAATACCTCCTCATCCAGACAGCGATGTATGTACAGATTTTTCTGAGAGGAGGGGAAGTCTTCATTTTTTAGGCAGGAAGTTTGAAAAATGTATATGTGCCATAAATACGTCATATTTATACAGGATATTCAAACATGTGACCTTTTTTTGTCCTTTATATATATTTTTGTGCGTCTCCCATGGATGAGGAAGGGAGGAGAGGGGTGCTAAAAAATAAAGGCACCACTTCAAATTTAAGGTCCATTTGGACGTCATGACATCAAGAAAAGGCTTAAATGTCTGCGTTTAGAAGACAAGCGACAGTGAAGATCTGTATATAAACCCTTATATTTTCAAAAATTTTATTTGATAATCGGAATAGGAAATGCCAAGAAATTCGGAATAATTTAGGTTTGGGGGAGAACCAGACACCGAGACCCCTCCCATTTCCTGATTGTATTCCCTGCTCCTTATTCCTTCAATTTTGTGCCTTTGCTTCTTTTTTGGTATTAATTTGAAAAAAAAAATTATCAACAAAATAAGTTTTTCAAAGAAAAGTAAAGATACCCATTAAACCAAAAATGAGCAGAAATAAATTCTAATAATGTTCTAAGCGTAAACCTGCCCCAAATCACCATCAATTAATAAATGAAACCCAAAAAGAGCAGAAATTAACTTGAATAGGGGTGACAACCCCTATGCCTTCTTAAGATCAGAATATAATTTGTACTTTACTGAAAGAAAAAACAAACAAATAATTGTTGATTGACAGTCTAATATACATATGTTGACATTTATTCCTTAAACTCTTAATAATTTTTGATTCGTCAAAGTTAAAAAAGTGAAAACATTTAAAATGTATATTGTTTTCAGTGAAGTGTAAATTAAATTCTGGTCATTGCAGATGAGAGTAATGCCCGAGTTGTGCTATAGTTGCGTCTATGGATAAAAATCAAATTACCCTGACATATATAAATTGACTCTGGTTGCCATTCTGCCCATAAACAATACCGTATACAGCGACCACCGTCATTGACAAAGACCCATAGAACTCATAAAAAGCACAAGAAACTTAAATAGCTTAGGACCTTATAAATCTAAATATGCCTCTGTTTATAAATACCAAACTTCGACAATACCTAAAGGAGATATGGCATTGTGAAAAACCCCCCACTGAAAAAAAAGAAACGATGGGTAGCAAATACTCAAAGAAAAAATACCATCATACAGATGGCATTGTTTTGTCAGCAATTCGTCAAATTCTGTAAACCCGTATAAAATAGGCGAACAGTTATGAAATTGTAGGGAAAATTGTGGCACTCTTGAGGGGGGTCAGTTATATATAGTTTGATCATTTTCAGCAATCCTAACTTCTTCACTGTATTTGCCTTTGCTTAGTATCGAATTTTTGGAAGTATAAAACCAGGCTAAGGAGCGAGAATAAAGTTCCCCTCACCTCCAAAAAAAGAAAAAATCCTATATACGTGGCTAAAAGGAGTAACTACGAGGCGTGTTTTTTCATTAAGGTCCCTTTGAACATAAGTGCACAACGAAAGATTATTTCAAAAAAGTAAATTTATTTTCAGAGAGTGCATGCTTCACTCTGTTTTTCGATATAGTTACCAAGGTTTTTGAAACACTTATCGTACCTTTCAACTAATTTTAAAGTAAAGTCTCCATAAGAACTGCCCGCCGGCTCCAATAACCAAGAATTCACTGCTGTTTTTTACGTCATCGTCATCTTTTTAACGGTTGCCACTGAGGTGGCAACAGGTTGAACTGGAGACGAAACATGGGTTTCGCATACTACGCCCAAATCGAGGCAACAAAACACGGAATGGAAACGCACACACTCCCCTGAAAATTTGATGATATTGATCTGAAAATTTTTTGCATGGTGTATTTCCTTCTTCATGACAATGCCAGACCTCACCCTGCTGATCAGACCCGTAATTTGTTGGACGGTTTTGGCTGGGAAGTTTTCGATCACCCACAATACAGTCCTGATCTTGCGCCGAGTTATTACCATCAATTCTGTTTCTCCATCTCAAGCAACACCTCAGTGACAAACAATACAGTGATGATGACGATGTAAAAACAGAAGTGAATTCCTGATTAGCAGAACAGCTGGCAAAGTTTTTATGCAGAGGTTACTTTAAAATTAGTTGAAATGTATGACAAGTGTTACAACGAACTTGGCAACTATGCTGTTAAATAGAGTAAAGTATGTACTTTTTGAAAATAAATTTGCGTTTTTAAAATAATAATTCGTTGTGTTATTGATCAAACGGACCTTAATTAAAACCACGCCTTATATATATATATATATATATATATATATATATATATATATATATATATATATATATATAATATATATATATATATATATATATATATATATATATATATATATATATATATATATATATATATATATATATATTTATATATATATATATATATATATATATATATATATATATATATATATATATATATATATATATATATATATATATATATATATGTATATATATATATATATAGAGTACCAAGAGCCTGTTGGATTCGCCGCCGTGCCTCGGCAAGCGGGAGGCTTCTATACATAGATTCTCACTGTCGCTTGTTTTCTAAATGCAGAGAATTTGAGCCTTTTCTTGCTGTCATGACGTGCAAATGGAACTTAAATTAGAAGTGGTGCATTTGTAAAATTACATTTTTTTTTTATTGGACCTTTAAATTTTGCCTCAGCTTGTCTTTTGTCATTATGAAAGACATATCGCCGAACCTTTGTTTTTTTCAATTATTTAGGTGGTGGGAAAAAAACTTACTTTTTCTTCCAACGATATATCTAGTCCAGGTTTTTAATTTTCAAAGGTTTGGAAGGCATTGCGACCACCTTTGTTTCTTTTAATTCTTCAGGTGGTGGGACAAAAACTTCTTCTTTTGTCTTGGCTTGTCTTTTGTCATTATGAAAGACGTATCGCCTAGCCTTTTGTTTCTTTTAATTCTTCAGGTGGTGGGACAAAAACTTCTTTTTCTTCCAACGATTTATCCACTCCATAGTTTTGATTTTCAAAGTATGGTAGGTGATGACCTTATCCATGTCAAAATCCAAAACCCAATCATCATCAATATCATTTTCAATTTGTTTGGTTCGTTACATCTCAGCTTATCTTTCGTCATTATGAAATACGTATCGCCGAAACTATGTTTTTAACAATTAATTAAAAAAACTTTTCCACAAAAAAAGTTTTTCAAAGAAATGTAAAGAACTCCATTAAACCAAAAATGAGCAAATCTAAAACCAAATAATCTACCAAGCGTGAAACTACCACAAATCAGCATCGATAAGTAAATGAAACCCAAAAACGAACAAAAATCACAATAAATAACCGAGTCAAACTCAAAACGAGCAGAAATTAACATGAGTAGGGCTCAAAACCCCTATACCTTCCCAAGGCCAGAACATAATTTGCACTTTACTGAAAAAAATATAAATGTTTTTACTTTTATAACTTTAACAAATCAAATAATATTAAAATTTTGATTAACAAATATCAGTATAAGTATATTAAACTGACAATGCTCATTCCATTTGTATTTTTTTTCGGTAAAGTGCAAATTATGTTCTGGCCTTGGGAAGGCATAGGGGTTTTGAGCCCTACTCATGTTAATTTCTGCTCGTTTTGAGTTTGACTCGGTTATTTATTTGATCCTTAAAGACCTAATTTCCAAAACTTTTGACTATTAAAAGGGCACTAGCCCTTTGAATTTTTAATCGAATGAGCCCTTTTTTCAAGTTTATACGAGTAATTTTCAATAAAAACCTTATATGCCCCCAGGGCATAACTTAAAACCGTTGCCCTGAAGACTGTGGGGGGAATGTCCTGCTCAAAGGTATAATTTCCTGAACTTTAAACTACGTGGAACAAAATGGCTATCTCAAAAGTTTGATTGGATGTGTTTGGGGAAATGGTGGGCGTGGAAAGGGTGTTAGTTGCCTTCCAATTACTTTAGACTATTAAAAAGGACACTACCATTTGAATTTCCAATCGAATGAGCCCTTTGTGAAGTTTCTTACGACAACGCCTTCTATAGAAACCTTATGTGCCCCCAGGGCATAACTCACAACCCTTGCCCTGAGGGCTGTGGAGGAGTGTCCTCCTTAAAAACATAATTTATATCTGGAAATCAACAATACTGAACAAAATGTCTATCTAAAACTTTTTATTGGATGTGTTTGGAGAAAAGGTGGGCGAGAGAGGGGGGTTAGTTGCCCTCAAATCACTTTCGACTATTAAAAAGGGCGCTAGACCTTTGAATTTCCAATCGAATGAGCCCTTTTTCAAGTTTCTACGACAAAGATTTCAATAAAAACTTATATGCCCCCAGGGCATAATTTATAAACCTTGCCCTGAAGACTTTGGGGGGAGTGTCCTACTCAAAGGTATAATTTCCTGAAATTTAAACTGCGTGGAACAAAATGGCTATCTCAAAATTTTGATTGGATGTGTTTGGGGAAATGGTGGGCGTGGAAAGGGTGTTAGTTGCCTTCCAATTACTTTCGACTATAAAAAAGGGCACTAACCATTTGAATTTCTAATCGAATGAGCCCTTTTTGAAGTTTCTACGATAACACGTTCTATAAAAACCTTATATGCCCCCAGGGCATAACTTACAACCCATGCCCTGAGGGCTGTGAGGGGGCTATCATCCTCGAAAACCTAATTTACAGAGCTTAAAACTACGTTGAATAAAATGGCTATCTCAAAATTTTGATTGGATGTGTTTGGGGAAAAGGTGGGCGTGAGAGGGGGGTTAGTTACCCTCCAAGCACTTTCGACTATTAAAAAGGGCACTAGTCCTTTAAATTTCCAATCGAAAGAGCCTTTTTTGAAGTTTCTACGACAACGCCTTCTATAAAAACCTTATATGCCCCCATGGCATAACTTATAACCCTTGCCCTGAGGGCTGTGGGAGAGTGTCCTCCTCAAAAAGATTTTTCTATCTAGAAATCAACTACGCTGAACAAAATGGATATCTCGAAAGTTTGATTGGATGTGTCTGGGGGAATGATGGCCGTGGGGGGGGGCTAGTTGCCCTCCAATCATTTTCGACTATTAAAAAAGCCCCAGAACTCTCGATTTCCAATCGAATGAGCCCCTTTTGAAGTCTCTACAACGGCCCCTTCCACATGAAGTGCCCTGCTCTAAAGTAAAAATATAATATATGGTGCATTGTGCCAACATTGTTCTTATATGACCTCAGGGCATAACTTAAAACCCTTGCCCCGAGGGCTGTGGGAGAGTGTCCTCCTCAAAAAGATTTTTCTATCTAGAAATCAACTACGCTGAACAAAATGGCTATCTCGGAATTTTGATTGGATGTGTTTGGGGGAATGATTGGCGGGGGGGGGGGCTAGTTGCCCTCCAATCACTTTCGACTAATAAAAAGAACACTAGCCACCCCAATTTCCAATTAAATGAGCCCTTTTCGAAGTTTCTACGACAACTCCTTCGATACGAAGTGCCTGTCGAAGAAAGAAGAAGAAAAAAAACACATTGTGGCCACATCGTTCTTTACTTAGGCAGCGCTAGCGCGCTGCCTATGAAAGTATGGGGCATGGGGCAGGCTCCTATATGTAGTTTCTAACTGTCGCTTGTCTTCTAAACGCAGACATTTTGAGCCTTTTCTTGGTCTTATGATGTCCAAATGGACCTTAAATTAGAATTGGTGCCTTTGTAAAATTACATTTTTTTTTTACCGGACCTTCAAGTTTTGCCTCGGCTTGTCTTTTTCATTATGAAAGACTTATCGCCGAACCTTTGTTTTTTTTTCAATTGTTCAGTTGGTGGGACAAAAACTTCTTTTTATTCCAACGATTTATCTAGTCCAGGTTTTCAATTTTCAAAGGTATGGAAGGCATTGACGACCACTTATATTTCTTTTAATTGTTCAGGTGGTGGGACAAAACTTCTTCTTTTGCCTTGGCTTGTCTTTTGTCATTATGAAAGACGTATCGTCGAAACATTTGTTTCTTTTAATTTTTCAGGTGGTGAAACAAAAACTTATTTTTCTTTCAACGATTTATCCAGTCCATATTTTTGATTTTCAAAAGTAAGGTAGGTATTGCTGACCTTATCCATGTCAAGCTCCTAAACCCAATAATCATCGCTATCACTTTCAATTTGTTTGGTTCGTTGCACCTCGGCTTATCTTTCATCATTATGAAATACGTATCGCCGAACCTTTTTTTAACAAAGGTATGGGGTACGCGGCAGGCTTCTATATATAGATTCTCAATGTCACTTGTCTTCTAAACGCAGACAATTTGAGCCTTTTCTTGATCTCATGACGTCCAAATGGACCTTAAATTAGAAGTGGTGCTTTTGTAAAATTATTTTTTTTTATTGGACCTTTAACTGTTGCCTCGGCTTGTCTTTTTTCATTATGAAAGACGTATCGTCGAACCTTGTTTTCTTTTAATTGTTCAGGTGTTGGAAAAACCTTCCCTTTCTTCCAACGATTTATCTAGTCCAGGTTTTTGATGTACAAGCTATAGAAGGCATTGACAAACGCCTTTGTTTCTTTTAATAGTTCAGGTGGTGGGACAAAAACGTCTTCTTTTGCCTTGGCTTGTCTTTTGTCATTATGAAAGACATATTGCCGAACCTTTGTCTCTTTTAATTGTTCAAGTGGTGGGACAGAAACTACTTTTTCTTCCAACGATTTATCCCACCCATATTTTTGGTTTTCAAAGGTATGGTAGGTATTGATGACCTTATCCATGTCAAAATCCAAAACCCAATCATCATCGCTATCATATTCAATTTGTTTGCTTCGTTACACCTCGGCTTATCTTTCGTCATTATGAAATACATATCGCCGAACCTTTGTTTTTTTAACAATGATATGGTAGGCATTGATGACCTTATCCATGTCAAAATCCCAAACCCAATCATCATCGCTGTCATTTTCAATTTTGACATGCTTTGATTCTCGCTGTCCAGGTTGATTTTCATTGACTCGCTGCTCTTCATTTTCATTTTGACTCCCTCACTTGTTTGGTGTCGTATCTCTTTTAACCGCGTTTGTATTTGTCCTTCATTTTCATTTTTAACACGCTCTAATTGTCGTTTTCGCATATCTTCTCACCGCCCGTGTCTTTGCTCTTAATTTTCATTTTTGATACGTTTTTTGGATTTTGAATACTTCAGACAATTTAGCAATGACCTTTGCTTTAGCAGACAATCGCGGTCAAAAGACATGCGACACCGAACTTGTGAGCAAGTCAAAAATGAAAATGAACAGCAAAGACATACGCAGTTAGAAGGCATTCGGCACCGAACATGTGAGCTAGTCAATGAAAATCAAGTAATCAAAACTTCTCAAAATTGAAAATAATAGCGATGATGATCGGGTTCGGGATTTTGACATGGATAAGGTCATCCATACCTACCATACCTTTGTTAGAAAAACAAGGGGTTCGGCGATAGGAATTTTATAGTGACGAAAGAAAAGCCGAGGTAAGACGAACCAAACAAACTGAAAATTATAGCGATGATGATTGGGTTTTGGATTTTGATATGGATAAGGTCATCAATCCCTACCATACCTTTGAAAATCAAAACCTGGACTGGATAAATCGCTGGAAGAAAGAGACGTTTTTTCCCACCATCTGAACAATTGCAAAAAACAAAGGTTCGGCGATATGACAGTACTATTGGTATAATAGTTTCGAGCAGGACCCTACCCAACATTCCGAACGGTGCCCTATCCAAACATTCTGGGTGGTGCCCTATTCCGACATTCTGAGTGGTGCCCATATCCAAATGTGCTATTGGAGTTGCTAGTCCCTTCGCGAGATCTAGCATTTTCGGAAGCAATTTCTCTCAGCGAAACAATGGTATTCTGAGCAGACACATATCCAACCATACAAGAGGGCTCTTATCTCAACATAACAGATGATAAGGAGTTCTGTAAGAGTGCCATGATTTCAAGCACACAGTAGGCCTGTTAACATAGGAACATTTTTTTGGAAACATTATTATCTGAGTTTAGTTTGACAAGTATGTTGTTCAATATTAGAAGTGAACTTGAAGTGACATTATTTGAACAGAATTTTTTAACTTGGAATTCTGGTTTAGAGTTTTCGTTTAGTTTTAGTTTAGTATTAGTTTAGATTTTTAGTTTAGATTTTTAGTTTAGAGTTTTAGTTTAGTTTTAGTTTAGAGTTTTAGCTTAGAAATGTAAGTCAGAGTTTTAGTTTACAGTTTTAGTTTATAGTTTTGGTTTAAAATTTTAGTTTATAAAGTTTTAGTTTGGAGTTTTAGTTTAAAGTTTTGGTTTAGAGTTTTAGTTTAGAGTTTTAGTTTAGGTTTTTAGTTTAGAGTTTTAGTTTAAAGTTTTAGTTTGGAGTTTTAGTTTAGTTTTAGTTTAGAGTTTTAGTTTAGAATTTTAGTTTAGAATTTTAGCTTAGAGTTTTAGTTTAGAGTTTTACTCTAAACTAAAACTTTAGAGTAAATTTATAGAGTTAAAACTTTTAGAGTTATTTGTGAATTTCCTTTCCAAGCCTCACATAAAGGATGATTTCTCTTGTCTTAGTAAAAAGTTGTATTACGAAACTTAGCAATTTGTATTTTGCGTTATAAATACTTTATATTATATTAAATTAGTTCTGCTAAATTGGACAGGTTACCACAGTACTCTCTCCTTTAGCAAGAGTTGTCCACAACTCTATATATTTTACTTTTAAAAAACAAATTACTTTTTAAAGTACTTTGAACATGTTTCTTATTCCGCCATTATTCATGGGTCATTCTTTGCATACAACTTCAAGTGGTTTCTTTAGGGTTATGTTTATGGACAAATGTCATGCAATATCTGATTTTCAAGGATATCAATTTTTGGGATTCGTCCTTGTTATTCTGTTTTCTCTCTTTTTCTTTTCGTCTTGATCGTCTTTTCGTCTTTCACCCTTTCTAATATGCATCTTATCTTTTATTTTGACCCACAATGGCTTAAGCATTTATATTAGATCTAGAGCTATACCAGAACCCATCTGATTATATTTGAGTTTATATTTGATTTCCATTAATAATTAATTTACTTGGATAAAGTGGTTGATTTAATATTTATCATCCGGGGCTAGGAATGCCTTGGATAAATTAAACATAACAGTTTTCTTGTTTAACCACAGATTTCACTTTAACACAAGTTTTACATTTCCTTTAACTTAGTAAATGCCATTTAGGCTATAAGCCATCTGCTTATGCATCTTAAGCTTTAAATATTACTGATTTAAATTCACTTGTCGGTCTATAAATTGTCTGTTAAATTCTTACTAGTTACCGCATGCTGCTAATGTAATTTGCATGTCCGAGTTACGGATTGATGTCGAATAAGGTCAACATTTGATATTGGTAAAACAAAATGAACCAAAATTTTGTTTGTAGTGCATCATAATTTGCTTGAATTCAGAAAAATAAATGAACCAATAGAAAAATGATATATGAACAAAAATAAATGATATCAATATATAAATAAAGCATAAACTTTGCGTACATAAGAAAAAAACATACTCAATTGTATATATACATTCTTTTTTGTTAAGAGAGAGGTTGATTACTTTCTTACTCGCTTTCTAAACACAATTTGCCGCTTAAATAGAAACATTCGTTTTCTGGTTGGCTTTTAGTCGCATTATTCTTTGCACGCTCAAATTAGCATTAATAATTAAAAAGATTTATACATTGACCAGGAGTCACAAAGCTTACATTATACTTGATCAAAACACAAGAAGCAATTTTTTTTCTATGTAGGCTTAGGGTTATCTCTTCTTAGCCATCAGTTTTTTATTCTTAAAAACAACACTCAATAATTATCTTCTCTTCTAGTCTATTTATACTTCCATGACTGTTGGCCTTTTTTATGTTTAATATCAAGTATACATTTTTAAAAGTTAAATTATTACAGATACAACAAAATCTGTCCAGGTATTTATCATATAATTTTGCTTTTACGTTTTTACGTTTTGCCCATTTATGGTAATGTTTGCGGTTCGTAGATAAGAATTTTTTTTTTATTTTTTTTCAAAATTTATTTTCTCTTTTAGGAAACAAATTAATATTATCGCATGGGATTATGGATGTATGCAGACAGGTTCTTTTATCCTTGCCTCCGGAGGTTTGATGTTTTCTATGGTACCACCATTTAATTGCACGTATAATAAATCCTAAAGTTACGATAGCAGTTACAAAATACCCCCCTGTGAAGGCTAATATGTTTTTATAATAAGTAATTCTTTCCGCTTCCGTTTGAAATAGGGGGTGATGAATCTCCAGATTTTTCTATAAGCCTTCCAGGGTTCTTAAAAACCTGGGTTCTCCCCCTCTTGTACTCCCCTTCTATGCCCTCACAATCTATTTAATCGCTGCAATGTTTATTCTTCATGCAAATTTTAAATAAACCCTGCAGAACTTTGAATCTGACTTTGGAACTTTGAATCTAATTAAACATAAATCATTGCAAAGAAACCTATAATTTCTTTCTGCTCTGGTCTAAGTCTCTTCTGGAGAGCGGTTTAATTGTTCATTTCCTGGTAACGCGAGTTTGCAAATACAATTACGATTCTATGTGCTATTTCGTGTTCAAAAACTCGCACTACGTCTATGCGCTGTGTTAAATGTGCTCAAGGGCTGTCAAAAAACTGAGACAAGGTTTTTTTGCATAATATTAGGTTTAACAGTTATAGTTCATAGATGCAAGGTTTATTGTTTTCTAAACGAATATATATCTTTTTTGACAATAGCTAAACATTCAACAATAACTAAACATTCAAAATTACATACATACATTACATTAAACATTACATTCAACAATAGCTAAACTTGTAGCTTAAGAATCAGTTTTGAAAAAGCTTGAGATGGAGTTTTCTGACTTTTTACCTTCTTATTTTACCCTCATCACAGTAATAACTATTTGGTGCTTGATCACCATAATAAGCGTCCGGTAGGCTCAGTAGCAGTTTTCCTTGTGATTCTGTTGAAGCTAATAGGTTTATTAAGAACATGTAAACACAACGATCTATTATATATATCCACACTCTTTTTTTATGGCTACAATCTTCTCGTGGGCTCTTCCCTTAATCTAAAGGTAACCCTTCTCCAAGTTTTTTTCTTTGTCTTAATATTTTTTTCTTTTATACACCGTGATTTAGCTGAAGCGGTCTTTGCTTATATTCTTATACATATTTGTGCATCAATTTAAAGGGAAGTCGGTAAATGTTAAGACATATAAGGGAATATGACTGTTTTGCTTTAACTTCCCATAACTTCTAGTAGCCCTGCCCTAAAATTTTTCTCCAAAAACGACTACCAAATGAAGACCATAATTTCCTATACTCCCCGAAGTATAACTTCAGTATATTCTATAAAACAATAATAATCACGGCCAGGGGTGCACCTGTGGCTACTAGTTGTCTCCCTAGCATAATCTGCCGATTATTTGTACTAATCTAGTACAAAAATCTTGTACTAATCTTGTTTGATATACACGTATATCGAAGCCTAGCAGACTCCATTCAATTTCTTTTACTTATCTTTTGCCTGGCTAAGAAAAAAATTATTAGTAGCAACGGTTTATATTTCCAACTTAACCCTTTTTTACTGATTAATTCAGTGAAGCCTAAGTGTTTTTTAAAGTCTTTTTTAGCAGGGAATTTCTTTCGTCAGTACAATAGGTCCTTTCTAAGCCTATATTTATATGCCTCATGTTTTATTTACGAGATTTTTCAATCAAAAACGTTCCTTATCTCCACGTTTAAGGGGTGGGGGAGCTGTCTATTGCCACAACCTTTAATTTTTTCTAACTATTTAAGTTTTCCATCGAAAAGTGTTTATTTAGTGTTCTAAAAACACTGTAGTTTACGGTTGATTCTAGGAGCACTTTCAATTAAGTTTTTTCGTGACATTTTTCTAGCCTTAATTATTTGCAAAAGAAAGAGAAAACAATTTTTTGCAAGCTAAATAGCTTGTCTATGGTTGGCCTTAGTCTGTAGTTTCTTGATAATTTTTAATCTGGGAAAATTACATGAAGAAAATTTCGGTTTATTGTCATATTTTTCATCGTTGAGTTAAGATTAATGTCTAATTTTGTTTTTAAATCAATGAGTTTTTCACGTTCTATTCACCATTCGTTAGGACGGCAGGTAGCTGGAGTAGATAATAATCTTATCTGATACTTTAGCTGCAACCGTCTTGATTTTTTGGTGAAATTCTCCGTTTTGTGTCAAAATCTCTCTGTGGATTAATGTAGTTATTGTGGATATTTTTAAAGGATTTGTTATTGGCTATTATTTCCTGGGTAAATTTCAGGTTATAGCTTATTTGTTTTGGTTTCTTTTAGCTAGCATTTCTTTTCCTTTTGTTTTACATTTTATAACTACTAAAAATTTATTACATTAGGCTTTAACTAATTCTAATAAGATTACAGCCAGATTGTACACATAGCCGGCACTTAATGTAAGCCCTGGCTGCATTTCCCATTAATATTAATTTTAATTCCAGTCCAATTTTTTTTTCAAAATTCGACTGAAGGTGTTACCTCTCAAGGTGAAAAGTCAATAGATGTATCACGTCTATGTAACTTCGAAAGACCAGCTATGAACACCTATATAAATTTATTTTTGCCTATATGAATAACCTATATTTATTTTTACAACATTATTTTTCTTTTTTTGGTCTGGGTGATGTAATAATTTTCAATATACATATCAAACGAATTGTCTTTTAATGCTGACGGTACTTAAAAACTTAGCAATTTGTATTTTGCGTTATAAATATTTTATTTCATATTAAATTATATCTGCTTAATTGGACAGGTTACCACACTAGTTTAGAGTTTTAGTTTATATTTTTTACTTTAGAGTTTTAGTTTAGTTTCAGTTTAGATTTTTAGTTTTGAGTTATAGTTTAGAGTTTTAGTTGTAACTAAACGGAAAACTGAATTTTAAGCAAGGTTACATTGAGTTAACTGCTTTCAAGTTAGGTTCATTTAGGTTCACTTAGCGTGGTCCACCATGCTAAGTGAACCTAAATGAGCCCGACTTGAAAGCAGTTAAAATAATACTCTAAACGAAAATGATTATGATTCGCCTCTAGAGCTAAGCTCTTAAACTACCCGAAGGCAGTTTTTATGCGCTCTTTAGTTTTCATATTGCTCTTTACCGTCCCTCGAAGGTCCAAGTTCAAAAACATTTCATGAACTGAATTCAATAGTTCAAGAATGGGTAATAGGGAGGGGTGTTTTTTAAAACCAAAGATGATATATGATATACAAACACATATAACATAATGTCAATATAAATGCGATGGGTGTGGTCGGACGTATTACAATTTTTGGAGATCGAAATATCTTTCATTAACCATCAAAAGACTTTGTCTGTCCAGCATGCATCTCGAATCACCATGTTATACATATTCTCGGAATGATACCAAAACCAGTGCCCAGAAACAGATCACTGATCTAATTGAGAAATTGATTGCGCAAATAACATGTTACGATGTAGTGACGCTTAATATCAGTTAGCCAACGTCCCGGAAACAATACATGGATTGCATTAGAATGTTTCTCCAAGGACATATTATTTTCAATGACTTGTTGGCTCATTCGAGCAATGTTTCGTTCTTTTACCATAGGAAATCATGGGTCTCACGTTCGAATCCTACATCAAACACAAATTTCGTAAAATAAATGGGAAGTCGCTTAGAAGCTTAAAAACGTGCCGGTGGAAAAGAAAACAGGTCACCATCCATAATTGTAGTTAACAATAACACCATCTATGAATTTGGTTATGTAGTCGGCATCATTGGGGGAATCGCCGTTAAACCTTCTTCTTGATCTTCAACCACTAAGGAAGAAAAGAGTAGCGCTCTCTTCATCTAATGATTATTTGAAAAAAACTACGTTTTCTAAAGAGTTAAAGAGGCTGAGTTACAAGGTCGAACCTTAAAACGTACAGGGATTAGGAGGCACATTTGGGGGGCTGCCGCCCCCCAAACCTCCCGCTTTCGCAGCCTTTAAATAAAAAAAAAGTTTTTTAAACTGAAAGTAAGGAGCGACATTAAATCTTAAAACGAACAGAAATTATTCCGTATATGAAAGAGGCTGTGCCCTCCTCAACGCCTCGCTCTTTACGCTAAAGTTTTTATTGTTTAAAAAAGAGTTGTGAGAAAGTCAAACTTTAGCGTAAAGAGCGAGGCGTTGAGGAGGGCACAGCCTCTTTCATATACGGAATAATTTCTGTTCGTTTTAAGATTTAATGTCGCTCCTTACTTTTAGTTTAAAAAACTTTTTTTTTATTTGAAGGCTGCGAAAGCGGGGGGTTTGGGGGCGGCAGCCCCCCAACTGTGCCTCCTAATCCCTGTACGTTTTAAGGTTCGACCTTGTAACTCAGCCTCTTTAACTCTTTAGAAAACGTAGTTTTTTTCAAATAATTTCTGCACGTTTTTGTACAGTTTATTACTTATTATTGCTCCTTATAACTCAGCCTCTTTAACTCTTTAGAAAACGTAATTTTTTTCAAATAATTTAAAAAAGAAACTGGGTTTCTTTTTAAAGTTTGAATTCAGTATTAAAAAAATTGCTCTGATGGTGAATCGAACCCGGGTTTTCCGCCTGAAAGTCTGGAGTGTAACCGCTAGACTATACAGACACAACAGTAATTGTTTTTTAGTATATGGAAGCTATTTTCGACGCAAGCAAATTCCCAAAAACTTGATATTTGGTTTTTGGAAAACAGGGAAGGAGTGATCAGATTGAGCTGAAATTTCGAGGATAAGCTTCCAGGCCCTAGGAAAGATTATCCTCCAAATTTCAGCCCGATCAGACAACGTTAAAGGGGGGTTGTGGTCGGAAAAATTAACATGGGCTAATATAGGAAAACAAGGTTTTTCGTAAATGTAAATTCGGGGGATAATTTTTTCAGTCTGAAAATATCAAAAGGCCCTAACAGGTCGAATTCTGCTTCGAATGAGTCCTCATTCAACCGGATCCGTTGCCAACTGTGGCCTGTAGGCGTGGCTAAGAAAAAAAAAGAAATGAATTTTAAGTGGCTATATTTGGTTTTTTGAAAACAGGGAAGGAGTGATCGGATTGAGCTGAAATTTCGAGGATAAGCTCCCGGGCCCTAGGAAAGCTTAACTTCTAAATTTCAGCCCAATCGGACAACGTTAAAGGGGGGCTGTGGTGGGAGGGTCCAAACTTCCGGCCCAGTTTACCCCATGAAGATAAAGTCGGAGGAGGATGAAATTTTGCAAGTTTCTTAGTTTGAGCTTGGGCTACAAAATGCGATTACCGCCGTCTCTCTGCAACCTCTAGGACCTGAAATCGCTTAACATTGTGGTGGGTCGCCTCTTTATAGAGGCACAACTGTGCCTCCTTGAAAGCTCAGGTACATTACATGGCAATAATGATATCTGCCCAGTTTGAATTATAATCAATTATCAATAGTCAATAAACAATGATCGGTTCGATTCCATTAGAGTACCAAAAAATAATCTCATTCAATTATTTACTAGAATGCATATCAAAACTTCGTTTCTAAGGCATAATGTCACTTTAAATTCACTTCTAATATTGAACAATAAACTTGTCAAACAAAACTCAGATAATACTATTTCAGAGAAAATGTTCCTGTGTTAACGGGACTACTGTGCGCTTGAATTTATTGCACTCTTAAAGGATTCCTTATCATCTGTGACGTTGAGATAAGAGCCCGCTTGTATGGTTGGATATATGTCTGCTCGGAATGGCATTATTTCGTTGAGAAAAGTTGTTTCCGAAAAATTGCTAGATCTCGTAGAGGGACTAGCAACTCCAATAGCACATTTGGGATTTGGGCACCGCTCGGAATGTTGGGATAGGGCACCGCTCGTAATGATTGGATAGGGCACCGCTCGGAATGTTGGGGTAGGGTCCCGCTCGAAATTTTTATATCAATACTACTAATGTCTTTCATAATGACAAAAGACAAGTTGAGGCAAAAGAAGAAGTCTTTATCCCACCAACTGAGCAATTAAAAGAAACAAGGGCTCGGCGATATGTCTTTCATAATGACCAAAGGCAAGCTGAGGCAAAAGTTAAAGGTAAAAAAAAAAATATAATTTTACAAAGGCAGTACTTCTAATTTGAGGTCCATTTGGACGCCATGACACCAAGAAAAGGCTCAAATTGCCTGATTTTAGAAGAAAAGTGACAGTGAGAATATATATATAGAAGCTTGCAACGTGCCGAGTTTTGGGGCCTGAAGTCGAAGCCGCCGAGCTCCCGGAATATATATATATATATGCATATATATATATATATATATATATATATATATATATATATATATATATATATATATATATATATAATATATATATATATATATATATATATATATATATATATATATATATATATATATATATATATATATATATATATATATATAATATATATATATATATATATATATATATATATATATATATATATATATATATATATATATATATATATGTTTGTAACATGTTATCAGCATACTACTATGGTGATAGCATGGTAAAACGAATTTTTAAAACATAGGGTATGCTAAGTTAGAGATAAATTGCTGAAGACTATGAATATGATTTTAAAAAGGGGAAACCATTAGACCTAATGGTTGTAGGAAAATTTCAGTTAAAGCCCTTTATAAGAAAGGTGGATTTGGCAATCACAGAGGCATTAGCTTCATTTCTGTAGGAAGTGAAGTTCTTAGCATGACGGCACCTATTACACTAAGAAATGGTGTAGATAAAGTTTTAAGAAAAGAGTAGTGTGGTTTTAGGAAGGGGAGAGAAATGAGAAGGTAAAGCTCTCCTAGACTTAGGTTTGAGCATCCTAAGCAGGGAGGTAAATAGGAGGGGGTACTATATGTTTGCCAAACATATGGGTACTTCTTATTCAAATTGACGAATATTTTTTATTATTGCCCTTCCCCCGAAAACATACATACGTGTGCAATCCTTGGTAAAAATGCTAGTAAAAGGAATTAATTTTCGGAGGTTCTGGGAGTTAGGATGAAAAAATAAGTTTGAAAGTTAGTGTTAAGACGACTAAGTCGCTTAGACTAGGAAAAAATGAGAGTGGAGAGGTTAGTTTATGTAGTGAAGATGTTTGCAATGAGGATTTGAAAGTAGAAAACCCGAGGTACATGGTATTTTCTCGCGATTGAAAAAAGTTTGGAAGAATAGGAAGATGAGTCTACAAACCGAAATTAGAACAGTGGGATCCATAGTAACGACATCATGGCTCTAACAACGACATTATGGCTCTTCGACAGAAAGGCGTAGGTGCCTTGACATGTCAAATATTTTCCAGGGAAATTTTCTAAAGATGTTTGACTGATTATATATCAGACAATAAGGTGTACGAAAATGTGTTTTAGTCCTACTTTTTACGACTATAAAGTAAAACAATCTAAGACGGATAGACCCCGTTTAACGGATGAAGCATAACAGATTGCCGGAGATTATGGTTTTTGGTCATCCGTCCGGGGCCAAACACAGGTCGTCTTCATCTATAGTGTAATTAATTTCATGATAAACCGTTTTCAGAATCGCAGTTCCAATGATAAACTGTCTAAAACAGACTGATCTTTTTTCTTTTTTTTTTGTAAATAAACTTATCGCATCTACTCATGAAGGTCGTTGGGCCAAGATGTAAGCTCACAAAGCAGTCTCGCAAAGTAAGTAATATAAATAATTTCTCCGACGATAGTCACGTCAATTCACAATTAAAATGAATTGAAAATGTTGAAAAACAGGCAAACTTTTAAAAAGACGGTGAACTTTACAAAAAAAAAAAAAAAAAAAACAATTTTACAACGCCTGATAATAAAAGCCTGTAATAAATAATAATAAATTAATAATAAAATTAATTGATAAAAATAATAATAAAAGCCTGAATATAAGGTCTGAATATTTCGGTTTTACATCCGAAAGGCTTTATCAACAGGACAAAGGAAAAATAGCTTAAGCAAATAGATAGTTTTAGAGAAATCATAAATCGTATCAGCTTCTAATAATAAAGAAGATAAAAAAAAAAATAAAAAAAAGTTTTAAACCTCATAAATAAAAGTCAAACGAAACATTCTTCAGGAAAATCAACGTATTTCGGCTCGGTTAGCAAAGGAAAAGATTTATTCAATTTTTTACACATAAGAGAATGAAACAGATTTTTACCAATATTTAATTTTAGTTAATGAGACGGACCTAGATTATACGCAAGATTTTTAAATAAAAATATTGTTTGATTTTGCCAGGATCTCTTATCAGAAGGCAACTCAGATACGAACACGGTCTCCTTAAAAGTTTCTAGTAAGGATTTAAAGGAAAATGAAACTTCTTCTGATTATTATGAGACTGCTGCCTGAGGGGTTGCCTAATATAAATGCTTACTGTAAGCTGAGTACCCGCTGAAGAATATAATAAACAATTAAATAGCTTTCCCAGGTCCTTTCCTGGCTGGCTGAACCCAACCTCTCGCCAGTCCTGTGCATACGCAAGCAGAGCAGTTCAAAGACAGGAGCGACCGGAGCAGCTGCCCCAGGTGCCATGGCTGGGGGCTGCCGCGGCTGGGGGTTTTCCACTTTGATCAAATTTTTCACTTTGATTCGGCTTTTTTTTCCTTATATTTGAGTCGCGAGGGAGTGCTATAATTAATGTAGCCCTGGGCACAACCAATCCTAGGAACGGCTTTGTATGCAATTAATAGTCAATATGTCTACGCCCAAACCCAAAATTTTAATATTTGCCACTCAACCCCTGTAGAAAAATTTGTATGGAGGCTGTTGGGCAATTTACTAACCGCAATAATAATAACCACAAAAAAACGAATGAGAGTGGTTTCTAAGCCCAAACCCTGATTACAGCAATATTTAAGAAACGGCAATTTGCTTAAAAATTTCCCCCTCCCCCGCAGGGGACATATTTTATGCCGTTGTTAGACAACTTATCAACGGCAATAATGATTTTAAAAAATATATATTCAGACAAAAAAGGAAATACTTTTTATTTATCTCCTCTAAGACATAATTCATTTGATGAATAGTTCAAAAATAGTTCGTCTAAATGTTTACCTCCCCCCCCCCAGTAAAAATCTTTCGGATGCCGTTGGGCACTTTACTAACAACACTAATAATGTAGTAAAAATTCAAGTACTCTGTTAAAAAAAGAAGAAATATTTTCCATTTATCTCATTTAAGACGTCAAAATCAAATAAAGCATTTATTATCTTGAGCGGTTTGAAAACAATCAAAAATGATGGATATACATAAACTGTCCTGAATATTAAAGAGAAGATATTACAATGACCATTATAAAATGATTAAGAATCATCCTAAGAGATGAATGACTTCAGTTAAATTTTGGCGGATGAGCAACAAAATTTAATTCAGATGAAGTTTTTCAGCTGATTCAAGACTTCACACGAAGCAGCGGCTGTTAAGTCAAAGGTCAAGACGGCGCCATTCAAACTCAGTGAAAAATCGCATAGTTCTCATACTATTACTTTCTCAGATATGGAGTTGCCTGAATTTTAAAACGGCGACAGTCAGACTAGAGCTCACCTGTACCGAACACCTACACTCTGCGGGCGGTCAGAATTTACCTTTCTACCCGCCCTTATAACGCACTAGGTGCTGATTAGTTAAGCTGTTCTGCCCGATTTGTCGTGATTGAATACGACGTTAACCAGACAATAAGGGGTCAATAGTTTAATTTTAGGGGGGCTGTCTTTTATAATTCCCTGCAATAAAATTTATATCCCCTTATCAAAGACCGTACATCTACTTTAAGAAATCATATATTAAACAGATAAAGGTATATATTACACTATCAGATTATGACTCTCATAAGCCCTACGATAATAGCTGCAGGGTATTGCCCTCCTTCCATTTAAGTTCACAGTTCAGACTACAATTACGATGCTGCTATCGATGGATGCAGCTACGCTCAGGGAGTACTGCTCCAAGCAGCAGTATATCGAAACCTGAGATCTTAAATTTCGGAACAGAACATTTCAAATTAGCAGGGGCGTTGTTTGCAGGGGGAGACAGTTGTCCCCCCAATAATTTGGAGAAAAGAAATTACTATATAGCCCATGCCCCTTGACTCTCCGGACATGGACCTGTCTGCCCCCCCCCCTAGTAAAAATATTGGAGCTACGCCCTTTTTATTGGCGGGGAGCTTACAAAATATTTTCAACCGTAAAGAAAGGAAATTTTTTATTTGAATGTGTTTCCAGAAGTTTAATAATTTCCGTATATTAAAAATATTTGGCATTTATGTATACTTTGTACTGCCATGGGGATGGTGTAGACCACTAAGGCACTTGCCTTGGATTTTTTATGGGAGGGGGGGGGTAATAACAAGCTGTCAGAAATGTCAGATAATTTAGAATTTTAGAAGGGGGGGGGGGGGGGCACCGGTCTTGACCTCCCCTCTTCTTGCGTACTTCCCTAGCCTATTCCACAATTTCTTACTTTAATCAAATTTTTTAGTAGCCGCCAAAACGTCAAGACATATAATCAAATATTCCAAAGCGAAAATTAATCAAACTTGTCTAGACTAGATAAATCCCGATTTGGTGCAAAAAATCAGCTAAATTCGTACTCCGTGCACGAGCGAGCTAAACGCAGCTGACGCATTGTAAAAATGATACACCTGATTTTGTACAAAGTATGTTTGGTCACCACCAGGGCTTTTTCTAGGATTCGTGGACTTTACTGAAAACACAAAACCGAGAAACAAAAAATAGGAAGTAGTGTGCAAAAAATAAAAGAGAAATTTATTAGGCACTCACTAGTTTTTCACTGGCCTTGATATTGGAAATTTTTCAGTATAAAATTATAATACTCAAAAAATAAACACAAGCAGGCTTAGTTTTCGGTAAAGCGCTAGCTTCTAAAATCCTGCAGATACTTTAGAATATGACGAGTGTGCTTATTTATGGTAGTTTTGTGCATATATCCTGCGTAAACGGGGAAGCAATAATTTTCTTCTTTTTAAGTTTCAGCTTCGCTTTTTACTTTTGTAAGAAAAACTTTTTAAAATTAATTTTTGCTCGTTTTTCTTATATACGCAATAAACCTTACAAAAAAGTTCTTTGATAAATGTAAGCGATGAAGCTAAGGAAATCAATATGATTTTTTTAAAGAAGGACATTAAATATAGGTTTTAGTTCCTATCTCCATTTTCCTACAAAGTATTTGCAACTTTGTCACATAACTAAAGGGCCTGAGGGATGTGGTGTCACTAGTATCTTTGAGAATTTGCAAATAAAGAATTCAATTATTTTCACGAAAATCAAATCTAATAAATAATATATTAAATATATCTATACGGTTTTGCCATAGCCAGCTTGCCTCGGCAGAAAAATAGAAATTAATAAGAAAATACATTCTAACGATACAAAAGAGCGGTTTTTCTTATTTTCGTGATCTAAGGGCTCAAAACCTCTAGTTGAAGTGGTACTTGTTGAGAATCCGGTAAGTACATGAAAAGTGAAGTTTCGTTAATGCTAATGAAATAAAACAAAATAGGATTAAAATATGATGGTTCAGAAACAAATTTAGGCTATATATTTGCAAATTAGGGGGTGGGGGTAAAGCATAGCATATATTAAATACATAACCTAACCCAACCTAGGTACCTTTTATTCCCCCTAAACCTAAAAAACCCAAAGTTTAAATATAGTTCCCGGAGTCAGAAACCCTTTGTTTATATAGCATCTCATATGAATTTCCGGGTAATGCCTATCTGATGTTCGCAATACAATTCTCGCGTACTTACCGGATTCTTAACAAGTAATGTTGAAGTTTTAGACCATGACAAGTCGACTGTTTGCCTTAAAATTTGAATTCCCCGATAATTTGACCCTTCTTGGTAAAATTTGCTGTTTTATGGCAGAAAACGACACTTTGCTGTGGGACGATTTTTGTTACTTAAATACGAAGTATAAAGATAATATAATTTATGTACTATCTATTATTAATACTATCTATTATTGTTTATATACTCTGCTTAAAAAGGTCATCATCTTCAGGTGATTCATCAACAACCATGGTAGTCTTTGCAGCATTCATGATATTATCAGCCACAGTTTATATGATTATAATTATCAGCCACAGTTTATATAATTATGTTTAGATAATTATATAAACTGTGTTATCAGCCGATGATTTACGAATAAACAGAGAACTCAGAGCAGCATTCATGTCGTACTCTAGGGTTTGATTCGCGTACTTTAAAAATGTTTTTCAAGATGGAAGGGGGCTCAAAAATTCCTATTTAGGGTTTCAGACCATGAAAAATCATTGACCAGCTAAGATTCCCATTTCTTTGCATTTTGATTCTCCTTGGGTAAAAAGTGATTTGTTTGTGTGGTACAAAATGGTAGAGTAAACCATTTCGCCCGATCTCCTTTGGTACTTAAAAAGGGCAATAGATTTGGTACCCCTTCCCAATAGTATTACATTTTTAAATATAGTGAACTGTAATTCTCCTGTACAGGGTTTGCGACCAGTGCAATTTTCAATCCGATCCAAAGCCATTTTTGAGGGATTTCAGGGTCTTTTCAAAACTCCCATTCAATTTGTTTTATTATGATTAACAGCAAATAATTGTTACCATCCCTGAATCACCTTCAAGTGACGATTTTTCTCTCTAGACAATTTTTGGTACTTGTCTGAAATTCGATAAACAGTGTTGAAGAGAAACGTATATAGAATGTCAAAGATGCTATTCAAAACCGGGTTGCCGCTGACTAATGAGGTGTTGCTCACTCTGTGGAAACTATTTCAACTTTAGTTTTTTGGGGCTAAATGGGTAAAAAAAGGTACCTAGGTTATGTTACGTATTTAATATATGCTACGCTTTACCCCCGCCCCCACCCCCTAATGTGCAAATATATAGCCCAAATCTGTTCATAAACTATTTAATGTGCATCCTATTTTGTTTTATTTCACAAGCATTAACGAAACGTCACTTCTCGAGTGTTTATCAAACAGTTGGTGGTAACGAACTGTAAATAAGGAGCGACCCGGCTCAATAGTAACCGAAACTCTAAAAAACAGAATTTTGATATCAATAGATACATCAAAAGAATCATATTTTAATTCTGATTTCAAATATATAAGTTTCATAAAGTTTAATCTTACCCATCAAAAGTTACGCGCCTGAGAAAATTTGGCTGATTTTCGAAAAAAGGTGGAAAGACCCCCTAAAAGTTATAGAACCTTAATGAAAATAACACCATCATATTCAGCGTATCATAGAGCCCTAATGTAGAGGTTTCAAGCTCCTATCTACAAAAATGTGGAATTTTCCATTTTTTGCCAGAAGAAAGATCACGGATGCGTGTTTATTTGTTTTTTTGTTGTTTTTTTCCCCAGTTGTAATCGTATTGACCCAATGGTCCTAGAATATCGTGGAAGGGCTCATTGGAACGGAAATTAAAAGTTCTAGTGCCCTTTTTAAGTGACCAAAAAAAATGAAGGGCAACTAGGACCCCTCCCACGCTCATTTTTTTCCAAAGTCACCCGATCATAATTTTGAGATAGCCATTTTGTTCAACATGGTCGAAAATATGATACAAATGTCTTTTAGGATGACTTAATCCCCCGAAGTCCCCGGGAGCAGGGCTGAAAGTTATGAACTATACTCAATGTTAACATATGGTATTGGTTATTGGGAAGTTTACAGACGTTTTCAGGGGAGATTTTTTTCTGGTAGGGGGGGGGGGTGGATTGGGGGTTGTATGGGAGGATCTTTCCATGAAGGAAGTTTTCATGGGGGAAGGGACATTGCTATGAAGGGGGTGCCGGATTTCCCAGCATTATTAAAGAAAAGGATCAGAAATTAAAAAAAAAAACAACAAGTTTTTCAACTGATTTCAACTGATCAACTGGTTGTGATTAAGGGGTCATTTTTAAAGAATTGGAAAAAATTCGAACTTTAGCTTAAAGAGCAAGGTATTGACTAGGGGGCGAACCCCCTTATATACGTGTTAAAAATTTATGAACATAGAAGTTAGTTACGTAAGTTAGCCTAATATTTATTACTAATAAAATATATTTTATATTTTATTACTAATAATATTTATATTTATATATATTTATTACTAATAATAAATATATATATTACTATAATAATTTATTACTATATATATTATATTTACTATATTTATTACTAATAAAAACATTCGTAAATAAAATTAAACAAGTTCCGAGAAAGCCATTTAACCAAATAAAAGTAAAATTAATATGCAAATTTTGTTTTAATTATTCATGTACGGTGAGCCAAAATCAAAACCTGCATTAATTCAAAAACGTTCAAAAATTAAACAAAAAAACAAGTTTTTTTTAACTGACAGTAAGGAACGACGTTAAAACTTAAAACGAACAAAAATTATTCCGTATATGAAGGGGGCTGTCCCCTCCTCAACGCCTCGCTCTTTACGCTAAAGTTTGACTTTGTCTCACAACTTTATTTTTTAAAACAATAAAAAAAAACTTTAGCGTACAGAGCGAGGCGTTGAGGAGGGGACAGCACCCTTCATATACGGAATAATATCTGTTCGTTTTAAGTTTTAACGTCGTTCCTTACTTTCAGTTAAAAAAAAAACTTGTTTTTTTTTATATTTAATCGGATTCTAGACAAGTAGGCTACCCAGTTTTTTTTTTTTTTAAATGCGTATTTTTAAACTTTTCAGATCCTATGGGCAGTGGTCTACTCTTTACTAGATTGCAGACATAGCTGCAACCATGATTGGCTTGTAAACATGTAGATTCAATTTATTTAATGAAATGTATCTTTTAATTTTCTGTCCAGTAATATTTACACCCATGCTTATTCCATCGATAAACTAGCTTATTAATAGCTTGGCATATTTTTAGTCTGCTGTCATCATGTTCGATTTTGCCTATCTAGATCTTTAAGAGCTGGAAGTTCCCTTGACAGCAGCTGGATCAATATCTCGTTGCTACCGAAGTCTCAAGAACTGCTTCCAAAGAAAATCTAACAAGAAGGGGGAAAAAGTCCTTAGAAATGTTAGTTACATAGAAGACAATTTTTAGCTGAATGTGGTTATATGTTATTGAATAAAAGTGAATTTAATAATGTTTTTAGCTTAAGTAAATGGTGACTAAGTGCCCCAAATAGCTAGGATTCCAGAGGCGATTCAAGTCGATTCAGTCGACTCAAGTCGATTCAAGTCGATTCCAGAGGCGATTCCAGAGGCGATTCAAGTCGAGAAAATATTTTCGAACAGGCAAACCCTTTACAACTCAAGATTTTAGCAACAATTATTGGATTTCCATCCCAGCCTTGACCTTTTTTATTCTATGCGAAATTTCCGTTCAAAAAATCAACTTCTGGATGAAAAAGTGGCAGTGATTTAAAGGGTGTTTGTAATATTGCAATACAAGCGGAACATTTACCATCCCTTGATGTAGATCTGGCACCGACTGCGGTACTTGTTAAGAATCCAGTAGTCACGCGATAAGTGAAGTTTCGTTAATGCTAATGAAATAAAACGAAATAGGATTAAAATATAATATTTCGGAAATAAATTTGGGCTATATATTTGCAAATTAGGAGGGGGTGGGGTAAAACACAGCATATATTAAATACGTAACCTAACCTAGGTACCTTTTTTTGCCCCTTCAACCCCAACAAACTAAAGTTTAAATCTTTGTCACGGATTGAGTATTACCTCACTTTGCAGCGAAAACTTGTTTTTCATTTAGCATCTTTGAGATTTCGATGCGATCTTTCTCGTGTGACTACTGGATCCTTAACAAGCACCCCGACTGCTCCTCTATGCTTGGTACGCAATCTGTCAAACGTGGTGCGCACTATCTCGTGTACACCATTTTCAAACCCCTCAAAACAAGCAAAGTCCTAATTCAATTTTTAAAATACCCATTTAAGCTTAAAAGTACAATCCCGTTTACTAGAACTTTGCAAAACGTTGGTTCGTCCTATTTTAGAATCTGCTTGTCAAAATTGGAATTTTTATAAAAAAGCAGCCTATGGATCCGCATTAGAAATTTGTCATGAAAGGCTATTAAGGATTAATGTGATGGGAGGGAAATTATCCAACCATTATTTGGAATAAAAAGTTTGAAATTGAAAGTTTGGGAGGAAGAAGACAAGATTTGTGCCTTTGCTTTCGAACTAAGGCAAATTGATAGGCCTGTTATACTTTATATCTTTTTAAATTTCTAACTCATCTTATTGACGACTGATTCAAAAAATATTAAATACTCTTGTCTTAAATTGTGTTCACATTAGACAATGCCCCTGATATACTGAATCTACTCAGAGTTTCCACAGCCTTCTAAGTAACCCTGCCCAGCCCATAGATGACACTTCGAAGCGGCTTTTTCCAGCAAATCCGGTCCATACTGAGTTAACCGGCTAGAGTGGGCCACGTACACATTAATTGATGAACGTCTGATCCAGGGCCGGGTCCAGGGTTGTGCCAGGTTTACCCCCCCCCCCAAAAAAAAAAAAAAAATCCTAGAGTCGTAAATTTGTCATAAAACAATGGGGAAAAGACTATTTCTCCTAAAAAGAGAAAATATTACTCCAACTAGTAGATTGGTCTTAAAAATGCAGGTAAAAAACCTTATTTGAGGCCGTTAGACAAAGTCTACGGAAGATAAACCTATTCTTACTCATTCTTTGGTATCCCCCCCCCAGAAAAAAAAATCGTGGATAAGGTCATGGTCTGAATAGTACTATGACCCGATCACTAAGAGACTAATTCATATCAGTCTCCTTGAGACCTCACTGGAGAGAGGGACTACTAGCAGGACCATTCAAAAGAGGGAGGGAGATCGGGCAAGCTACCCTAGGTGCCATGGCTGGGTGGGGGTGCCTATGGCTGAGGGAGGGGGTGTTTTTTTGAGCTTTTTTATCTTCCTACATCCTCTTTCCCTTTTGCGGACAATAGCAAAGACTAGCCATATTTTACCGGACATAACTGGCATATATATTCGAAATAATATTAAAGACGGAACTGTAAGATATTGTGGGAGCAAACGTAAAAATTTCTCCAAGGTCGGAAGAAGTTTTACCAAGTTATTTTTCGGAGAGGGGTGGCTGTTGACTCCTCATAGCCTCCTTTCGTCACGGACACCATCAGATATTGATCACATTTTTCCCTATTAGAAGAGTATCCCCTCCCTTCTACGCTACTGGTTTAAAGATACTGCTCAACACATTATTTCCGCAGTTTCTTAAGAAGCTAAAATCATTTCTCTAAGATTAAAGTAGCAAGAACATGAAAATAAAGTATTTTCCCACCTGGGCCCATCTTAGATTTATTCATAACCAGTGGCGGATCCAGGGGCGAGGGGACTCCTCCCCTCGAGATTTTTCTGGCGCCACTATTCCTTATTTTTTCCCGTCTTTCACTCTTTTTTTTAATATAAATTTGTCAATTTTGTCAATTATTGGCACCCTTGTAACATACCCCCCCCCCCGATATTTTACTAATTGGTACCCTTGTCGCATTGCCCCTCCCCAAGATTTTGCTCATAATAAGATAAGCAAAATAAGATTTTGCTAAATAAGCAAACCTTTTTAAATCTCAAAAAGTTTTTTTCCAGTAAAAATTCAAATATTAACATTCTGTTGATTTTCGAAAACAACTAAACCTTCAAAGGAAACCTACATCTCGTTAAGCTATTTGACAGTGGCGTAATCTTGTCAAAATCCTGGGGGGGGGGGGGCAAAGTTGGAGGCAATTTTCCCAGATCAAGTGAGAATGATATTGAACAATGATAAATGAGACATACAGTACCATAATGGCAAAAAAGAAACTGACCTGTTTCTCTGGATGCTTGAATTATGCAGGCTTATCTTAGCTTTGACAAGATTTTTTGCAAAAACTAAATTTCAGCTGAGGTGAGAAACTGGGGTCTGGAGGGGAAGTTGCACCCCACCCCCATAGCAAATTACTCCCCAGCTATTTGGAGTCATATGTTTGACTCATATTTTTCTGATTATCGCCCAGTTTTTTTTTTTTTTTTTTTTTTTTTTTTTTTTTTTTTTTTTTTTTTTTTTTTTTTTTTTTTTTTTTTTTTAAATTTGGTATCCACTACTACCGAAGCTTCAAATGAAGGTATTTTTTAATAAAAATGGAGTTCCTGGTTTTCCCTAGTTTTAAAACATTATATATTGCTGTCAGACACGTATAAAGGAATAATCAAATTAGGAAGGAATAATTGGCCCAATAATAAGACTAGCAAATTTAATTTCGTAATTTGAATAAGAAGTGCCCAGAAATTTGGGGAAATCAGGATTTAGGGGGACACATATTTCTCCGCCATGGGCACGTCCCTGATCGCTGTGTAAGTTGACGCTTAATCAAATTCCATTTCTACTGTCTTGTTACGGAAGCTGAAGATATTTAAATGTTTAATGTTTTCAGATCTGTTTCATAATCCCCCTCCTACAGGCCATGGAGCCTTTGTGGGGATTTGTAGATAGTTGTGTAATTATCATACTGTTTTATGGAAAATAAATCTATCTATCTATCTAAATAGGCAAGTGGGTACTTGTGTATTGTACCAACCACACTGTTGTTCTTTATCTGTTTAATACCGGTTTCTCTGTGTGCAGTTGGAGATAATCAGCTTAGCCTGAGTGAGACAAACTACTATGCAGGTATATTTTAATTGAATATTTAACATTTAAGTTGGTTAGGTATTTAATAGGTACTGTTCTATTAGCTGGGCAACGCGCGAGACAGCCACTCGAGAAAAGCAAAGATCAAATAGGCATTATCCAGCAATTCCTACCTGACGCTGAATAAACAAGGGGTTTATCACTCTGGGAACTATATTTAAACTATGGTTTTTTGGGGTTTAGGGGGAGAAAGGTACCTAGGTTAGGTTAGATTACGTATTTAATATATGCTATGCTTTACCCCCACCCCCTTAATGTGCAAATATATAGCCGAAATTTGTTTCTAAACTATTATCTTTTTCATCATATTTTATTTCATTTCATTTAGCATTAACCAAACTTCACTTCTCGCGTATTGCCCAGCTAATAGAACGGTACCATTTAATATAATGCGTTCTGGGCGGCCTGCTTTTCTTAATTCTCTGTTGTAGTTTCCATAATTTTGTTTATAAGGTATTATGTATTCATCATATTTTGGTATATTTCATTATGATTAACCTATCTCTACTTCTAGAGTGTGGTCGCTATAATGCACAAGTGCTTTCATTTCTACTGTCTTGTTAAGGAAGCTGAAGTTATTCCTTCAAAATTGGCAAATGCAATATAGAATCGTAAATATTAAACCATGTCTCAATGTTTCGATTCAGTCGAATAAGAAACAAAATAATTAGAGCAATAATTCATAGCTTATTAACTTCTCAGAGAATACGCTGACCGGATCATTTTTAAGCTTGCACCTGTGTCGTCTGGTTTTCTGAAAACAGTGACAGTTGCCCTTGGTCTCGGATCGAAGAATTTGCAGCTGCATACAGTCGGCGGAACGGAACTTCTCGAGTGAGAAAACATTCCAAGATAATTCTAAATGCATACAAAGAAAATTTTAACACAAATCAGTGACACCTGGGATAAGCCATTGCTAGATCGATTGATTTCACACCTGCATCTGACAGGAAGCTGTTTAATGACAACACTGTATAATTCATTATTGTCACTAAATCTTGATAGCAACCTCATTAGCCTACATTAATTTCACCATATAACGAAGTTTTTATTTTATGCATAACTTAATTTTGCAGGTTATAAAAAAAAATTTGCCATCAATTCAGTTGAGTAATTTAAAGGGTGTTATGTTACGCATTTAAACTTTTACCGGAAAATTAAAAAACAAAATTACGAATTGTTTTTTTCTGCTGTCACTAACGACCAGTTTTGCGGAATTAAGTTGTTTGATGACAACACTGCATAGCCCAATTATTGTCAACAACGTTTGATACGGTGTGCTAATTCCATCCGATTCTATCAAATATCAAAGTTTTGATTTTACACATATATTACTTTTGCAGGTTTTGCTTAATTTTGGCTGTCTGTTGGATGGAGTATTTCAAAGTGCGTTATGTTACGCGTAGAAAAAAAAAGTTTTGATTGATAAATATAAACACAATAAAAATACACACGAATCTTACGCATTTCTTTTTTTATTTCAGTATTAAATTCTTTAGTTCTCCCATCAATTCGCCTCTTCAATTATGAGTAGGATTGATAAATGGAAAAGAATTTCAATTAATTCGATTTTTGATTTTTGACATTCGATTTTGAATTTTTTTTTAAACTAGTTACGACTGGCTGTTGTCCTTTAAAAATCAGTTATACCAGGTGGCGCGCGCCAGACGTATCTGGAGTGTGCCACATATAGTGGCAAGGTGTCATACGTGGCCTGAAACGGTGTGGCTTGGCGAAACAAGTCGAAATTTTTACATTAATTACCAATACATGTAATTAAGTTGCTTGCATTTAATTGCATTAAATTAGCATTAATTATTTAATTAGGCATTTACCATGCTTATTTCCTCAGGTTTTATAGTTGTCCCTAGATTTTTTTTTTTTGTAGAAAGTTTCTTTGGTGTTTTACAATGAGCAAATACACATACCAATAGCTGATATCTTGGTTCTATATAAAGGCTGTAAAATAGATATAATAACCAAGTTAAAACTATAAATTCAGCAGAAACAAGATTTAAAGGGAAAGTCTGGTTGGCATTTTCTGCGAACCTACAAGCCAGTGACGCCAATTAGAGGAAAGTTGAAAAAACGACAAATTTGCACCCCTCCTACATATATAAAAAAAATTGCCCCCCCCCTTAAAGCCTTGTGAATTGACGCCACGTACATTTTATAGAGCTCATCATTTCTCAATGTTACATTTTCAAAAAATGCGGAAATGGGAAGGTTTTTCGTTAATTTTTGGCTAATCCGTCAAACTGAAAAATCAATACCTATTTGTTGTCTTCATTTCAAAAGAAATTTGCACTTTTCCATTTTTGAGGGAAGTGGCAAATGGAGAATGGCTTTTAGCGTTGACTTGTAAAATATAAGCCGACCAGCAATCGACCTGTGAAATTTATTGGAGTCAAAATCAAAGTTATAGATATAATCTTTCCACTTACCAACTGTGGTATATAGTCGTTAGTTTAGGGTTGTCTGATTAATTGGGTTGTAACGTTAAAAAGGAGCGACTTTGTGGTACCGTCAATTGGTCTTGTACCTGTTATCTGATCAATTCTTTAACAATTTAGGCAAATGTTTGCACCTCACCTGGGGTTCTGGGGGTACATACTCCGACGCGGTGGCGCCTGGCCACTCAAAGAAGATCAGCAGGGGTTGTCTGTTGAACGCTTTAAACCTATTTGATGGTTAAGTTTTGACACTAAAAACTGTTGAAAGGGTTGTTAATTTCACACAGACACCTGCATTGGTTTAATATCCTATTCAAATAAGTTCCTGTTAAGCTTGGTTTGCACTGGATTGGAAATTCGAAATCGTTATGCCGTTTTCGTACTGAGCTACAAAATTGTTGCCTTTTTCCGAAATTTCATCACGAGGGCTGTGAATTTTGTTAGCGGCCAAACTTCAATTTTTGAGTATCATTGCCATCGACTTGCGAGTTGCATCGGTTTCGACTTGCGAATCGAAATACGTTTGGCTTGTCATCGGCCGTCAAATCTTGTCTATTCTAAAAACATGCTACATTGAATGCTGTAATTCGCAGCAAAAATTTGAAACGACCCAAGTATGTGATTCAAATGGTTCTAGTTTCCATCGTATATGGTGAGAACGACACGTAATAATGGTACTTCAAGGTCAAGGGCTTATATGATATTTAACAGGGGGTAATTTGGATCTGAGCTAGATTAAAGACAGAGGAGTTACTTCCATTTTTCTTTGAGGGTCAAGAGCTGGAATTTGACCTGAGTGCAAATCTAAAAAAAATCCCATTTTTAGAACATATTCGGATTAGCAGGGTCAAAAGATATTAATTCCAAATTCCATTCTATATCAGCAATTCTCATTAGAGCATTTAGTACGGTCAAAAAATACATTTTTAAAGTATATATTATTGAATGTCTTAAGATTTTGGACCTCTTTATTGTGCCAATTTTTTAGCCTTATGCGGACACTATCAAATATAAGCACAGAACTTCAATTCTAGGGGGAGGGCAGTAAATTTAGAAGAAAAAATACAACTGGTGAAACCTGTGAAATTACTTCGTTCAACCAAACCCCATTCAACCCTGTTGCAGGGGTAGAATTTAGCGAGGGTTGAGTTGCATGGGAGTTAAGTTATAAACGGTTGAATTAAATGAGGGTTTAGCTGAATGACAGTTGAATTTGGTTTAATCAAACAAGGGTTTAGTTGCAGGGAGGTTAAATGGCTGTTAAAGGACAACAGCCAGTCTTAACTGATTTGAAAAAAAAATTAAATTCAAAATCGAATGTCAAAAATCAAATTTTGAATTAATCAAAATTCTTTTCCATTTAGTTAAATGGCTGTTAAATCGCACGGGGGCTTAGTTAAACGGGGTCTGAGTTAAAGCGCGGACCATGTAGGTCTCTGCCATATCTCGCCATGAAATTTTAGAGGGCAATGAGCATGGAAAGTCCACAAGTCCGCAAATAAGAAAAAGTCCGCAAATAAGAAGAATCCAAAGGTGGTTAAAAAGCAAATTATTCCCTGACCCAAAATCTAATCTGAATTTTATAGACATCTCTCGTGTATATCTCTCGTTCGAAATCAAAAATAGGACTGTCACGGACAGGGTTGTCACCAGACCAAAAAATTTCGTAACGTCCCAACTCTTAAAACGTAACCTTTTCTTAACTTTTGATAGGAAAGTCTCTTTTCAAGGCAGGGTGCCTTAATTTCGCTATCAAGAGCGATACTTAAAGGAGGGAGGATTCTTTGGTTGCCTGTATAATTTGAAAAATATGTTTTTAGATTATCTCATTAAAATCTTCCCCCCAACTTTTAAAAGATGCCTGAAAAGTATACAATAATAATAATTTATGCTTCTTTACCTTTAGGAGTTTCCTATTTATTCAACTTTTAGTGCTTCTTCCGGTTTACCTTGCTTATTTTTGCTTAGTTTGCTTATTTTGTTGTTGTTCTTTTTCAATTGACATTATTTGTGTTTTAAACCAAAAGTATTTGAATCTTTTTATTTAAACCAAAAGTTGACGAGTAATACGTACAAGATAAATGGCAAATCAATAAACACAGGACAATTTAGAGTTTTTCAGAAAAGAAAATAAACAACTAGATTTTTTAATTGTTAAATTACAACTTAAACGATCTTAATAAATCCAGCGTCTTAAAAAGACCCCAAAAATCATTTTAATCGCTCCCTTTCCGTCTAATATTTTAAATTGGCTCGATCTCAGTCTTGCCTCCTCCAGCTTCAAACTTGCATCGCTCCTAAATGAAGATTTGAGCAATTCCGAGTGACAGAGTTTTTGTTTTGTTTTGTTTTGATTTTATCAAACAAAAAATATTTGAATCGTTGTCTTCAGTTCCTATACGAAACAGCAGTCATTTACATAAAATGCCTTTTTCCGTTTGTAATTTGAATTGTAACTCCAAACCAAAAGAAATCAAGAAATAAAAGAAGAGTTCATATAATTCAACCACAAGAATGTTAGCCTAAAGCTGTTTTGATGGGTCTCAAGTCCAGGCACGTACAAAGAAATTTTAGGGGATGGGGTCAAACAATAAAAAAAAACTCATTTTCAAATAGAACTAAAAAGTAGAGAATTTTTTTCTCAAGAATATATTAGTATAAGTGAACAAGGGGGGCATAAAAAGCATTGGGTTTTACATGACATAAACACCAAATTATCTAGGTTTTGAATGCATAAGCGAAATAAGCCGATGACTTGGGGAAAACAAGTAAAAAATATCAAATTATGAGAAAAACGAATCATTTTTTGCCCCTTATTTTCACTTATATTTATAGATTCTGGAAAAAAAATATTTTTAACTTTTAATTTCCCAATTAAAAAAAATATAATATCTCATCCAAGATCACAACCTAAGTTAACACAACCTCAGGAAGTACTTATACAGCTGTGCTATGCTGATAAATGTGGGAAGTAACTGAACATTCGGAAGTGGTTGAAAAATAGTTCACAAATTAAAAAAAATTGTGCGACAAAGAAACAAATGGAAGATTTAACAAAAAGATCAGTGAGTTAATAAAACCGAGCTGGAAATGGTTTAATTAAAAAAAAGGGGAATAGTAAAAAACCTATAATTTAATAAAGAAATTCCGAGAAATTGGAAGAAATTTAAGTTCTCAGTGGGTTGGGACCCCAAACCAACCTGCGGGGTCCCTATGAATCAGTTTTTAAGTAAACTACAAGCCTACCCTATACAGATACAAGACTGTATCTTCTTCGTAAAAATGGGCACTAGTCTAGTTGTCTTTTTCTAAAGCCAAATATTTAGTGATTGTCCTTTTCTGAAGAAAACATGCTAAACAAACAAGCAGTACCATTAAATCCTTCATTTTATACTATATTCAAATATCATAACCCCTTTTATGCAAATACAAATGGGGAGGGGGAATATAATGTCAAAAAGTGACCATGATACTTGGAAAGTCTACCATAAAATCAAAAATTGTGGCTCAACTTACCCTCCTCAGTGATTAGACATAGCTGGGTTATAACCAAAAAATGGCTCATTCTTACAGTTTCATATATTTTGTCAATATCAGCTGTTAATAATCCCATATAAAAAGAGCAAGTTTTGTATATAAACTGATATTATGTCCAACCAATCAGAAGGGGGGGGGGATACTCAAAGAATAATACATATATCATCTTATAATCACATATTTAAACAGAAATTACAAGGAAAATAATTTATTATTATTTACCTGTTTTTATTATAAATTTTCCTTCCTGAACCTTCAGCTAGCCCCTTCCCCATATCAGTTCAGTATGACTGTTGACTGAAGAAAATTCAAACTCATATGATGAAATTTAAAGTTGGTAAGGTGACTAACTGACTATTGTCACTTGTCACTAAGCAAATGATAATCTTATGCTCATGTTGTTTTCTTAACTTACAATGTGAGTAAGCGAAATGGGTATTTTTCATCCTAATAACTGAGTAATTGTGTGATAAGATTAAATGACCGCGATGTGAAAGAATGTCGATACTCATGTCAGTGTAATTAAAATGGGAACAGCGGATTTTTTTTACGGGGGAAAATCATTATTCATTCAAAAGCGTAACATAATTGTAACATAAATTCAAAAACGGAACAAAAATGTAACGTTTTTAGGACCGTAACGTAAAACGTACCGTTTTATTTAAGACGTACCAAAAATGGTACGAATGTAACCTCGGTGGCAACCCCGGTCACGGATATGAAATAGACGCATTTCGAAAAAGTCAACAGCTATCATGTGCAGGAGGGAGCTTTCTCGAGCATGGTAATGAGGATTTAATACCATCTGTCTTTGTTTTCAACGTCACCAAAATATATGGCTGCCTTTGGTAATTTTATTAATCATCTTAATCAGATGGTCGAGACTATGAACTCAATTTTCACACTCATATTCACCATTTGTATAGCTATAGCTAGAGAACTTCAAAATGCATCAACCCAGGCAGGCACGTGGACATGAATTCAATTCAGGGAAGTGATGCCGCAGGGACGGGGATGAAAATTGACGAAACAACAGAAATAATCCAAGTTATATAAAAAAAAAAATATTATGGGAGAATATAAAACAAAGTTGTCAGATTCCCAGAGGGCTGGACTTGACCATACTTCAGGTGCGTACGTGAGGTTTTTTTCGTGGGAGGGTCAATAATAGAAAAAATCATTTGATAACTTGAATAAGAAGCATCCAGAGATTCAAGAAATATTCGTTTCAGTGAACGCCCTGCGTATATCCCGAATGGTCATAACTCGTTTTTAAGGGGAATAAATTTTTGTTCCCAAAATTTGAATATTTGGGACCATTTTTCTGAAAACAAGGAGGGTTTTGAACATTACCGAAGAAAAATAATTATTAAAACTTAATTATGGAATTGCATTGGAACGCGTTGGAGAGTACTTCTATGGTCCCGTCACCTGTGGAAGTAATTTCTCTTGAAAACATAATTAAAAAAAAAAAAAACTATATTTGTGTATTTCACAGCTGTTGAAGTCATTTACAAAAACTTCACAATGGAACTTTAAATAGGGACTGATGCAAACAAATAAAAGGTTTTGTTTACGGGCCTCTACACCTTTTAAGATAAAACTGCCTGTTGACACTATTTATCTAGGAGATCCTCAGTAGCAGCTTATCATTGCCACTATTAAACAAACCTTCCCTTAATTTCATCAATTCAGAATACTGCACAGGGGGCAAGCTTGTAATCTATTTGGACAGCTAAGACCCATCCCATTGGACAGTAGTAGACAATTGGTTATAATTATTCTAATACGGAAAAAAACGCAACCAGGGCTACATAAATAATATTAGTAATAACAATTTATTTCAACCTTCTGTACAAGCATGAAATGCACTCAGAGTAGTACAAAATACAGGAAAAAGAAAATATAAGCATAATCCAGAAAAAAAAACGCGAGAAAATAACAGCTCAGCTACTGAGACAACACAACTTAGCTATACAGTTAAGTGAAAAATCGATAATATTTTCTCGACGCTTACGGAACCAGTCCACAAGCTGGTCCATTTTTGAAGAAATGTCAAAATATACTACTCAAAACGTACCGATTGCAAGTCCAAAGCCGCAACTGCAGAAGATATTTGCAGAAACGGAAGAATGGAGATTTCATTTTCCTCCGCTCAGATAGTGTGAAAAAACTTCTTAATGGAACCAATGAGAAGAAATGGGGGCGACAAAAGCATTGTGAGGTCTGCCCAAGGCTACTTTGTGAAACTGGCCTTTAACTCGGGCAAGCAGTTCGTACGATTTTCTAAGCTTTTCTTTTAACGCTGAGATAACAAGTATTTTAGTATTTTTAACATTTGAGCCAAACGGGAGACCTAGATATTTCAGAGAAGACGATGCGGAAATAGCTACTGAGCCAGCATAGATAGTAACAGGAGGTTGCTGAAACGAAATGTAGGTGAGGGGTTCAGTCTTAGAGGAGGCAACTTGAAGCCCATTGAGACTAGAGCTGACTATGTCAACTGCATTTTGGAGAACTTGGAGGTCGTATGATATTTGAAGAATGTCGTCTGCGTAACAGAGGTTGCTGACACAAACTGTAGATGAGAGTTTCAGTTTTAGAGGAGGCGACTTGAAGCCCATTGAGACTAGAGCTGACTATGTCAACTGCATTTTGGAGAACTTGGAGATCATATGATAGTAGAAGAATGTCGTCTGCGTAACAGAGGTTGCTGACACGAACTGTAGATGAGAGGTTCAGTTTTAGAAGAGGTGACTTGAAGCCCATTGAGACTAGAGCTGACTATGTCAACTGCATTTTGGAGTACCTGGAGATCGTATGATATTAGAAGAATGTCGTCTGCGTAACAGAGGTTGCTGACACGAACTGTATATGAGAGTTTCAGTTTTAGAGGAGGCGACTTGAAGCCCATTGAGACTAGAGCTGACTATGTCAACTGCATTTTGGAGAACTTGGAAATCATATGATAGTAGAAGAATGTCGTCTGCGTAACAGAGGTTGCTTACACGAACTGTAGATGAGAGGTTCAGTTTTAGAAGAGGTGACTTGAAGCCCATTGAGACTAGAGCTGACTATGTCAACTGCATTTTGGAGAACTTGGAGATCGTATGATAGTAGAAGAATGTCGTCTGCGTAACAGAGGTTGCTGACACGAATTGTAGATGAGAGGTTCAGTTTAAGAGGAGGCGACTTGAAGCCCATTGAGACTAGAGCTGACTATGTCAACTCTATTTTGGAGAACTTGGAGATCGTATGATAGTAGAAGAATGTCGTCTGCGTAACAAAGGTTGCTGACACGGAGTGTAGAGATGAGAGGTTCAGTTTTAGAGGAGGCGACTTGAAGCCCATTGAGACTAGAGCTGACTTTGTCAACTGCATTTTGGAGAACTTGGAGATCGTATCATAGTAGAAGAATGTCGTCTGCGTAACAGATGTAAAGTATTCGGGATAAATTCGAGAAGCCTTTTCCGGGTCTCATGTTATAGGAGTTTGTTCTGTAAAGTATTTGGGATAAATTCGAAGTTGCGTGTGAGTTTTGCACGATTAGCCTAAGCCTTCGCAGAATCCGAAATGTTTTTCTCAATGGTCGCACCTTGTGTTGATCTCTTGGAAATGAAATCAACGTAAAGGTGCAAAAGATTTTATTCAGTTGGGATATGGTGGAGACGATCTGATTTTTTTTTTGATTTTTTTTTTTAACTTCTTCATCGATTTTATAGAGCACCGATTTTCGTAGGCACAATTTTTAAGACCTTTCTTACCGAAGTGGATAAATAAATAAAAAAAATTCTGAAGAAATTCCATCATTTAATGTGATGTCGATAGTTTTAGATAGACATACAGCTTATTTTAACAATGACATCTAGATAGATCTTACCCCTCATCCCCTCTCGCGCTCGCGTAATAATTTATTTCGGAGAGGGATTCGAAAAACAAAAAAAAGCCGTTAGCAGAAAATAAACGAAACAAGTTGTTTTTGAGGAAGAAAAGGACTCCTTACTTTCACACCTGCCCCCACCCCTCCTCCCCCGACACCCAAAAATGAAGTCTAGTTACACAATTGTATATAATTTAACATTTTCAAATTTAACATTGCCAAAACGACATGACATCTTTCGGTACTTTTCGGTTATTGGGAATACACTAAAAAATTACGCTGTGCACGGTAAGACAAAAACTGGTTTCCTTAATGTGAAATTCGAATGAAATATACCAAAATATGATGAAAATGCAATACTGTGTTAACAGAATAATGGGAAAATTATTGAAACCTAACCTTAGTGTGAATCCTAATTTCTCCAGCTCATCTGTATCGTAGCCCCTCCAACAATCGGAAACGATTGTTGGACGTGGCTCAATGTGGATCTTAATGTGAGAGTATAAAGTCAGGTTGTGTCCATGAAGTGTGCCGGCAGAAAATTTTCCAGGGGGGGGGGGGGCCAAACGCCAAAATATCAGTGGTGTTTGGGTGACGAGGAAAATATTTCAGGAATTTTTTTTACGTAGGAATAAGTTTATTTTTAAATACTTTTAGCAAATAACTCTCAAATAAAAGAGCAGTTAAATTGCATGCAAAATGAAACAAAATACGGTAAATTTTAAACGACAAGGATTCCTGGCAAAGGGATCAATTTATTAAACCAATAAGTCTAATTATTATGCATTTAATCTTAAAAGAAAATCAAACTGAAACCAAAATTACAGGAATATTTATTGCTTTCGTAGACTATAACAGATGCAGACTTGTCTTTATGCCATTTTCTACGCCTTAGAATAGTTTACAGAAGGAGTAGAGATGCTAAAAAATCATCCTGCCTGCATAGATACCACGTTTGGATTTTATAACGCCCATTTAAAATGTACCTCTTTCGTACCAAGACAATTCTCCCTCCCTCAAACTTATATTCAGACATAAAAAAAATAGAATTGCAAAAGAAAAACAAAATTTAAACTTACTATCCAGCTGCCAAATTAACCCTCTTTCTTTTTAGTGTCCTATTCAACTAAATAAAATGAACAGGTTGAAAAAAAAATTCGTGACAAAAAAATCTTATCAAATAGTTTGTGATAAAAAAAAAACTGGAAGTAAAAAGTGACTTGGACGAGTATACACCAAAACTAAAAATGGATTCTCATGACAATTGCTACACCGGCGGTATTGGCTTTTTATGCTACCTCTAAATATATAGAATTCTTTCAGTTTATTGTTAGTAGAAGAAGGGTAAACAGCACTGAAGGGAGTCCATATATGGGCATTGACCTTCTTTCGGGGGTGACGCAATACGCTCAGTGAATAAAACCGGTACAAGATCACGTGCCTCTTTCTAGATCAATCAGGGAGTTGCATTACTAACGCGAGTGACATCAGGGCAGACTTCTGAGAATTTCAACATTGGATTCGCAATAGCTCCTAATAATACACAAGTACCATCGAGCAGTGTTGTCAATATAAAATATGCAGTAAAAGAGATATAAATTTGTGACTTAACGCTAAAAAAATTTGAAAGTAGTAGACTCATCAAGATGACCTGGAATTACTTCTCGAGTGTGGTCGCTATAATAGACAAATACACAATATGGGATTAGTGTGATGATTATGAGTATGAACCATAAAGGACCGAAAGCACCAAGGACCTCAACCTCCAAGGGTTACCTCTCCCCAACATCCTAGGGTCCTCAACCCTTCCAACTTTTTTTGAAACCCCCCCCCCAATTTTCATTATAGAGAACAGAACGTCATTTCTGACCTAATCTTTCGGGACTTAGACAAGCAGATGCTTTGAACATCTAATTCTGTTACTTTTTACCTCACATTATCAAATATGTCATTTAGAATGTTATCCTTTTTTACAAAGTCTCCCCGTGGCCTAAAATGTTTCCTCATTATGACTTTTCTATTTACTAACCTTAGGTACTTCAGCTATTCATGCAAACATCCAGCAATAAAATCACTATTAAGAGAAGTTTTCGCCACTATAAAAATTAAGACACAACGAAAACATCTATTTTTTAAGCACATTTTCAAAAATTAAGACACAACGAAAATATTTATTTTCAAAGCACATTTTCTGATCGACTAATTTAAACAAGGACCTCAACCTCCAAGGGTCACCTCTCCCCAACCTCCTAGGGCCTCCCACCCTTCCAACTTTTTTTAACACCCCCCAATTTTCATTATAGAGGCGACATTAAGAGTTAAAATGTGTAAGAAAAAAGTTAACAGAACGTCGTTTCTGACCTAATCTTTCGGGACTTAGACAAGCAGATGCTTTGAACATCTAATTCTGTTACTTTTTACCTCACATTATCAAATATGTCATTTAGAATGTTATCCTTTTTTTAAAAAGTCTCCCTGTGGCCTAAAATGTTTCCTCATTATGACTTTTCTATTTACTAACCTTAGGTACTTCAGCTATTCATGCAAACATCCAGCAATAAAATCACTATTAAAAGAAGTTTTCGTCAATATGAAAATTAAGACACAACGAAAACATCTATTTTCAAAGCACATTTTCAAAAATTATAACACAACAATATCTAACTTCATCTTCCGGATCATGTGCTGAATGCAGGTATTTCTCACATTTGAAATTTTCTAAACTGAATAATGCTATGTTTTTATCTCATTTTTCTAGTAAGAGTTTATCAGTTGGCACGTTTTCCTTAACATAAACAGCTTGCACACCGAAAAAACTGCATAATTCCTGAATTTCATGTTGTACATGTTTTATTTCATAGCCATTTACATTACGTGGTCTTATGGTTTTAACGTAAAAGCCGTTTCGATTTATAAAATTTAATGTTGGACTCCATCTTTTTTTCTCGTACTTATACATATTGTATCTGACGTTCCATTTATAGCTATGAACTTCACACCGTTGTTCGTCTAGCAGTAAGAAAGCTGCTTCGAAAATAATGCTAGTTGAGGAATAGTTCAGACCAATATATTCTGTGTCAATCACACCAAACATTATTATAGCTGGAAAAGGGCTTAAATTAAATAAATATGTAACGTCTCTGACACTCGAACAAATACAGCTCACTTTCTTAGAATAATTCATTTTCACTTTAAAAAAATGATGCAGGTGTCAGGTGTTTATCCCTCCAATGTGTCTCTGTGCTTTGTTATGACAGCGAAAAGCTAAATTTCTTTTGATTACCGAAACCATACAACATTGCTCATGATGGATATGCTAGAGTGAGAGCACCAGAGATGATAGTGCTAAAAGAGAATGCCAACATAAAAATAATAGTTGATGAAGGTGGTCATCTTCTAGCTACTGGTTCTGGTAACACGTTACCTGTTGATAGATCCTATTGCCATCGTTCTGATATTACTATTCAATTGAAAGCAAAGGGGAAAAGAAAGGCCAGCTGCTGCACTAGTGTAATAAATCATATCTTGTCTGCGTGCCATAACTGTTACCTGTGTAAACACAATGTGAGAATAGACAGTGAAATCGCTAGCAAAATAAAAAGGGCATTGGCAGACAATATCACTAATGAATATAAAGATAAATTGATGGAAAATAAGGCGCAAGTGAACATTATTACTACTTTTGATCATATATCTAATGAACTTAATAATACCAAAGATGAAACTCATATTGAACCTGTAGGTGACATCCCAGTAAAAATTGTGTATGACCGAAATGGAATAATGATTATTCAACTGGTTGCGAAGTAAGAGAAGAGAGTAGCTACTCTATCAAGAGAGAACATAATGAATTATTTATGGAGCAGATTAAAAAAGTCCAAAGTTGTTCAATGATATTAGTAATGTATAATAATGTATGTAACATGTTTTTATGTTAATATTCTACATGATGTTATTTCAATAAAAAATATTTTATGTATTACTTTGTTATGTTACCATTATTTTTAGGGTACGCTAGCAAGTCAAACGTTTAGAATGTTTATTAAAATGTCAGACATGTAAGAAAAGGAATTTTCAGAGACATAGATACTGCTAGCAGGTTCATAACACCATTAACTGTTGACTGAGTATCAAAAATTAATAGAAAAAAGTACCTATGAGAAATTTGAGTGTGTTAAGTAAATTTACAAATAAATTTTGTGTTTTACCACTTGTAGTCTATATACAGATAATTCCTGGGAACACCCTACCTTTCCTTGTCTAACTGAAAGGAAATAATAAAGGGTTAAATATGCTAATATTTGTTTTCCAAAATACAAAAAGAATAATTTGAAAATAAAGTTTGTCTTTTACCACTTGTTGTCTATAGACAGATAATTCCTAAGAAAATCCTACCTTTCTTTGTCTAACTGAAAGGAAATAATAAAGGGTTAAATATGCTAATATTTTTTTTCTCCAAAATATTAAAAGAATAATTTACAAATAAAGTTTGTCTTTTACCACTTGTAGTCTATAGACAGATAATTCCTAAGAACATCGTACCTTTCCCTGTCTAACTGAAAGGAAATAATAAAGGGTCAAATATGCTAATATTTGTTTTCCAAAATACAAAAAGAATAATTTGAAAATAAAGTTTGTCTTTTACCACTTGTTGTCTATAGACAGTTAATTCCTAAGAAAACCCTACCTTTTCTTGTCTAACTGAAAGGAAATAATAAAGGGTTAAATATGCTAATATTTTTTCCAAAATAGAAAAAGAATAATTTAAAAATATAGTTTGTCTTTTACCACTTGTAGTCTATAGACAGATAATTCCTAAGAACACCCTACCTTTCCTTGTCCAACTTAAAGGAAATAACAAAAAGTTAAATATGCCAATATTTTTTTTCCAAAATAAAAAAATAATAATTTAAAAATATTTTGTCTTTTACCACTTGTAGTCTATAGACAGATAATTCCTAAGAAAACCCTACCTTTCCTTGTCTAACTGAATGGAAATAATAAAGGGTTAAAACCTAGCTCAGAAAAGTGTGAAATAGTAAACCAAGCATCCCAAATCATAGGTTTCAGACAACATAAACCTACGAAAGGCTAGGAAATCTAGCTCAGAAAAGTCCAAAATAGCAAAATAGACATTCCAAATCATAAGTTTTATGGAACAAACACCTATGAAAGGTTAAAAAACTTAGCTAAGAAAAGTCTAAATAGTAAACTAAACATCCCAAATCATAGATTTCAGACAACACACACCTACGACAGGTGAAGAAAACCTAGGTCAGAAAAGTGCGAAATAGTAAACCAAGCACCCCAAATCATAGGTTTCAGACAACAAACATCTACAAACGTTAAGAAACCTAACTTAAATGTGAATTTTTTATGCTTTAAGTAAAAAATGGGGGGATGGGCCCAAAAAGTTGGAGGTTGTAGAGAGGGGACCTTGGGGGTTGAGGTCCTTGATGGTTATGGGCATTGGTGGTTGCGGTCCTTGATGGTTCAAATCCATAACCAACTCACTAATCCCATATTGTGTACTTCATACTAATATAAATGATATTAATCTTTTCAGTGGATTGTTTCATTGGACTTGGTTAAAAAGGCCTCTGAACAATCTATGGGTATCCTAGAGCTAAAGATGATGAATGAGTCATAGATGAAAATGGAGAGTAAGCTAAGACATGTTTATTGCTTAAAAATATATTCAAAAAACAGAAATATTTGTAATATATACATATTGACATATTTAAAAAATAGCTTAATCCATTTGATATGAGGAGGAGCTTGAGTTTAGGTCTTTGGATATTCGATGCATTTTTCCATGTCAGGTATCTTTTCAGGCATCCATTGAGTGAAATATCTAACTTCATCTTCCGGATCATGTACTGAATGCAGGTATTTCTCACATTTGAAGTCTTCTAAATTGAATAATGCTATGTCTTTATCACATTTTTCTAGTAAGAGTTTATCAGTTGGCACGTGTCCCTTAACATAAACAGCTTGCACACCGAAGAAACTGCATATTTCCTGAATTCCCTCTTGTACATGTTTTATTTCGTAGCCATTTTCATTACGTGGTCTTATCGTTTTAACGTAAAAGCCGTTTCTATTTATAAAATTTAATGTCGGACTCCATCTTTTTTTCTCGTACATATTGTATCGGACGTTCCATTTATAGCTATGAACTTCACGCCGTTGTTCGTCTAGCAGTAAGAAAGCTGCTTCGAAAATAATATCAGTTGAGGAATATTTCAGACCAATATATTCTGTTTCAATCACACCAAACATTATTATAGCTGAAAAAAGGGCTTAAATTAAATAAATATGTAACGTTTCTGACACTCTAACAAATAAAGCTCACTTCCTTAGAATAATAAGTGATTTAATGCATAGAATAAACTAGATAGTGTTGACAACTAGTTATAGATTACAAATGGGACAGCTGCATAGTGTCTATGAGCAGGCATCGAGTGCAATTCTATTGTAGCTAGTTTAGAAGAAGAATGCTTAATCAGGACTACCAAAACCCTTGAAAATACTAATAGTATAGGGTAAAATATTGCTATTGTAGTTAGTTTAGAAGGAGAATGCTCCATCAATATAACCAAAAAACCCTTGAAAATACTAATAATATAGGGTAAATGTTGCTATTGTAGTTAGTTTTGAAGGAAAATGCTCCATCAAGGCTATCAAAAAACCCTTGAAAATACTAATAATATAGAGTGATATGTTGCTATTGTAGTTAGTTTAGAAGGAAGGACGAGACTTAATGTCTTTGGTAAAAGTCTGGACGAGATTTAATGACCTTGGTAAAAGCCTGGACGAGATTTAATGTCCTTGGTAAAAGCCTGGGCGAGATTTAATGTCCTTGGTAAAAGCCTGGACGAGATTTAATGACCTTGGTAAAAACCTGGACGAGATTTAATGTCTTTGGTAAAAGTCTGGACGAGATTTAATGACCTTGGTAAAAGCCTGGACGAGATTTAATGTCCTTGGTAAAAGCCTGGACGAGATTTAATGTCCTTGGTAAAAGCCTGGACGAGATTTAATGTCCATAGAGTACTACAGGGAAAACCGTATCGTGTCTATGAGGAAGCATAGCGTATGATTGGTACTGTCGCTAGCATATTTCATGTCATTTTGAGAAAAAGTTGGAGGGGGTAATCTAAAAGGCAATGTTACTTTTCCATGGATAGGTAAAAGCCGATTCAGTAACCCATTAGCATACTCAATTCAAACATTACATTAACCCGTTTGAACAACATATTTTATTTTCACTGTCCTCGGTGCTTTAACAGTAAACAATAAGTCGGTGTGGGAGGATCTTACTCCAACTCAACCCCCAGCTGACACCCTATTTTTTAATATCCCTACGCTGACTTCCTCTTCCGATAAACTTTCTTCTTTGGCATAGTGACAAACTAACTGCCTTCATTTCAATTAATAACTCTATTTATTTTTTTCAAACTCATTTTAAAAATAAAACTTCACCTCAAATATCCTTCTGAACTCGAGCCACAAAAATAATAAAAGAATATGAAAAAAAGGCTTAAAGTGAACGAGTATAGTCGCTAGTATATTTCATGTCATTTTGAGAAAAAGTAACCTAAAAGGCATCCCGAGGAAGCTCTTGGTCCAAAGTTTTACGGTTTACCGAAATTACATAAGCAATGTCCCTTAAGGTCAATTGCCCAAAAATTTGGGGGGGGGGCCTTCAAACAAATAAACAAGAATATTCAAAGAAAAATCTAACAGCTATGTCAAACTTCCTTAACAACTCTCTGAAATTATATCTCGCGGAGAGAAATGGCAACCTTATACCCATCAAACTGCCTCAGATCTCTGGGCTGGATTCTCTTAAATATATATACTTCCTCGCTAAAGATATCTCAATAATATAGGAATCACCTATACCAAACTTCCCTAATAACTCTCCGAAACTATACCTAGTTGAGAAAAAAAAGCAACCATATGCCCAACATGCTGCCTCAGACCTCTGAGCTGTATTCTCTAAAATATATATTTCCTCGCTAAAGATATCTCAATAACATAGGATTCACCTATACCAAACTTCCTTACAACTGACCGAAACTATACCTAGTAGAGGAAAATAGTACCTTTATTTTTATTATTAGTAAACAGTTTCAAACAAATAAAAGAGGATATTTAAAAAAGAACTCATTTAATAGAAATCTCCTGAATCATAGATCTCGGAAGCTCATTATGATGTTATTTATTATCATTCACCAATTTCAGTCAAATAAATGAGAATATTCAAAGAAATTGCTCTGATTCTTACATCACAGATGAGCCAAATTTTATTAGAGTCATTATGGAACAATGAACTATTCAACGTTTCACGAACGTCTTCAAACTGTATCGCATTTTCTACCCGTTTAAAGTAGTCGATCAGAAAATGTGCTTTGAAAATAGATATTTTCGTTGTGTCTTATTTTTTGAAAATGTGCTTTGAAAATAAATGTTTTCTTTGTGTCTTAATTTTTATAGTGGCGAAAACTTCTTTGAATAGTGATTTTATTGCTGGATGTTTGCATGAATAGCTGAAGTACCTAAGGTTAGTAAATAGAAAAGTCATAATGAGGAAACATTTTAGGCCACGGGGAGACTTTTTAAAAAATGATAACATTCTAAATGACATATTTGATAATGTGAGGTAAAAAGTAACAGAATTAGATGTTCAAAGCATCTACTTGTCTAAGTCCCGAAAGATTAGGTCAGAAATAACGTTCTGTTAACTTTTTTCTTACACATTTTTAACTCTTAATGACACCTCTATAATGAAAATTGGGGGTGTAAAAAAAAGTTGGAAGGGTGGGAGGCCCTAGGAGGTTGGGGAGGGGTGACCCTTGGAGGTTGAGGTCCTTGGTGCTTGTGGTCCTTGATGGTTCATACTCATAATCATCTCACTAATCCTATATTATGTACTTGTCTATTATAGTGACCACAGTCGAGAAGTAATGCCAGGTCATCTTGATGAGTCTATTACTTTCAACTTTTTTTAGCGTTAAGTCACAAATTTCTATCTCTTTTCTTGCATATTTTATATTGACAATACTGCTCGATGGTACTTGTGTATTATAGGTAGCTATTGCGCGAATCCAATGTTGAAATTCTCAGAAGTCTGCTCTGATGTCACTCCCGTTAGTAATACAACTCACTGATTGATCTAGAAAGAGGCACGTGATCTTGTACCGACTTTATTTACTGAGCGTATTGCGTCACCCCCGAAAGTAGGTCTATGCCCATATATGGACTCCCTTCAGTGCTGGTTACCCTTCTTCTACTATTGTTACCCACCGAAAACCAAAAATCTAAGAAAATTTGCCTGATTTTTGAAAAAAACGGGAATAACGCCGCAAAAAGCAAACGATCTTATTGAAAATCCCTTTATTAGATACATCATATCAGAGAACCTTACCATAGAGGTTTCAAGCTCCAATTTTCAAAATGTGGAATTTCGCTTTTTTTTTCAGAAGAAACATCGTCGATGCATGTTTATTTGTTTTATTTTTCACTGGGGTGATTGTATCAAACCGAAGGTCCAAGATAATTGGGAGGGAGCTAGTTCAAACGGGAATTTAAAGCTCTTTTTTAAGTGACCATACAGATTGGGCCAGTTGATTTTCTTATTTTCTTGCTATTTTAGGGTACCAAACTACGAATTTGCAATCGATTTAGCAATCGATCTGAGAAGCTAATTGATTTAAAAGTATCAACAACTATATTTTAGGCTTCCCGGTTGCAAAAGAAGTAATGCTACGCGGTGGTAGTGCTGGATTCAACCAAGTTGATTCGCTTTATTTGTAATGAAAATTGGCTACGTTTGGTGGTCTGTAATTGCGTATCAGCTATTATAAGGGGGGGTGAGTCATTGTTATGTGGGGGTAGGGTAGATTCCTTAAAAAAGTACATTTTAATGGACAAACTGCTTACTCTTCATGAGGCTTCAGATAAATGTTGAAAGAGGTAGGGGGAGTAGCAATTAATTAAATTGGTTCTCTATTCAGCCAAAATGTTACATTCCCATATCTACCAGCACAGAGGTGGCAAATGCAAGGCAGGTCATCATCAGCCCCGCCAGGAAATTTCTTTGGGATGGCAAATACTGCTAGGAAGTTAGTTATCAGCAATTTTAAATGGTGTTATTTTCTTTTTATATTTATATGAAGTACTTTAATGTATTTTAACAAATGTGTATTGTATTTATCGATAATAAATCCTATTGTAGAGGTTGTGATGGCTTCAGTTATGTAGAAGATCAAAGGTCTTACAGAGTTTCAATCCATACTAACAATAATACTCCTTTTCATCCAACCAAAATTCTTTAGTAATAATATTAACAAGGACTTTCTACCAGAATTACTATTCATCGCCAATTTTTTAAGTATATTCAAATTTTATCCAAAATTAATATGGAAAATGTAAACGTAGGACGGTAAAAACCAACGTACAATTATTGATTTGCACATTTTAAGAGCAATTAACCAGGGATTTAAGGGACCGGTACCTCAAATTATATCCTGGTTAGGCCTGGGTATGATTTGGAAAATAATCAGAAATTAAATAAAAAGAGCTTTTCAAATGAAAGAAAGGAACAAATTTGAAACCTATTTGAACAGATTACTCTTTATATGAAGGGGGCTGTCTCCTCCTTAGCTCTTTACTCTTTACTGTGAAGTATGTTTTTTTTTCAAATTTTTGAAGAAATTTTGCAATTGGAAAAATAAGATTCTTCAAAGCGCTAAAAAACTTTTGTTTAATGAGCAAGGTGTTGAGAAGGGGGCAGTCCCCCTTATATACAGAGCAATTTATATTTGTTTTAGGTTCTAAACTTGTTCCTCACTTTAGTTGAAATACCTTTTTTATTTGTTTAATTACATTTAATGAAACTGCAAAGTTTTATGAATACAATACTTTTGGTGCCACAGAAAAAAAACGATCTCTGAAAAAACAATATTTCAGTGATCTCTGTTTGGATTTTGAGTGGTAATCAAACAGTTCGTGGTAACGAACTGTAAGTAAGGAGCGACCCGGCTCAATAGCAACCAAAACTCTAAAAAACGGTTTTTTATACCAATAGATATATCAAAAGAATTGGCTTGTTAAACTGATTCCGAATATATAAGTTTCATTAAGTTTAGTTTTACCCATCCAAAGCTAAGAGCCCGTGAAAATTTGTCTGATTTTCGAAAAAGGATGAAAGACCCCTTTGAAGTCATAGAATTTTAATGAAAAGCGCACCATCGTATTCAGCGTATCAAAGAATCCTACTATAGAAGTTTCAAGCTTATATCAGCAAAAATGTGGAATTTTGTAATTTTGCCAGAAGAAAAATCACGGATGCTAGTTTATTTGCTTATTTTTTTTTCTTTTTTCCATGGGTGATCATATCGATGCAGTGAGTCTAAAACGCCGAGAGAGGGCTGATGCTAACAGAAATGAAAAGTTCTATTACCCTTTTTAAGTGACCAAAAAATTTGAGGGCAACTAGGCCCCCTCCCACGCCACTTTTTTCCCAAAATCATCCGATAAAACTTTCAGATAGCTTTTTTTCTTCAGCATAGTTGAAAGGCCCAATAACTATATCTTTAGAGATAAAATGACCCCTAGAGGCCCTGGGGAAAAGCTATAAGACTTACCTATTGTTTTATTTGTTATTGGGGAGTGTGTATACATTTTTCGAGTGGGGAGGGGAGGATGCATTTTCTGCTGGAAGGATTCTGCATGGGGAGAATTTTCCATGGAGAGGGAAGTTTCCAGGGGGTGACATTTTTAGGGGAAATTTTGCACTGGGTGAATTTGCCAGAATTCCTATACGAAATTTCTTTAGAAGTCTTGCTTTTTCTTTATCGATTCAATTTTAGCCGTGGAGATAACTTCCAGTGCCCTTTTTAGGTGACCAAGAAAATTGTAGGGAAACTAGGCCCCCTCCCACGCTTATTTTTTCCCAAAATCACCCGATCGAAATTTTGAAATAGCCATTTTGTTCAGTATAGCCGAAAAATTTAGTAACTATGTCTTTGAGGATGACTTAATCACCCACAGTCCCCGGGGGAAGGGCTCCAAGTTGTGAACTTTGCCCATTATTTACATATAGCATTGGTTATTGGGAAGTATACAGACGTTTTCAGGAGGGATTTTTTTCTGGCGGGAGGGGGGGGGGGTCGGGGAGAGATGGTTATGGGGTGGTCGGGGGGAGAAGGTTACGGGGAGGATCTTTCCATGGAGGAGCTTTTCATGGCGGAAGGGAATTTTCCATGAAGGGGATGCCGGATTTCCCAGAATTATTTAAAGAACGTTCACAAATTAAATAAAAAAAAACAAGTTTTTTTCAACTGAAAGTAAGGAGCAACATAAAACTTAAAACGGACAGAAATTATTACATATATGGGGGGAGAGGTGCCTCTCCTAAATAGCTCACTCTCACGCTAAAGTTTTTTTTTTACTTTTAAAAGAAGTTATTATTCTAATTAAACAGCCTTTGTGATTCAGGAGTCACTCTTAAATAACTGGAACAAAAATCAAATTTGGGTTATTATAAGGTTATTATTAGTTAAAAAAAGTAAAATTAATATGCAAAATTAGTTTTAATTATTCATGTACGGTGAGCAATCTTCAAAACCTGCATTAATTCAAAAACATTCAGAAGTTAAATAAAAAAAACAAGTTTTTGTAACTGAAAGTAAGGAGCGACATTAAAACTTAAAACGGACAGAAAATATTACATATATGGAGGGGGGGGGGTGCCTCTCCTAAATAGCTCACTCTCACGCTAAAGTTTTTTTTTACTTTTAAAAGAAGTTATTATTCTAATTAAACAGCCTTTGTGACTCAGGAGTCACTCTTAAAAAACTGGAACAAAAATCAAATTTGGGTTATTGTAAGGTTATTATTAGTTAAAAAAAGTAAAATTAATATGCAAAATTAGTTTTAATTATTCATGTACGGTGAGCAATCTTCAAAACCTGCATTAATTCAAAAACATTCAGAAGTTAAATAAAAAAAACAAGTTTTTTGTAACTGAAAGTAAGGAGCGACATTAAAACTTAAAACGAACAGAAATTGTTCTGTATATGAAAGGGGCTGTCCCCTCCTCAACGCCCCGCTCTTTACACTAAAGTTTGACTCTTTCTCACAACTCTAATTTTTAAAACAATAAAAACTTTAGCGTAAAGAGTGGGGTGTTTTTTTTATTTAATTGTCTTACAGAACGTAATTCTTGAATGTGTTTCAAATAACGGACAAGTATCCATCTTTCTTTCCAAAAGATAAACTTTCTTTAGTTCATTTTAGCTAATTTTGTTGAACTTCTGGATGCAGGTATATCAAAAATAAAAAATAAAGATCGCACAACCAAAACATTGATAAGTCAAAGTTGACAAAGCCTCAAACAGAAGCTGAAAAAAGAGTCGTATCCAGTTGACAGTATTTGATAAAACTCGGTCAGTGGCTCCAGTTGGGGAAAGGGGTAAAGGGCTGGGGCAACTGCCCATTGTTAAATTTGTAAAATACCTTTTTAACTTTCTTCATTGAAAAGTGTCAAAAACAGACCCCTCCATATTCAAAAAGTACATTTTTTTCGTACTTTCATAAACAAAAATCCTTGTAATCCTTACATTTTCTTGAACTGGCGCCACAGAACTCGATTGCGCTCGATGAAGACAATTTATATATTTTTGGACAGTTTTCACCGTCTAAAGCGACATTACATCTTAAGTATGAATTTTCTTAAGCTCATGAATGGCGAATCTCAACACATAACTAAAACATTGGCTCCTGTTCACTTGATTATGCTCACCTGTTCATTGGCTCCTGTTCACTGATAAACAGGAGCCAATGTTCTCCTGTTCCTGTTCACATGATAAACATTGGCTCCTGTTCCTGTTCACATGATAAACATTGGCTCCTGTTCACTGATTATGTTCACCTGTTCAGTTGATAAGCCAGGGTTGACAAAGCCTCAAGCAAAAGCTGAAAAAAGAGTCGTATCAGTAGATAGTATATGAAATTCAACTCGACCAGCCGCTCCAGATGTGGGGGGGGGGGATTCTACACTAAAAAAAGATCGAAAAAATCCATACCCTCCCTAAATTTTTGTGGATTGGCGCCATAAAATTAGACCATGCAGGATCAAGACACATTATGCATTTTTTACTCAGTTTTTACTTAGATTTTGTTATCGACCGTTTTGTATCAATTAGCAATGTCTATGAAAACCTACCTTTCTGGTTGATTAGGGTAGCTTTCTGCACCAGGTGTAATAGATTTATTTGAAAGGGTTTGTGTGTATCCACCATGTAGGTGATGTCTGAATATTTCTTTACGGGAAATCTTTTTTTATGCTGTCCAATGAGAGACAATTAAATATTCTATATATAATTGTTTTTGCGGGTAATTTAAAATATTGAGAGTTTTCATGCATAAATACGATGTTTTCTCAAACGACTGAGAAAAAATCATTCTACGAAATTAACGACCTGCGACTCATCTGCCCAAGATTTATATTTACATAGGGTCTTTTGGTTCAAAAAATCTAAGTTGCCCATCGGGATTCCAGAATCAAAATAGATTAATTTTTTGAACAAAAAAGCTTTCAAAAGGGGATAAATCCGTTTTTTTTAGACAGTGAAAAAAGGTACAAAAGTCCATATATTTCGGTCACATATCCAGCGACCGTCCTCAGTAGAAATACTAGCGAAGACGGTCGCTGGATATGTGACCGAAATATCTGGACTTTTGTACTTTTTAGGTCACTGTCTAAATAAATGGATTATCCCCATTTGAGAGCTTTTTTGTTCGTCATAGAAAGGCAGTGTGGTCTAAGAAAACAATATCTAATTAAAGGTGTCACTTCGAAAATAGATTAATTTCTGAAAATATCGCTTGAGCAGGTAAATAAAGAGCCTAAGAAAGACCCATATCTTCAAGGAATTCATTTAGGATTATATTATAAATACTACTACTACTACTAATAACTCACTGCAGCACCAAGCCGCCAGAGAAGCGCTACGTGCGCTTCTCTTCCATTCCATTCTATTCAAAGCCTCCCTCTTTACACCCTCCCTGGAAGTTCCCATTTCCCTTATATCTTTCCTTACGACATCCTCTCATCCCAGTCGGGGACAACCTGCTTTTCGTTCGGCGCTACCCAAAACCCTCTTGGTCAAAGGAGGGCCCAAAAAAAGGAAAGAGAACTTTAAATACACCTCTACAATGAGGAGAGATTCGATGGGGATGTATCAAAACGGAAAAGGACACGGTGGCTAAGACTCTGTACATAATAATACAGAAAAAAATACAATGAAGAAATTCACTCGTTTTTTAGTATGGAAATGTATACCACGTTAGTATTAACGTTGATTAACCATTATTCTTGATGACTGTACCTTTCACCGCCTAAACTGGTTGAAAGTGTTGAAACTATATATATATATATATATATATATATATATATATATATATATATATATATATATATATATATATTATATATATATATATATATATATAATATATATATATATATATATATATATATATATATATATATATATATATATATATATATGTATATGTATATACACGATTAGAAGATATGCGACACCGAGCATGTAAGCGAGTCAAAAATAAAAATGAAGATCAAAGACACACGAGGTTAGAAGACATGCGACACCGAATATGTGAGCGAGTCAATGAAAATCAACCCGGACAGCGAGCATCAAAACGTGTCAAAACTGACAATGATTGTGATGGTGAAGTTTTGTCGATGATGACAAAAACTTCTTCAAAAGAAGAAGTTTTTGTCCCACCATCGGAACAATTAACAGAAACAAAGGTGGTCATTAATGCCTACCATACCTTTGAAAGTCAAAAACCCGGACTTGATAAATCGTTAGAAAACAAGGAAGTGTTTATCCCATTACCTGAACAGTTAAAAGAAACAAAGGTTCGGTGATACATCTTTCATAATGACAAAGTACAAGCTGAGGCAAAAGTTAAAGGTCCAATAAAAAAAACTTAATTTTACAAAGGCACTACTTCTAATTTAAGGTCCATTTGAACGCCATGGCATCAAGAAAAGGCTCAAATTGTCTGCTTTTAGAAGACAAGCGAAAATGAGAATCCATATATAGAAGCCTGTCGCGTGCCGCTCCCGGTACCCTATATATATACACTGAAATTCAATGACTGGAGAAATACAAACATTGCCCCTATCTAACTACAAATTGTTGAAGTAGATGTCACTAGCGAGCCATACACGGGCACTTTTAAGAACAATGCGCTTTTTTTAAGAGCTGCAAATAAAGAATTAACGTCCTCGTGGTAGGTGGATTTATGCCAATAAGATATTGCCGGTGAAAACGTAGCACCTGGACAGAGAGATAATCATTAGTACTGAGCGTCCTGCTTGATATACTAAATGTTCTTCGAACCTTATCTCGTGGAAGAAAAATTCAAGCTCCAGGGACAGTGAAAATGAAATCATATTTTGGCCGAACATAAATTGGTTAAGTCGAACTTACACAACTTTGTATTTTATCAAAAAACTATGAAAACTCAGAAATTCAATTTTCTAATAAAAAAGATCGCGCATTACGCAGTTTTTATTATTAAAGGGTGCCGTTTTTAAAGAAAATGGAAACTTGGGTGACAAATCAGCAAAATAAACTAAAAAGTTTGGTACAAAACACACTAAAAAGGAGTGGCGTTCCTTTCATGGGCGTAGGGAGGGAGGGGGGGGGGGGCAGCTGCCCTCCCCTAGACCTTCAAATTTACATTAGATATGGCTGAAAAAGCAGATGGTTTGGAAAAAGCAGTTGATAAAACTCCATCACACTATCGACTGCCCCCCTCCTAGACAATATGCTGCCTAATGCTGCCTACGCCCATGGTTACTTTAAAGGTTTAGTTTTGTCTTTGGAATCACAGCTAATATTTAAAATTTTACGAACAAAAAGGATTTTCAAATTTAACTAATTATTTCTGGTTTTTTTTTAATGTCATGGCTCAAGGTAGTAACAATGACTCAAATGGGATGTTGCCCTACAAACTTAATAATTTTAAAACAACCAAAATAAAAATCTAAGAAATTTGCAGTTTTCACATATAATTAAACCTAAGATGTTGGTAAAAAAAAACATATTGGTAAAATATGGTAAAAAACATAAAAAAAAACATATTGTAAAAACAATGGTAAAAATGGTAAATAGTAAAAAGATGGCAAAAATGTTTTTATTTTCATATCCTTGGTACTTAAAGTTAGATATAGTGAGTTAAAAATGGCAAAAAAACATACAATGGTAAAAAATGGTAAATGGTAAAAAGGTGGAAAAAATGTTCTTATTTTCTTATCCTTGGTACTTAAATTTACATATAGTGAGTTCAAAAAATGGTAAAAAAAAACATGAAATGGTAAAGAAATAGTAAATGATAAAAATGACGCAAAAAAATGTTTTCATTTTCATATCCTTGGTACTTAAAGCTAGATATAGTGAGTTCAGTTACAATAATTGGCACATCTAGAAACCGTGGCAAATTTATATAATATGCTTTGATTTCGGATGAACACGGTGCATTACCCTAAAACTAAAATTGCAAAACTAAACATGGCCATCTGTTCAAAAGAAAAGTCAAAGTTGACATTACTCAAGGCAAAATAAAAAACTTAATTATTTTCCATATATAGTAGAGAGTAGTTTCAAAGAGCTTAACATGATCAATAGACCTTAGCAGTTTCACGAACTGAAATACTTAGAGATCTAATGAAAATCTAGATGATACTAAAGTCCTTATAAGGATTGCCTTTAATTAGAGTCGGTGTTAAATAGTTTGACGGGCACACCTGTCACGTCATTTCATATTGTCTGCTCCAAGCAGGCATAGAGCGTCAAATAATAAGGGGGTACAGCTGCGCTGGCTTATAAGACAGATCTTAATAATTTTTTCGCTTTTCTAATTGGCATTTTATTCAATCGATTATCGCACTCAATTCTGCAAAAGCCTTCAATTATTTTTCATTTGCTGTCACTGACTAAAGTGCTTTTAAACCATGATACAGTTAAAATTGGGAAGAAATAATTTTGGACAATTTGTATGAGCTAATTTATTATAAGTATATTTATTAGTTAAATATATATTTTTTTTCCAACTATAAGATAAATTAAAAAAAACATCACTTGATTAAAAATCTAGGCCTACACAGGATTGTCACTTCACGAAAATGTAGGGGGAAGGGGCAATTTTTTTTCAAAGTACAGGAGTAGAGCAATTATGTTGGTTTTTTCGAATTTTTTTTTTCGATGAAAATACCAATAAAACACCCTTTTTGTGCATGGACGGACTTGTGTATTCTGGCCTACCAAATGGTCATTAGATTGTAAACACCATTGTATGAACCAAGGCAATATCCATGGATTAGGGGGTTTGAACCCCCTCCCCCACAAAAGATGTTCGCCCGACTGGTGAAAAAATAACAAAAATGAATATAAACAAATTTTGATGCGTTTGTAAAGTTTTCTTGCACCCCCTGAAAAAATCCTTTTTAAACCTCCCTCCCCCTCCCCCTCCCCGAAAAAAATCTTGGATACGACCCTGGTATGAACTGATTAACCACTACCACCAATCCAACATAAACTTATGTAAATTCACCACCGTCTTTGATCTAACTGAGAGTAGAAGCTGAGAAATGGAAAAAGCTATTAGAGACAATTGTTTTTCGTCTACTTTAATTGTAGACAAAAAAAAAGTCAAAAAAGGCAGTTGAAAATCCTAAAAAAAGAGATGTATCTGCTTTGAAAGAGATGTATCTGCTTGTAATGATACAAGAAAGTTTTCGAAAAAAACATTTTACTTTATTTCTCTGGCGCTATCTTTTTAACGAAACCTAAAATGATAAATTTTGACGAAAAAATAGCGTCGAAAAATTAGGAGTTTAAAATTATTTTTCGAGCTAGTGTTAGAGCATCTGGGCCATATCCCATTAGTCAAAAAGAAAACATAGCTATTTTTGTGCAAGTCAAATATTTTCTGTTCAATTATTCTTTTTTTTTTCAACTCATTGTGCGTCAAAAGGGAGTTCGAACCATGTGCTATTTTGGAAGACTGACTAGTGAAAAGATTTAAATTTACAAAATTATAAGGGGGGATATAATTTTCAAAATAGGGGGGGGGGGGGTCAATTTAGGTTTTTCAGCAACAACATGAAAAACAAGGTATTTTTTCACCGAAAATACCAAAAAGGTGTTTTTCAAACTCTAGTAAGGCAAAAAATCTAGACTGCAATTGCCCCCCCCCCCCATGACACACCCGCTTGCTCTGGTATAACCTGTCTAATATACCTGGGTGTTACGGACTCATCATCTTAGTGAGCTTATCTCCTATGTCCCCCTTGGCTCTCTGGAATCAAAACACATCCTCTTCAAAAACAAGATTTTAGCAATCTCTCAAAAGTAATCTGTCAGAAATACTTGGACGTTGTGGATTCATCATCTTAGTGAGCTTACTTACTATCTATGCCCCACTTAGCTCTCTGAATTCAAAACACACCCTCTTCAAAAATAAGATTTTTGCAACCTCTTATTATAGTATGTCAAATATGACTAAATGACGTGGTCTCATTAACTTAATGAGCTTACTTTCTACAACTCTCCCCTTAACTCTCTTAAATCAAAACGTGTCCAAGAAAAACAATTTTAGCACCTGCGGTTGTAGTCATAAATTAACTTGGCTTTGAAATATTTGGGCTTTGTTTTCGGTCTTTCGTCCAATATTGAGCTTTTTAAAGCTTGTTTAGGGTGGTACGCTGTTAAGCTTAATATTTTGTTATGTTTTTTTTCTTTCTTTCTTGCCTCTTTTCACACACTTTTGTTATTAAGAACCTCTAAAGTGATATTAGCAGTGGCATAATTTCCTCAAAATCCTGGGGCGGGGGAGGCAAAATTGGAGCCAATTTTCCAGGGCTTTTCCATTATATGGGCCTTTCTAAAAAGTCAAGTTTGGTTAATGCTAATGAATATATAATAGTTTAGAAACAAATTTGGGCTATATATTTGCACATTAGGGGAGTGGGGGGAAAGCATAGCATATATTAAATACGTAACCTAACCTAGGTCCCTCCCCCCCCTAAACCCCCAAAAAACAAAGTTTAATATAGTATACGCAATGAAAAACAAGCTATCATTGCCTACTCTAAAGCGGTTAACACGTCAGAAACGGGTTTTATCATTGCCTACTCTACAGCGGTTAACCCTAGAGGCCCATATAATGGAAAGTACCAATTTTCCTAAGTCAATCGAAAATGACAGTAAAAAATGAAAAAAATAAAAAGCTATATTGTAGCACAAAAGCAAATGTATATTAAAGAAAACTGATGTCTTTCTGTGGATGTTTGAATTACGTAGACCAATCTTAGTTTTGACAAGATTTCTAAAGACACTAAATTTCAGCTCGGGAGAGGGGGGGCAAACTGTGCCGGGGGGTAAACTGGGGTCTGGGGGCAGTTGCCCCCTACCTTATAGCGAATTACGCCCATGATAGCAGCACTTGTTATATTCCCTTGTGTTTTACCAAACCATAGAGCATAGATTGATTGAAAAAAAATTACTTAATTGAAACGAAAATGAAATCTAACACTATGCTTCATTAAAAAATAATAAAAACAGGAGACATGTGGCTGATTCAGAGACATGACTAGTCGATACCCGAGAGTCGATACCCCTACCAAGTGGGTTTAAGTCAAAATGCATTTGGTGCAAGTTAATATTGGTTTTGGATACCTGCCCGAACACGGACTACAATTACTACAATTACAATTACTACAATTACTAGCTATACAATTACTACCAATTACTACAAATTATACTAATTACAAATTTATATAATTATATAACTTTAAGTAATACAATTATATTACTACTAATTATACAATACTAGTTATTTCAATTTTATTCAGCATTTGTACCCTGGCTCTGCTGAGCAGTTGCCCACTCTCTGCCACCTGGCGCACATTTTGGAGCGTCGATTGCTCCACTACGCTGGCTACACTTCCGCCACTCCGATTCTGCTCATTGCGGGAATGACGTAGGCTAATATCGATTTTTTTTTTCCAAAAAAAATACGTAATTTATTATCCATTTTTATATTATCTATTTTTATCTTATCTATTGTCAATTTTTATTTTTCAAAAATCTGTGTCATCTTACACACGGAGGTAATAACATTTTACTGTTGTTGTTACTCAGGGAGGGGTAGGGGTTGAACAAATACTATTGGTTGTTTTATGTGCCAGGAACCAGTGACCAACAAGGCAAGAACGTATAAGACAAGAACAGGCGGAAAGCTCGAGAATAATTCTTACTTTTTTGCAACACTTTTTGCTGAAGTGAGTTATTGTTACCCTCTCAAGGCCTATTCAGAATTTTTGTTCGGGAGGTATTGTTTCGAGAGGTTTTGCAAAAAAAAATTCAAGAAACGTATAAAAATTTGTTTATGACTTTTTGTTATGTTTCTATCATTCAGACAAAATTTCGGGGAAGTCCAACTCCCCCTGGATACAACCTTGTACACTATTCTATGATATTTCCTTTTCTTTTCTAATTCTTGATATTTCCTTTTCTTTTCTATTTTCCATATTTCTTTTATTGTGTTATTATTCTTACAAAGCTGGATAAATAGCCCAGAAAATATCTTCTATTTCCCTAGAAAATAAACAAATAAAGTGACTTTCAATTGTTTACACCTTTATTATGGATAAAGGTATCCTCCATCTTATAACAATACACAAAGGGTCTTTAAGATTGCATGATATATGATGCTGCAAATCCTTAATTCATTTGACGGTACAATAAGAAATCCTGCTCAATCCCATAGACGTTCAATTAGTTTCACACTATAACAAGGGCATGCGCACTTTCTGTCAAAAATAAAAGTAATTTTATGCCTGCAACAGCGCCTCCCATCCTCTCTCCTCTTCCTTCGGTTCTGTCTCTCAGCCTTACTTTGTTTTTGCATTTGTGCCCTTGACAATATCAAGTTCTTCCAGCCTTTTGGTGTACACAAGTGAAAGAGTATGAGACCCCTAAAAGTAATTCGAATCAGTCATTGACATTTAGCGACAGGATTGCCTTATTTGACAACAATTATTTATGACACTATTAGCTTTCTTACATGGTCTGTGATAAACTTTCATTTTCAAAGCGGATCAGCAAGATGTGTTATTAATATTAATATTTATTAATATTGAGTTATTAATATTTAGCATAAAAACAAAATCAAAGTAAGTATTCCTACATATACATTCTCTTTCTTAAGAATCATTGGAGATATATACGTGAATATGCAAAACCTGAGAAATGTGCCTGCTTGGAGGCATCAGACCCCTCCCCCCGTGACAATCATGTAATCTCTACAAAATATTTCGGCTCTCTGTAGCCAAGATAGTAGATAGTTTTAGTTGTTTTTTTTTTTTTTTTTTGGAAAAGTTATATTTCGAGTTAGGCTAAAAATTTGTTCTAAAAATAAAGATAGAAAAAAGAATTGAAGCAAAATCTGCCGCCAGATTTTGACTCGAGTCATGCAATTCTGGTTTCATGCACTTTTAGAATTCAAACATGGCAAACACATGGTGCATACATGCATGGCAAACACATGGCACATTCATACATGGCAAACACATGGTACATACATACATTACAAACACATGGTGCATACATGTATGGCAAATACATGGCAAAAACTAATGGCAATCTGGCCTCTATCTGGCAATCTGTCTCTACGACTTTAGCACTAACGGTATGGAAGTACACTGGGCTCCTCCAGGGCTACTTAAATGTGGTTAAACACACAAATGAGCAAATATCCTTATGTGTGCTGGGCCACTGCACTTTTAAGCCCCGTTAAGGAGACCTTGATTTTGGAGGATCAAATTGCCCATACTTTTTTTTTGCCAAACGGATGATTTTTTTTTAACGAACATTCTGCAAGTTAGAAAGAGAAAGAAAGAAATGGATGGGATAGAGGGGCAGATGGAGAGACAAAAAGGGGGGAAAGGGATAGAGAGGAATGTAAACAACCAGAGGCAGATTTTAATTTATCACTCATGGGCCAAATCAATCCCCATCCTCGTATAGTCAATGTTCTGATGGTCCTGATTCCTCCATCAAAAGGCGAAAAAACTGACAATATAACAACATCATAAAAACTCCTTGTCATCAGGACATCTAAGGTTAACAGAGTTGACAGCCACACATACTATAATTCCTTGTTACTGTTGAAGAAACAGTCAAAATACTTGGAATACTTCTGGACGAAGATTTAAAATGAAACTCGCACGTTAACTATCTAAAAAAAAAAATGTGCTTCACTTTTACATTTTTTTTTCAACCTGAAAAGGCTTGGTATGCCAACTAAGGTTTTGACCGTATATTTCAGTTATGCTAGACCTTCTCTTGAATATGCATGCCCAGCTTAGCATCCCGGGCTGAAGAAAGTTCAATCAGACGGACCTGAGATGATACAAAAAAAGACCTGTAAAGACTATACTTGGACAAAACCTACTCAGCATCCGATGATGCACTGAAACAACTCAACATGGATTTCCTCGATAGTCATAGACATGAGTTGACACATCGATTTGGAATTTATTTGAACTCTCAAAATCATTGAGGTCTATTACCGGACCTTGAGATCCCCCCCCAACTGAAGAGCCAAACTCCAACCTCTAGTGAATAAAAAAGAATCAGCCAATTTCATCATTATCTCTTTAGAGGAAGAGGGGTTGCTAGATTCTTGTCACAGGTACACTTATCGGAATATCGAAACCGCAGAAGCGAAGGTGAAAAGTAGGAGCTAGGCACACAGTTATGCCCCTCAAGGTCTGCAACTGAATTTTCTCCATGGAACAAGGGAGGGGGGTGGGTGAGCGTGCAGGAGTATCAATAAACATTTTTCGGCCTAGGTAACAAATCGACTTGCGGAAATCAGTCAACAGCACTGACCTGGTGAACAGCAAAAATTCTAATATCAGGTGTTTTAATATCATGAAGCTAATACGAAACTAATCAATAGTTATGCACCCTGAGAACCTCCCTTTGAGGTGCTATAATGTTTCCCATTTCTGAAACAAATTTTCTTTACTGAATAGTAACAAAACTGTATAGTTACGTTACTGTTTAGAGTTACTGTATTAAAGCTTCTTCCATCTCCTATTTGGAAAATGTTTTTAGCCTTGGTCGGTGCAGCCTGAGAGAGGCTCAGGTTGTTGGCCGAAATTTTCTATTGTTGGCCGAAAAGGATGGCCTTTTCCAATCTGTCATTCTTCATCCGCAGAATTTGTTTAATAATTGTCAAATATAAATAATACCCGAAGGGGTGTGCTAATTATGGTTTATTTGAGTCAAGAGCCAATCTAACCTTTCTGGGTAATACGGGAGACACGAGCACATTTCTATACATGTAAAATCTATCACACCTTCCTATAGTTTTTGCCCCCTCCTAGATTTTGAAAAATAACAATTTTGGTACTTTAATTGAAAAAATTACTTTTTTTGGTATTTCGTGGAAAAAATTGAAGAAGAAAAAAAAATCCTGCCTCTCCCTAGATTTCAAAAAACGTATTTTTGCCCCCCCCTCCCCAAAAAAAAAATCCGTGGATTAACGCCACTGTCTAAAAGAAAGAATTATTTAATCTATAACAATTTTTTTTAGGTAATTTCCAGGGGTTCGGGACGAATACAAACTACTGTGGGGGAATAGGTTAAGAGGTATCTAAATTCTAGTCATCGTAATATATACCAACAAGAATTAATGGATATCAGCCAAATATCCAACATAACCTCTTTGGGGGAAGAGGTTAAGTTCTTCCCCCTGTTCTTCCAACATAACCTGGTGCTCTGCTGATCCTCCCTTTGAGAATGGTATTTATGGTCCGCTTAAAATGCTGGCCCAGTCCGAAACACATTCCTGATTAATGTTTATTAAAAAGATGTAATGCCAATGTTAGACTTTCTGTTACCAGTTTCGCAAGCAATTCCTGGAAAAAAAAATCCAAGAGAATGTGTCTCATAAATCTGCCACGCAAAACTTACCAGACAAAATACTTTGATAAGATGTTCCCAAAGGAAGGATCAGAAGAAACAATTTATACCACCATAACTTGGTCCTCCTGATCTATGGTGCTCTGCTGACCCTCCCTTTGAGAATGGTGTTTATGGTCCGCTTAAAATGTTGGCCCAGTCCGAAACAAACTCATGATTGATGTTTATTAAAAAGATGAGTTGCCAATGTTTGACTTTGTGTTACCAGTTTTGCAAACAATTACTAGAAAGAAATCCAAAAGGAGGTGTCTTATAAATCTATCACACAAAACTTGGCGCACAAAACACGTTGATAAGTTGCTCACAAAATGGAGGGTAAGAAGGAAAAGATTGTTCAACCATACTTCAGGTTTTGGTCCTCCTGATTTATGGTGCTCTGCTGATCCTCGATTTGGAAACGACATTTGGAAACTTAGGCATAACAGCGCCGATACGTTTTATTATTCTGACGAACCACTGAAGATGAAGTCTGAAGAGTGCAAGCAAGTCGGACTAGTATCAAACAGAGAAAATCGTGTTGGAAGTGTTTTAACATCGGAGTGAGAATTAGATTTTGAAGAACTTTTTTACCGAAGATTTCAACACCCATGTTCAAGAGAGTGCTAACCAAACTTAAGAAATTTTGACATTGTTTTCTGTAAAGTTTTGGACTTACCAAAGCTTTAGCAAAAAAGGTCCAAATACATTATCTAAAAGAGCAACTTAAAACATGAATTTTTAATACCCTAGTAAATACGACATGGCAAGGGAATTGTAGGTCTTTAAAAATAGGAATACGACCTAATCAAACAGTTTGTGGTAAGGAACTGTAAGTAAGGAGCGACACGGCTCAATAGTAACCGAAACTAAAAAAAACGGAATTTTGATACCAATAGATACATCCAAAGAATCAAATTTTTATTCTGATTTCAAATATGTAAGTTTCATCAAGTTTAGTTTTACCCATCAAAAGTTACCCGCCTGGGAAAATTTATCTTATTTTCGAAAAAAGGGGGAAACAGCCCCTAAAAGTCGTAGAACCTTAATGAACGTAGCACCATCAGATTCAGCGTATCAGAGAACCCTACTGTAGAGGTTTCAAGCTCCTATCTGCAAACATGTGGAATTTTGTATTTTTTGCCAGAAGAAAGATAACGGATGCGTGTTTATTTGTTTTTTTCCCCAAGGGTGATCGTATCGACCCAGTGATCCTAGAATATATCGGGAGGGCTCATTTGAACGGAACTTAAAAGTTCTAGTGCCTTTTTTAAGTGACCGAAAAATGGAGAGCATTTAGGCCCCCTCCCACGCTCATTTTTTCCCCAAAGTCACCCGATCAAAATTTTGAGATAGCCATTTTGTTAAGCATGGTCGAAAAATATAACAACTACGTCTTTGAGGATGACTTAATCCCCCACAGTCCCCCGGGGAAGGGCTGCAAGTTATGAAATTTGCCCAATGTTTACTTTATAGCATTGGTTATTGGGAAGTATACAGACGTTTTCAAGGGGAATTTTTCTGCTAGGGGGGGGGATCAGGGGTTACATGGGAGGGTCATTACTTGGAGGAAGTTTTCATGGGAGAAGGGACATTGCTATGAAGGGGGCGCCGGATTTCCCAGCATTATTAAAAAAAAACGATCAGAAATTAAATAAAAAAAAAAACAAGTTTTTAACTGAAAACTTTTCAACATAAAAATTAAAGCGAACAGAAACTATTACGTATATGATTGGTTTCGCCCCCTAGTCAATACCTCGTTCTTTACGCTAAAGTCTTTTTTTAGTACTTTCATAAGAGCTATTTATTCTAATTAACGGCCTTTGGGATTAAGGGGTCATTCTTAAAGAATTGGAAAAAAATTCGAACTTTAGCGTAAAGAGCTAGGTATTGAATAGGGGGTGACCCCCTAATATACATCATGAAAATATACGAATATAGAAGTTCGTTACGTAAGTTAATTCGTAAGTTATGTATATTTATTACTAATAAAAAAGTTCGTAAATAAAATTAAACAACTTCCAAGAAAGCCATTTAGCCAAAAAAAGTAAAATTAATATGCAAATTTCGTTTTAATTATTCATGTACGGCGAGCCAAAATCAAAACCTGCATAGTTGAAAAACATTCAGAAATTAAATGAAAAAACACGTTTTTTTTAAACTGAAAGTAAGGAGAGACATTAAAATTTAAAACGAACAGAAATTATTCCGTATATGAAAGGGACTTGTCCCTTCCTCAACGCCTTGCTCTTTACGCTAAAGTTTGACTCTTTCTCACAACTCTATTTTTTAAAACAATAAAAAACTTTAGCGTAAAGAGCAAGGCATTGATTAGGGGACAGCCCCTTTCATATACGGAATAATTTCTGTTCGTTTTAAGTTTTAACGTCGCTCCTTACTTTCAGTCCTGGCTAATGGACGTGCGCTGGGTTGAGAATTCTTTGTCCAAGGGGCACGGGTTCGATCCCTGGCGTGGCCAGTTATTTGGGTTTGGGACGCGGGTCAGTGGTGTGACTCTGTAAGCTTAGCCAGAGTCGACCCAGCTCTAAATGGGTACCTGGAGAAATCTGGGGAAGGTAAGCAGGAAGGGTGTGCTAAAGCACAGGATGGCTGGCCCCCAGCCCCCCATTGAACTTCCTGGCTGAAGGGCCACGAAACGGAGATCAGCACCGCCGGTTTGGACCTTAAGGGTCTAGTGCCGTCATACTTACTTACTATACTTATACATACTCCTTACTTTCAGTTAAAAAAAACTTGTTTTTTTTTAAATTAAGACTTATTCTCTCCTTGTCTAAAACCAACCCCCATACTCATGAAGGGTGTCACTAGAGGGCTCTGTTTATTCGGATCGCTACTACTGCTACTAGCACTTCATTGCTGCACCAAGACATTGGAGGCCAACGCAGCAACATCCGCCCCACCTCCATCCCAATCTGTTGGTAGATCCAGATTCCTTAGCCAAAATGCGACTAAAACTAAGTCTTAGCCGTGTTGAGACATTGCACTTTTTAAAATATTTAAAGTAAAATCCAGAAAAACAATATAAAAAAAAAATACCAAAAAAATTTGAACTATGCTCAAATAACGAATCCTCTTTACAGCAAATTCCTCCACTGATCTTTTTTCAAATCATTTGTGGGACTTCAAGTATTAGTAAAACGATAAAGCCTCTACCAACATTTTTGAAAAATTACTTCCATGATTATTTTTTACTGGTCTTATAGGAAAAAAAACACAGTAGCAATAAGCGTAAAATCAAATACTTAAGTGAAGTTCGCTGGGAAAAGATATACTGTACCCAGTACTCGAAGAACAACTTCGCAGACGCTGCACCCCCAATGGCTTCCCAAAGACCCACTTATTGATTCCTTTAAAAGAAGCGTTAACAGAAACAGTTCTAGGGGGAATCCTAGGTAAATGCTTCATTAGTGGCACATGAGGTTCTTTGTTTTTAGCGCCCTGACACCACATATGATGACGTGAAATAAAAAAAAAAGGTGAAGCAAAATTAGCAAAAAAAACTTTCTCGTAAAATTACTCGTTTTGGAAATTTTCCGAACAATTTTCTTTTCAAATAATTCTGATCTTTCTTTTAAAATAAGATAACGTTATTATTCAGCTTCTTCTAGAAGATCGTCATCAAGTTCAGGTCAATATTAAAGCTTTGCTCTAAATTAATTTAGACTGCTCCACAAATTCTTATATTAGTCGGCATTTTGCAGAAGAAAAAAAATATTAGACGAGAAAATTATAGAAACTTTTCTTTTTCTACGACTGTCCTACTTATTTTTTGTAATACTTCTCTATTTAGAGGTGTTGTTGGATATTAACATAGTCTTTAAAAGATTTGTTCATATTTTATATATATATATATTTTTTTTTAATTCTTTGTTTCTTGTTTGAGGTAATTTCGGTTACAAACTAGAATTCAAGGAAAGACCTTAGCTACATTTGATTCAGTAGTACAAAGTCGAAAGACAGTCAAAATCATGTCGAAACTTTACTGTTTAGCGACTGATTTGTGCCTTTTTATGTCGACTGGAAATACCAATTCGAGCCCTTTTGTTTGATTTTCCCTGAAGATCCGTTCATTGATTTCCTTAAAAATAGCTTCAACAGAAACAGCTCCAGCCAAGGCCGTACCCAGGATTTGTTTTCGGAGGGGGTTTTAATCAGATTTATTTCGGGGGCGGGGGGGTGTTATACAAAAACGCAAACAAAATTTGTTTATATCCATTTTTGTTACGTTTTTAGGAGTCAAACAAACATTTCGGGGAGGGGGGGGGGGGGGGTTCAAACCCCCCCCCCCCCCCCCCCCCCCCTTTGGGTACGGTCTTGGCTCCAGGAAAAAGCAAAAACTTGATTAGAAACATATCGGGCTCTGACTTTTTAGCGGTCTGGTGCCTTAAAGACAACATAAAAAAAAACTGAAGCAATATGAGCGTTGGATTTGTGCTTTCTATGTCGACTATACAGCATAGGCAGGGTTGCCAATTGGCAACAAAAAAATCACTATATGATTTTCTGGTTGATTTAGTGGTTTTCTTCAATAATCTAGTGATTTATGAGCAAACGTAGTGATTTTTTTGTTTAGGTAATATACAAAATCTCTAGAAATAGTGATAAACCACTAGGGGTGGTAACCCTGAGTATAGGTAAATGTATTATACAGAAACGAAAATTCCTACCTTCTCCAAAAAGCTTTGGAACACACCATATCTCAAATAATTTCTAGTTGACCCCGCGTTTGCGCGTGCGCAATGACGAATTTTTAGCGATGGCTGGTCATATGCTGGTTGACCAGCATCATAAGCTAATACGAAATTAATCAATTTGAGGTGCTGTGATGTCCTATTTTTAAAACAAATTTTAGTTACTATATAGTACCTATGCGGTTGACCAGGAAATAGCTAATCGAGCACACTTCTTATCGGTAGTTCTAAATTATTTCTTAATTTGCTTCTGAAACCGTCATTTTTTCTTTTTTTTTGAAACAAGTATATTAATTCACATTTAATTTTTATTTTAATTTCTATACCACCAATCATAAAAACAACCTTTCATTCTCTTCAAAATGTCAATGTTTTATATATGAATGTCCGCTGGGTCGACAGAGAATCAAATAAAATGACAAAATTTCTTGTCATGTCGACTAACGAGGCTCTATCGCATACGGCATTAAATGGCGTACTTGGAATAGATGGCGCAGCTGCTGCTTTTTCCCACCATCGCATAGAAAAGAAACCACGGATTTTCGTGGAGCTGGCCTTTGGTATTAATATGTAAAAAGACAAATACAACAGAAACAGTTTTAATTTAAAAATATATAGCTTATATTAAAAAAGTAATGCTTGTAAATGTTACCTTTTTTTTATATTATGTTTACAAAAAGAAGCGATACATATTTACAAAAGAGGCATGTGAATCGTAAACAATTCAGAAGATAGATGTTACTCTATCCACATTAGCTGCATCAATGGGGAATAACTAGGAATAATTCCAAACTTAAGAATAATGATAACACCAGAGACATAAGGTAAATCGCTGTTTCTGAAACCTTCCCAACAGTACATGATGTACTGCCCACTCTCTGTTACCTTCGGAGCGGCGTTTGTTCAGCCAGTTCTAGTCGTTTACACCCCCCCCCCTCCCGCGGGAAATAGGGTTTTCCAAACCTGAGAATTTTATTTGAGTTGTTTTTTTTAGTTTAATTGAGAGAGATATATATTTATTAAACCAAAAAAACAATATCAGTATTAACACCCACCCCGAGAAGCAGAAAGTGAAAAAGGGGAATTTACATACCACAAGTTAAATTTACCACAAGTTAATCTTAAACATTTTGAAAAAAACCACAATTCAAATCTTGTTGAAAATACTTCCATATTAAGTTCTGCAATTTTTGGCAGTAGCGGGTGCCAAATTAAAAAAAGAAGAAAAAATACATGTAGGCGAAAAATCATCAAAAATTAAGCGAAAAACATATGGCACAAAAAAAGTTTAAGAAGTTGTAACCAGGATTTTGTTTGGAGGGGGAGGGGTATTTTTTTTCGGGAGGGGTACAAAAGAAACGTTAAAAAACAAATAAAAAATGTGAAATTGACATCTAATCCTTTATGATTTTTGGGAATATTTCTGGTCTACGCTGTTATAAAGAAAGCAGAGCAACATTAAGCCCCAAAATGAGCACATCATTCCGTATAGGATGGGGACTGCCCCTTCCTGATCCACACCTTCACCTCATGGTCGCTTAAAGTTGAAAATGTGCTTATTCGATCAGAAGTTGAGAGTTCTAGCCCTTTTTTCAAATCCAAAGTAATTGGAGACCAGCCAGCCGCGTTAAGGTGGTGTTTTCCGGGGAGAATTTTTGCTAGGGGAGTATTTTATGATCGGGGGGGGGGTTACCGTGCAACACCATTAACCCATGCTTCTTCACATCACTAATTGTCTATTACTACGTGTTTGAGTATTACCACCATCATTGTTAGATGCCTCGTGGCTGTTAGCTACTCGTGTATTGCAATGCTTTCTCTATTTCAATAACTTAGTTTCGATTCCCCATAAAAATTTGTTGGAATTTTTAAAAATGCAGCATTGGACGTAACCATGTTCACATGTCCTCCGTCTGTTCCACTACCATCTGGCACACTGGGAAAGTTCAGAATTATGCAAGGATTTATAATGTGCATCCATCTCCTACCATACGTGGGACACTTCCCAAATGCGTGGCCTGCGCCACCTTGGTGTATACGACTCTTGAAAGGAGATCCTTCACAATTGTTTGCAAGTAGCTTTAGCAATCATCTAAATTTAGAAAATTGAGTTTCATAAATAATCTAATCACAAACTTGTGCACAATTTTCGATTTCAAGCTCTTTAATTGCAAATTTTTAAGAAGAAGAGGATTTTCATTGAGACTAACAACAAACACGAAATAAATTTATCGATTTAGTTTTCCTTCAGTCACTTCAACCGCTCAAAACTGAAATATTTGCTGTACCTTTGTTATATATATTATATATAAATTATAAATTTTTTTGGAACTATATAGTTAAATTAGGTAAAATTGCAGTACAAATTATTTGCAGCAAGCATTTCTAGTGAGATAAGCAATCAGACACCAGAACTGATTTCAGAGGAGGGAGACACAAAAACGAAAACTACGCTAAAAATAAATGAATCATATTGAAAATACAATCAAATATAGCAATGCATAATTGTACAAACATGAAGGATTTAAAATTAGCGTTCAAACAATTGAAAGCAAATTATATACTTAATAAACTTTCCTTTTTATTTGATTTGCAATCAAGATATGTTCTAGGTGGATCATTCTGGAAATTACAAACAAATATAGTAATGCATAATTGTACAAACATGATGGTTTTAGAATTAGCTTTCAAACAATTGAAAGGTAATTACACATTTAATAAACTTTCCTTTTTATTTAATTTGCAATCAAGATATGTTTAAGGTGGATCACTCTGGAAATTTGTTTTCAGCAGACAAATTTCGCTCTAGAAATTTGTTTACCATTCAAAACTCATGATTTGGCCTCCAATGCCTTCTGAAGGAGGGGTTGCGTCCCCCATAACGTAATATTATCAGCCCCCCCCCCCTGAAAAATTAGCATTGGAAAGATCTACCGTCTGCCAATGCATTCATTGTGGCTGGGATATGTACTTGGCATACTTTACAGTAGATCTATTTTATATAGATTTATCTTTTTTATATTGATTTATAAGTAACAATTTATTTCTAATTTGTTTTATTTTTAAGTTTAGTTTTTAATTAGAGAGTAAGTGTCCGTAAATATGCGTGGGAGGAGTGCTGGGAATCTCTTCAATTTACCAAAAGTATTCATACGTTTACAAAAGGCGATTAAACTCTGTGTTTTTCGTTCTATTTTAACACCAGAAAATTAGTGTCTATGGGTTCTAGACTAAACTATGTTACTGCAGGCGCTTTATACTTTCAAAGTGCTGTTAAATACTTTTCTTTTTGTTGAAAAGGTGATTAATTAGTGTTTATAATATACATTTTATATTAAAGACTTAAAATACCAACGACATCAGCTCAATAGCATTTTTGCTCCCTTGGGCCCATTTTCGATCTATTCATACTTAAAAACCCGGATCCTGGTTTTGTTAGTTTTAAATCATAAAGTCTTTAGGGTAGTATCATATTTTCGTCAGTATTGCCATGCTGAACCACGAAAACAAATAAGAAAAAATAATTAATTAAATCTGACAAAACTTTTCGTCCGTACAAATTCAAACATTAACAATCGGTTAATCCCCAAAGACAACTACACCTTCGAATAAAGCTTTACCTTCTTAAGCTATTTGTTGCAAAATATTTAGCTATTTTTGCTGATTTTTCACCCATATTTCTTTTTATCTAAATCTGGCACCTTCCACTGCCAAAAACTGCATAGGGAAAATAGAATCTCAATTGTTTTTTAACTTCCTAAGATATACATGGTTTTGTAAATTTCCAGTTAGCCAATTAAAATAACCAAACACTATTTTCACTGTCCTTTGTACTTACATTTTCCAAATTTTCATTTACACAGTTAGCTTTTTATTGCATAGGCGGAAAAGCCACTAATGTGCTATGGTTGTCATGTGTGCCAGGGGTTTCCGGTACCCGATTGGCTACATCTTGAAGAGGTGGAATTTTGTATTTATTTACACAGCCCACTTACAGAAACAAAACTATGAGGAAGCATGCCAACATGCAGGGGGAAGGATCCATTTTAAGGTAGAAAGGTCTTCCATAAAGCTGGCCAAAACATATGAAGACGCCAAAATTAATGGTCTAGATTCTAAAATTACTTTCAAGTTTAAAGAGCCAGAACATTGTCCCCACAAATTCCACATGAGGGGGTGGGGGTACGAGAAATTCTTCTTTAGGTTGAATGGAAGGCCTCGGTATAGGTTTGGGTAAATCGTATGAGCATCCAAAAATTTAAGATTTTTGGTCTAATATTGCACCTATTTAAAGTACCACAGCTTCGTTCCCACAAACTCTGTGTATTCTATTTTCAGTATTCAGTGAGCAGATTCTATTTTCAGTATTCAGTGAGCAGATTCTATTTTCAGTATTCAGTGAGCAGATTCTATTTTCAGTATTCAGTGAGCAGAATAGTTTTTCTCAACTTCAATATGTAATCTATAATTATTCCATATAGGCTAGGTATAAACCCTGACTTTCGTTGTTCGCGTTAGAGGTTTCCACTTTATATATCAGAATTAATATGTTTTTTTCCATAGCATACACAACCAGCATTTTGCTTTTCGACTTAAAGTAATTATTAAAGGAAGGTACAAATTTTATTATCTTAATCTTCTAAACACTGTCTAAAAAAACAACAACCACCCCCATCTATAATTATTAATTGAATTCGTCCAAGTTAATAAAATTTTAGCTGGATTAATACTAATTCTTTCTTGTCTTCTACTTTATACTGGGAACAAAAGCACAATAGAAAAGCACAAAAACACAATGTGCTTTTGATAAAAAAGCACAATAGGTGCACTTGACATTTTTTCAACTTCCCTATTTTCTGTAAACCAACTTAGCAAAACAAAATAAATTGCCTGCTTTCAAAAATTACACGTTTGATCCAAAGAAAGGTGAACTTCAAATTACTATTCGAATTATCATTAATTAAACTAAAACTTTGCTCCATGTTCTGTTTTGACTCGGAAACGCTGCACTGTCAATGGGATTTGTAGTTGTAATTCCTCTTATGCCAATATTAAAACGCCAAAGATTTGCTTCGTTTAGATCTTATCTTCAACAACACGAAGTACAAGAAAATAACCAAGAATCAGTTTTATTTACACAAACAAAACTACCAAAATTGAATTATAGTTCACCAGAGTTCACGCTTGACCCATATCAGCACGAGCTCGTTTTTCGTCAATTCGTTTCTCTCTTTCAAATTCCCTCATCCTCAGAACATGGCTAGAAGACAATAAAATTCCATCAGAAATTATGTTTTTCTTGCAAGTGCGAAAGGGAACAGAAATAAGCAGATGATCCTTCCTTGAAACAAAGTAACTACTGGGAAAAAAGCGCCCCCCCCAAATACAAACAAATTTCTCATGTCAAAAATGAAGTCTTTCCCAAAAACTAATTTCTTTTTAGGCATTCATATAGACGATTAATACAATCCCTGTATTACACACACGTATACACGCATACATGTACACACGTATATGGAATTTTGTTTTGACGGGGAGAGGAGGGCAAGAATGAAAACAAAGAAACCCAAGACATATTTAAATTACAGGGCAAGAGTTCGGGGGGGGGGGGATTTGAATTGGTTATTTATAGTAATTTCTGTTCGATTTGGGTTTCATTTATTTATTGATAGTGATTTATGGGTATTTTATGCTGGATAAATTATTTGACTTTATTTAACCTCATAATACAAGAAAAGCTGATAACTTAACTCATTAGTTTAGGAGCATCACTCGGGCAACTTTTATGATTCGCCATTATGGTCCCCATGTTTGGAATATATTGCCCGAACGTGTGAAAAATGCGCCCAGTCTTCCGGCTTTCAAGTCATGGGCAAAGAAGTTTCTTTTATCTCGTGAGTGAATTTGATGTCAAGCCCACTCCAGGTTGTCATTCTATTTAAGGTATTTCCCCGTTTTTTTTTCTATCTACTTCTTGTCTTTTGCACTTTCTCCCTTTTTTTCGTTTATTCCTTCATCAGATGAGTTTCTTGTGTGTTGAGTAGCATGGTATGAATGTTGTTTTAATTAGCTGAGAGTGATAACCTCGCTTGCCCTTTCAAGCTTATTGCCTTTCTTGGCAGGCGAAAGGCGAATAGTGTTTGTTTTCTTTTTTAATAACTGTGTATCTCATATCTCATCTCATTGGTTTAATGTTGCTCTTTACTTTTCTCTGAAAGACATTTTTTGTGGAATTTTTTAAAATTAAAATTTGTTTTCAATTGATAAAGTGTTTTCATTGGTTAAGAAAATAATACTTTTCAGTTTTTCTCTAAGAGAATCTTGACTTTGGCTTACCATTTACTATGTTAGACAAAATGGTGGAACGAATTTTAATAATAGTTGTACTATAGTACTTTGGATGAATGGGCGTGGGAAATAATATTCAAATAAATGGGTTGATTATCTGTATAACCTTGGAGATTCTACAGTACCGATGGAATTCTAGCCCCCATATGTCACAACCTTGAGCGTAGGATCCAAAGTGCACCTTGTTCTGTGTACGCACCTACCCTGTTATGGTCTCATAACTGACTTTTTCTTAACGATACAACTTGGTAACAATAAAGTCAACCATACCAAAAGTATCTTTTCATTTAATTTTCTCGGTTTCATTAGGGAGATGCATAGGCTACACGAAAAATTTAATTTCTGAGATATCTTCCACAAACCAAACTACATTAAGGAGAAGAATATACTGAATAAATTTCCGTCGGGAATGTGTCAAGTCACAACCCACACATAGAAAATACCTTAAAGTACACCTTAAATGGAAAATAAAGACCCGTCAATACATTTTTTCACTTAGGAACAAGTCTTTCGATTCACCCCCGCCCAATCTAAACGAATTCACCTTTGTTCACATATGCATCAGTCACATACAAATAGTAAAATATAATCCTAGCAAGAACATAACTTATTTAGTCTAATAAAATTTAAGTTACCATACATACAAGAAAGAAACAAAAGACGAAGAAAACTGGACAGCTTTCTAAGAAAACAAAGAGTCACGTTTCTTACTTCTGTTCATAGATAAATGTTCACTTTTAAGTCCAAATTTCGTATGTTATCCTATTGAGGACGTTCCTCAGACTATGATCGGGAGGAGGCCCCTTTCGATGACCATGCAAATAAAATTTATTTTAAAACAAAACCATAAAACACACAGGTATCATAAAGTCCTCTTTTTGTTCCCAAAACTAGCCAGCCAACATACGAAGCCATTGAAGAATAGCCAATTTTCACAAAATTATGTTGTTTCATAGACGTACACATATTTATTGACATATTCGACGTAGGACTAAGAAGTCGACATAGGACTAAACTGTTTACAAGGTACGTAAGAATTGCACAAACACAAACTATGATTACTTTATGTTGTTAAACAGACCCGTGAAAAGGGAATAAAAGAATGACGATACCACGTTGTGAGACAATACTCTGACTCCAACTTGTTCTGTCTTCTGGTGAGTTTGTTTGGGGGTGAATTTTTTTTTTTTTTTGGGGGGGGGGTACACCTATGTTTTGACCTTCTTAGAATAATTGTTCAAATTTGATTATAAGATTTTGGCGGTGGTTGTGGAGTGACTCAAGTCCCGGTAATTCAAGGACCTTTTCGTAAGAAGTGTAACTATCTCCCGTCATAATTTTACAAGAACGTATTTGAATGGCCACAATATCTTGGCTTAGCCCGGAGCTTAACTAGAAACTTGGGCCCCAAACAGAACATATGTATTCTAGTACAGACAGAACGCAAGTCACGTAGGCCAGTTTTTTTGACTTTTCACTGAAACCCAACCTCTTCATTGTAATGAGCGATTGCGGGGCAGCGTAGCCTAATAATCGTAGCCAAAGCTGCAATGAGTTGAGAAGGTAAGGCCCGGTATCTTCTCACTATTTACAGGCTGGAAGAGGGATACTGGCTCTTGGAAATCGATTTTTAGAGGGTTGAACCTCATTACCTTCAACTTCATTTGGCACAGCAATGTCTCCTTCCAGTACATATTTCAGTAGGAAGGATAAATCGTCCACAAATTTGTATCTATCCTTGAAAGACATAAGGATGTAGTTTATGAGAGCCAGGAAAACGATGTCCAGGATGACAGCCAGGATCTTGTAAAAATAGAACCAAATTACAAGATTCTTCTTTTTTCTTATATAAAATGTAATTTTCACAGGCAGCGCAATAGCGCTGCCTAAGTGAAGAACGATGTTAGCACAATGTATTAATTTTTTTTTGTTGGTCTTAGACCAGGGCACTTCGTATCGAAGGATTTGTCGTAGAAACTTCGAAAAGGGCTCATTCAATTGGAAATTAAAATGGTTTGTGCCTTTTTTAATAGTCGAAAGTGATTGGAAGGCAACTAACACCCCTTCCACGCCCACCATTTCCACAAACATATACAATCAACATTTTGAGACAGCCATTTTGTTCAACGTAGTTGAAAGATCTAGAAATTATGTCTTTGAGGAGGACACTCCCCCACAGTCCTCAGGCCAAGGGTTGTAATCTATGCCCTGGGGGCAAATAAGGTTTTTATTGAAAGCGTTGTCGTAGAAACTTCAAAAAGGGCTCATTCGATTGGAAATTAAAAGAGCAAGTGCCCTTTTTAATAGTCGAATTTTCAATTTTCAATAGTTGAAAGCCCCCACACCTCTTGGGGCAAGCGTTGTAAGTAATGTCCTTGGGGCATACAAGGTTTTTTAGAAACCGTTGTCGTAGAAACTTCAACAAAGGCTCATTCAATTGGAAATTGAAAGGGCTAGGGTTCTTTTTAATAGTCGAAAGTGATTGGAGGGCAACTAACCTCCCTCTCACGCCATTCCCCAAACACACGCAATCAAAATTTTGAGATATCCATTTTGTTCAATGCAGTTGAAAGTTTTGGAAATTAGGTCTTTGAGGATGGTACCCCCCCCCCCCCCCCCCCCCCCCACACCTCTCAGGGCAAGGGTTGTAAGTTATTCCCTTGGGGCATAGAAGGTATTTATAGAAAGCGTTGTCGTAGAAACTTCTAAAAGGGCTCATTCGATTGGAAATTGAAAGCGCTAGTGCCCTTTTTAATAGTAGAGTGATTGGAGGGCAACTAGCCCCCCTCTCACGCTCACCATTTCCCCAAACATATCCAATCAAAATTTTGAGACAGCCATTTTGTTCAACGTAGTTGAAAGTTCTGTAAATTAGGTCATAGAGGAAGACAAACCCCCACAGCCCTCAGGGTGAGGGTTGTAAGTTATGCCCTAGGGGGGGGGGCATATAAGATTTTTATAGAAAGCGTTGTTGTAAAAACTTCAAAAAAAAGCTCATTCAATCGTAAATTGTAGTGCCCTTTTTAATAGTTGAAAGTGATTGGAGGGCAACTAACCCCCCTCTCACGCCCACCGTTTCCTCAAACACATGCAATCAAATTTTGAGATATCCATTTTGTTCAACACAGTTGAAAGTTTTGGAAATTAGTTTTGGAATTTGAGGATGATAATCCCCTCAGAGCCCTCAGGGCAAGGGTTGTAAGTTATGCCCTGGGGGCATATAAGGTTTTTTGTAGGAAGTGTTGTCGTAGAAACTTAAAAAAGGGCTCATTTGATTGGAAATTGAAAGGGCTGGTGCCCTTTTTAATAATCGAAAGTGATTGGAAGGCAGCTAACCCCCCTCTCACACTCACCATTTTCCCAAACACATCCAATCATAATTTTGAGAGAGCCATTTTGTTCAACGTAGTTGAAAGTTCTGGAAATTATGTCTTTGAGGATGAGAAACCTCCCACACCCCTCAGGGCAAGGGTTGTAAGTTATGCCCTTGGGGCATACAAGGTTTTTATAGAAACCGTTGTCATAGAAAATTCAAAAAGGGCTCACTCAATTGGAAATTGAAAGGGATAGGGACCTTTTTATTAGCCGAAAGTGATTGGAGGGCAACTAACCCCCCTCTCACGCCCACCATTTCCCCAAACACACACAATCAAAATTTTGAAATATCCATTTTGTTCAATGCAGTTGACAGTTTTGAAAATTAGGTCTTTGAGGATGGTAAACCCCTCAAACCCCTTAGGGCAAGGGTTGTAAGTTATGCCCTTTGGGGCATGAAAGGTATTTATAGAATCAAAATTTTGAGATAGCCATTTTTTCAACGTAGTGGAGATTTAAAGAAATTAGGTCTTTAAGGATGACAACACCAACACCCCCCACCCACAACCCTCAGGGTAAGGGTTGTAAATTATACCCTGGGGGCATATAAGGTTTTTACAGAAAGCGCTGTTGTAGAAACTTAAAAAAGGGTTCAATCGATTGGAAATTGAGAGAGCCAGTGCTCTTTTTAATAGTCAAAACTGATTGAAGGGCAACCAACCCCCTCTCACGCCCACCATTTCCGAAAACACACCCAATCAACATTTTGAGATAACTATTTTTTTCAACTTATTTTAAAGTTCTGGAAATTAGGTCTTTGAGGATAACACCTCCCCCCCCCACAACCCTCAGGGCAAGGGTTGTAAGTTATGCCTTGGAGGCAAATAAGGTTTTTATTGAAAGCGTTGTCGTAGAAACTTCAAAAAGGGCTCATTCGATTGGAAATTAAAAGAGCTAGTGCCCTTTTTAATAGTCGAAAGTGATTGGAAGGCAACTAACACCCCTTCCACGCCCACCATTTCCCCAAACACAAACAATCAACATTTTGAGATAGCCATTTTGTTCAACGTAGTTGAAAGATCTAGAAATTATGTCTTTGAGGAGGACACTCCCCCACAGTCCTCAGGCCAAGGGTTGTAATCTATGCCCTGGGGGCAAATAAGGTTTTTATTGAAAGCGTTGTCGTAGAAACTTCAAAAAGGGCTCATTCGATTGGAAATTAAAAGAGCTAGTGCCCTTTTTAATAGTCGAAAGTCATTCGAGGGCAACTAGCCCCCCTCTCACGCCCAACATTTTCCAAAACACATCAAATCAAAATTTTGAGATAGTGATTTTGTTCAACATAGTTGAAAGTCCTGGAAATTAGGTCATTGAGGATGACAAACCCCCCACAGCCCTCAGGGCGCGGGTTGTAAGTTATGCCCCGGGGGGCATTTAAGGTTTTTAAAGAAAGCGTTGTCGTAAAAACTTCAAAAAGGCTTGTTCAATTGGAAATTGAAATGGCTAGTGACCTTTTTAATAGTTGAAAGTGATTGGAGGGCAACTAACCCCCCTCTCGCGCCCACCATTTCCTCAAACACATGTAATCAAAATTTTGAGATATCCATTTTGTTCAACACAGTTGAAAGCTTTGGAAATTAGGTCTTTGAGGATAATTAAATAAAAAAAACAAGTTTTTTAAACTGAAAGTAAGGAGCGACAATAAAACTTAAAACGAACAGAAATTATTCCGTATATGAAAGGCTGTCCCCTCCTCAACGCCTCGCTCTTTACGCTAAAGTTTTTTATTGTTTTAAAAAATAAAGTTGTGAGACAGAGTCAAACTTTAGCGTAAAGAGCGAGGCGTTGAGGAGGGGACAGCCGCTTTCATATACGGAATAATTTCTGTTCGTTTTAAGTTTTATTGTCGCTCCTTACTTTCAGTTTAAAAAACTTGTTTTTTTTATTTAATTTTTGAACGTTTTTGAATAAATGCAGGTTTTGATCTTGGCTCACCGTACATGAATAATTAAAACAAAATTTTCATATTAATTTACTTTTATTTAGTTAAATGGCTTTCTCGAAACTTGTTTAATTATATTTACGAACGTTTTTATTAGTAATAAATATACGTAACTTACGAATTAACTTACGTGACGAACTTCTATATTCATATATTTTTAATTCGTTTATTAGGGGGTTCGCCCCTAGTCAATACCTTGCTCTTTAAGCGAAAGTTCGAATTTTGTTCCAATTCTTTAAAAATGACCGCTTAATCACAAAGGCCGTTAATTAGAATACATAGCTCTTATGAAAGTACTAAAAAATCTTTGGCTTAAAGAGCGAGGTATTGACTACGGGGTGAACCCAATCATATATGTAATATTTTCTGTTCGTTTGAAGTTTCGATGTTGCTGCTATTGCAGTTGAAATAGTTGTTTTTTTATATTAAATTTCTGATCTTGCTTTAAATAATGCTGGGAAGTCCGGCGTCCCCTTCATAGCAATGTCCCTTCCCCCATGAAAACTTCCTTCATGGAAAGATCCTCCCACATAACCCCCGAACCACCCCCCCCCCCCACTACCAGGAAAAATCTCCCCTGAAAACGTCTGTATACTTCCAAATAACCAATACTATATGTTAACATTGGGTAAAGTTCATAACTTTCAGCCCTCCCCCCGGGAATTTCGGGGGATTAAGTCATCCTAAAAGACATACTTATTATATTTTCGAACATGCTGAACAAAATGGCTATCTCAAAATTTTGATCAGGTGACTTTGGGGAAAAAATGAGCGTGGGAGGGGGCCTAGTTGCCCTCCATTTTTTTTGGTCACTTAAAAAGGGCACTAGAACTTTTAATTTCCATTCCAATGAGCCCTCCCACGATATTCTAGGACAACTGTGTCGATACGATCACCCCTGGAAAAAAAAAAAAAAACAAATAAACACGCACCCATGATCTTTCTTCTGGCAAAAAATGCAAAATTCCACATTTTTGTAGATGGGAGCTTGAAACCTCTACAGTAGGGTTCTCTGATACGCTGAATATGATGGTGTGATTTTCATTAAGGTTCTATAACTTTTAGGGGGTCTTTCCTTCTTTTTTCAAAAATCAGCCAAATTTTCTCAGGCGCCTAACTTTTGATGGGTACATTAAACTTAATGAAACTTATATATTTGAAATCAGCATTAAAATCTGATTCTTTTGATGTATCTATTTGTATCAAAATACCGTTTTCTAGAGTTTCGGTTACCATTGAGCCGGGTCGCTCCTTACTTACAGTTCGTTACCACGAACTGTTTGATAATCCCCTCAGAGCCATCAGGGCAAGGGTTGTAGTTTATGCCCTGGGGGCATATAAGGTTTTTTATAGGAAGCGTTGTCGTAGAAACTCCAAAAAGGGCTCATTTGATTGGAAATTGAAAGAGCCAGTGCCCTTTTTAATAATCGAAAGTGATTGGAGGGCAGCTAACCCCCCTCTCAAGCCCACCATTTTCCCAAACAAATCCAATCATAATTTTGAGACAGCCATTTTGTTCAACGTAGTTGAAAGTTCTGGAAATTATGTCTTTGAGGATGATAAACCCCCCACACCTCTTGGGGCAAGCGTTGTAAGTAATGTCCTTGGGGCATACAAGGTTTTTTTAGAAACCGTTGTCGTAGAAACTTCAAAAAAGGCTCATTCAACCCCCTCTGGCGCCCACCATTTCCCCAAACTCATGTAATCAAAATTTTGAGATATCCATTTTGTTCAACACAGTAGAAAGCTTTGGAAATAAGTCATTGGAGGGCAACTAGTCCCCCTCTCACGCCCAACATTTTCCAAAACACATCAAATCAAAATTTTGAGATAGTGATTTTGTTCAACGTAGTTGAAAGTTCTGGAAATTAGGTCATTGAGGAAGACAAACCCCCCCACAGCCTTCAGGGCGCGGGTTGTAAGTTATGCCCTGGGGGCATGTAAGGTTTTTAAAGAAAGCGTTGTCGTAAAAAACTTCAAAAAGAGCTTGTTCAATTGGAAATTGAAATGGCTAGTGACCTTTTTAATAGTTGAAAGTGATTGGAGGGCAACTAATCCCCTCTGGCGCCCACCATTTCCCCAAACTCATGTAATCAAAATTTTGAGATATCCATTTTGTTCAACACAGTTGAAAGCTTTGGAAATTAGGTCTTTGAGGATGATAATCCCCTCAGAGCCATCAGGGCAAGGGATGTAGTTTATGCCCTGGGGGCATATAAGGTTTTTTTTATAGGAAGCGCTGTCGTAAACCCCTCACACCCCTCAGAGCAAGGGTTGTAAGTTATGCCCATTGGGGCATGAAAGGTATTTATAGAATCAAAATTTTGAGATATCCATTTTTTCAACGTAGTGGAGATTTAAAAAAATTAGGACTTTAAGGATGACAACACCTTTAATAGTCAAAAGTGATTGAAGGGCAACCAACCCCCTCTCACGCCCACCATTTCCGAAAACACATACAATTAACATTTTGAGATAACTATTTTTTTCAACGTATTTTAAAGTTCTGGAAATTAGGTCTTTGAGGATAACACACCCCCCCCCCACAACCCTCAGGGCAAGGGTTGTAAGTTATGCCTTGGAGGCATATAAGGTTTTTACAGAAAGTATTGTCGTAGAAACTTCGAAAAGACTCATTCGATTTGAAATTGAAAGGGCTAGTGCTCTTTTTAATAGTCGAAAGTGATTGGAGGACAACTAACCCCTCTCACGCCCACCATTTTCCGAACACATTAAATCAAAATTTTGAGATAGCCATTTTGTTCAAACGTAGTTCAAAGGTCAGACATTATGTCTTTGAGGATGACAAACCCCCCATAGCCCCTAGGGCAAAGGTTATAAGTTATGCCCTGGGGGCATTTAAGGTTTTTTTTTTTTTATAGAAAGCGTTGTCGTAAAAACTTCAAAAAGGACTCATTCAATTGGGAATTGAGAGGGCTAGTGCCCTTATTAATAGTCGAAAGCGATTGGAGGGCGAATGCTCCCCCCCCCACGCCCATAATTTCCCCAAACACTCCCAATCAACATTTTGATATAGCCATTTTGTTGAACGTAGTTGAAGGGTCCGGAAATTATGTTTTTGAGTATGACAACCCTCCCCCCCCCCACAGCCCTTAGGGCTAAGGTTGTAAGTTATGCTCTGGGGGCATATAAGGTTTTTATAGAATGCGTTGTCGTAAAAACTTCAAAAAGGGCTCATTCAATTGGGAATTATGATGGCTAGTGCCCTTATTAAATGTCAAAAGCGATCGGAGGGCGCACGCCCCCCTCCACGCCCATCATTTCCCCAAACACTTCCGATCAAAATTTTGATATAGCCATTTTGTTGAAGGTAGTTGAAGGGCCCGGAAATTATGTTTTTGAGTATGACAACCCCCCTACAGCCCTCAAGGCTAAGATTGTAAGTTATGCCCTGGGGGCATATATTGTTTTTTATAGAAAACGTTGTCGTAAATACTTCAAAAGGGGTCATTGGATTGGAAATTGAGAGGGCTATTGTGCTTTTTAATAGTCGAAATTAATCGGAGGGAGAATCACACCACCCCAAGCCCATCATTTCCCGAAACATTTCCGATCAAGGTTTACGATTTTATAGAAAGTTTTGTCGTAGAAGCGTCAAAAAGGGCTCATTCGATTGGAAATGGGGAGGAATAATGCCTTTTTTATTAGTTGAAAGTGATCAGAGGACAAATCCTCCCCCCCCCCATGCCCATCATTTCCCCAAACACTTACAATCAAAATTTTGAGATAGCCATTTTGTTCAGCATATCAGAGGGGTCTGGAAATTATGTTCTTGAGGATAAAAAATCTCCTAAGCCCTCAGGGCAAGAGTTGTAAGTTATGCCCTGGGGTCAAACAAGGTTTTTATAGAAAGCTTGATCATATAAACTTCGGAGGGGGGCTCATTAGATTGACAATAAAACGCTCTAGTGCTCTTTTTAAGAGTCAAAGTGATCTGAGGACAGCTACCCCCCCCCCTACACGTCGTGTTGTCCCGAAATGCATCTAATAGAAATTTTGAGATAGCCATTCTAGTCAAAATAGTCTAAATATCATATAACAAGGCTTTTGGGGTTGAAACGAACCTCAGAGATTAGGGGCAAGGGTTGTAAGTTATGCCCAGGGGGCATTTAAAATTTTTATGGAAGGGATGCTTGTTTATCTTTAGAAGAGCCTCAGTATTTTCTCCCTGAAAAAAAATATGTCAATACAAAACGAACAGAAATTAATTAAAAAAACTTTATCCACAAAATAAGTTTTTCAAAAAAAGTAAAGAACTCCATTAAACCAAAAATGAACAAAAAAAGAATCAAATAATCTACCAAGCATACAACTACCACAAATCAGTATCAATAAATAAATGAAACCCAAAACAAACAGAAATTAAAATCATTCAAACTCAAAACGAGCGGAAATCAATATGAGTAGGGTTCTAAACCCCATGTTTTCTAAAAGCCAGAATATAATTTGTACTTTACTGAAAAACATTCTTTTAAATGTTTTCACTTTTATAACTTTAAGAAATCAAAAATTAATTAAGATTTTAAGGAATAAACATCAGCATATGTATATTAAACTGACAATGCACATTTTTTCAGTAAATTCATTGGATTTTTTTTACCACGCAAGACCACGCAAGAAGAGAGCAAAGCAAGACGAAGTCTGAGGGAGAAGAGTCAGGGTAGTATGGTGGGTGCAGGCAAAAACCGTGCCAAGCAAAGCAGAGTTGTGATGCACACGTAGTGTTTTAAGATGTGCACCAGGTGACGAAAAGTGGGCACCTTCTAGAATTAAACAAAAAGAGACATACTCATCATATTTGCACATATCCAAAGCATGTTTTTCATGATGACATCTCCATCCTGCTGGAAAATTTCTTTTTCTACAAGCCTCAAAATCAAGATACAAATGAGCACAATAGTCTCGGTGCTTGAGAGGAATCTTTGCAGCTTGCATTTCTTCAAAAGAGGTTTTTTGTTCTAAAAAATAAAGAAATAAAAACAGAACCACGTTTGTGCTGACGCAAACAAAAATCAATTCAATTTCCTTAAAAGGATATACATCCTTTTAAGTACTGATGACATGTTAGTTGTTTTGCCGTCTAAATTGTTAGCAACAATCCAAGGTAACATACCGAGTTGGAAAAGAGGGACCTTTGACAAATGGGACCTTCATATACAAGCAAAGATTTGCATCTGATTTCACTTCAAAATGTATCTGTATTTTTCTTTGAAAACAATTCAATTTTTTGAAAATTTCACTAACCATAAAAATATATGAGAGCTTATGGAAGATATTAACTAATATATTTAGTGATGATGGTGGAAACAGCCATAAGTGGCAGATGGAAGAATTCACCTGCATTAGCGAAATTTTCCTTGACCCCCCCCCCCTCCCACCGCAAAAAACACCACATTTGTCATAACAGGCAAATTATATAGACATACAACAGGAACAATATACAAAATCTATAGATTTAAAGGCCGAAAATACCCTCCTCTTTGAGCAGAGTTACTTCTTACTTACACAAAGAAGCTGCTACCACAAACTGTTTGATATTGTTATGGCAGATGTCTTAAATCCCACATGACTTTTCCTTTCCTACTTGTAAGGTCTGCAGGGAGTAGGTCCTAGAAATTCTAGGAAAATTAGCCCTATATTGAATTGCTGTGTTTTAGACAGCAACTTCTTTAGAATTTAATAAAACTAATCAAGTAAGCAAAAGAAAAAGAAAGGGGGAAATAAATAGATGCCCTGTAGCACTATAGTCTCAAATATCCACTAAAATAGTACAATTTCCACGTCCAGCAGCTTTAAGAAATTCACTAAATTTTTAATTTGACATTACTTGCGAATTAATTGAGCTCCACTGTAAATCTGATCATCATGCATTTTCGATTACAATTACGGTTCCTTAAAAACACCATTACTCATATTTAAGGAAAGATAGCCAGTAATGATGGGAGGGGGGGGGCAATGACTTGATTGCCTCCCACTTTACTTCCCACGGTTTAGTGGACCAAATCTTGTCACCAGCAGTCTTGAATACATCAATGAAGCAAGCAGTAACCGCTGCATGAGCAAGATTGTTCGGACAAGCCACTACTCTATTTGATAAATCGTGGTTGCAGATTCTGGCATTCTCGCTCTGCTGTTTGCTGTTCAAAATGTTGCAGCATCCCTTTACCAAACTTGCAGTAAATCAAACACTATCAGAAGAATACAGCCTTGTCTGGAAAGTGATGCCTCCTCTAATTTTGATTCATAATTGAAATTTGGCTTAGAATCTACCTTGAATTCTGGAAATTAACTCTCTCAAGGTATAGTCAGGGTTGCCACCCTAGTAATGTGTCACTGTTTCTGGTGATTTTTAATTTTGCTTAAACAAAAAAATCACTAAATTTGCACAGAAATCCCATAGAATATTGCAGACAATCACTAAGATCAGGTGGTTTTTTGTCACCAGATGGCAACCCTGTCTACAGTCCAGACAAGTTTGCTCTTTAGAAACCTCACCAGTTAATCCTTAAGAAACAACTATCAGAGCTACTTTTAATAAACATTTCCCTCTCTCAAGCTTGTTTTCATCTACAACTATTGCTTACAATCTTGCCTGTCATGTTTTGTTCTGCCTAAGCCTTAGGCTACATTAGACATTTTGTTTGTGTTATAACACAGACAGTGTTAAAATTCATCATAGCTCAATGCCCTCTGGAGGAAAAAGGAATGAAGATAGCTAGGGCCTGGCCAATATGATTTTTTGGGATCAGATATAAACACCAATTTATCTGATATAATTTCCCTATAAATTCCACTCCAGAAAAACACTTTTTAGCTAAAATATTGATTTAGAAAATATTTAGAAAAAAATCAAGCCAAATAAATTTCTAATCTGGATAGTAAGACTGTTTTAAGCCAGTTTAGTTCCATAAATAAAAATATGTGAAAATCTGATTGAAAGAAGTGAGCAATATTGAAATTGATTATTCAAAACCCAAAATTTCAATAGCCAGAATTTGTATTTTAATCATTCACATATTACTGTGAAAGCTTTACTTTATATTTATATGATCTGGTCTCTTACTAACAAATCCATGCTAGGCACACTGGATACAGAGGTGTAGATAGGGTTTTAAGTTTGGAGAAGGGACTTAAAGAATGTGTTAACAAAATCGTCAGCATGCAGACAAATAAGCTAAATTTCCAGAAATGTATGGTTTATTGTATTATTTTTAGTTCTTTTGGTAGAATTTGTATGTTCTTGATCTTACCATAAACAAATTTTGAACATTGCTTCACCAGGTGTGTATTGACAACAAATACTTTGACTTCATTTGACTCACATCTGCTGCTCCCTCCACTACTTCTATTTGAGTAGTGCTAGCCTGGAACAGCGTTTCTGATTCTACTGTTTGAACTTCCTCTATAAATTCTTTTAAAAAAGCTGTTGGTTGTGAGTGGGCAAGTGTCGGAGTGTAAATATCACTGGGATGCTCCTTTGATATTCAGATAACATCATTTCTAACCCAGCGAGAAATACAGGAGGTTATAGCCACCTTAACTCGGTGGCAAATGCGATTTAATGTAATTTAAGGTAACAATACAGCATTTAAAATAACAGACGCAAATTGTATAAAAATGACAGATTTTAAACTCTTGGAGAACAAAGACAGGATAGAAAACACGAAGAAGGGCAATTGCATTAAAAAAAGAGCCTAAAATATCACAACGATAGATACCTTAAAGCTCTATTATTGAGCAAAATGCCTTTCTAATTTTGTCTTGAATATTTAAAATTAACATTGACTTCAAACTTCGACCTGAACCACAATAAGATGACCCCAGATAAAGAACAGTATCAGAAACCGGAAATGAAGATGCATACTCCTGTTACAAATTAGTTCAGTTGCAACTAGCATACAGATTTAGTTCCTGTTGCAACTAGTTTCAGAACGACTCAACAGAATAATATCATCAGCATATGCAATAAAATACACATCCTGCCCCAAAGAGATACAGGTTGTGGATAGTGAATGAAGACACCACCAAATATGAAATTAGTCTAGAAAATGATTCTGAATTAGCAATTTTTATTTTAAGCCCGCAATACCAGGATCTACGAACTTTAACCACAGAAAGAGGATCCCACCACTAATTAGGACTGAAAGAGCAGAAACATGTGAAATACTGTCAAAGGCTTGTTTTATATCAATCAAAAGTGTATAAAGCAGGGAGCCAGAAGACCTTGATTCGTTGATAATTATATCAAAAGTTGCATGGGCATGGTCACAGCCTATTCCTCTCTTGAAGCCTACTTGGTTAAAGTCAACATCCAAATGTTAAAAAAAAACTCCATATATAATTCAAAAGCTTATCAATCATAGAACCCTTTGTTATTGGTCTATAAGGGTCACACAGTCAGAGATCTCTCACCAGATCTTGCAATAGAAGTTACCATTCCACCTTGAAATATATAAGAATATTACAAGACTTGAGGACAAGATTGAAGGATTTCAAAAGAAGCAGAAGAAAAGAAGTGGGACCTAATTTGACATGATTTGAGTTAATCCCATCCGCATGTTGAAAAAAATTTGGTTTTAATTTGCAACATAAAGAGTGAAAAGAAATAGAAAAATTATGCAAAATAGAAAGGAAATAGACAAAATAAAAGTTTTATCTATATGCAGAAATTGCTAAGGATCATCACAAGATTCCCACTCCACAAGTGAAGGTGATTTTTTGGAAGATTCTTTTGAAGATTTTTTGGAAGATTTTTTGGGGGGTTCTTTTTGGAAGATTCATTAATTCTTTTTGTTAAACATAGAGCTTTCCAGAGTTTCTTCTTATTCACGTCAACCTCAGACAAGTCTCCATTAGCAGAATATTATTATGACAATTGAAGCTCTGACTGGAAAATCGCTTTCTTTTACTTCATGCAGAAAAACCAGGTGACAATACCTCAGCTTCCCATAATTTTCCAAAAATGAAAAGCCAATTTAAATCCATGATTAGCATGAACAAGAAATTGATTTCATGACTAAAAAGGTTTTTCTATATTTGATTTACAGTTTTACTCAAAAAGTGTCTCTAGCAGCATATTTTAAGCAAAATAATGATTGAAAATATATAAAATTAAGATCAAACTCATTTTTACCATTACGACTATTCAGGCTAGCACGAACAGCAACCTTTCAAGCCAAAGATTCAAAAATAATCACAGTAAACCAGTATAAAAGTATTATCCCAAGTAAACCTGTCAAAATATTTTGGCTGAATAGGAACAGAATTAGATATAGAATATAGAAACCAAATTATAAATTACAGAAAACTGAGTTGGCAAGTAATAATTTATTGGGATATCCAGGATCACTTTTAACATAAAAACTTAGAAAGAGTCAGATTAGTATTACTTGTACTCCCACTCTAATGAGAATAAGTAAAATCAAGTGACTTGCAGCAAATATTAAAATCTGGTAAAGACAAAATTAATTGTGCTATGCTCATTTACATTATCAAGATCACAGTCAAAATCACCACAAAAAATACTGTGTAAACTTGAATGTAACTGGGCAATACAATTACTAAGTCTTCAGCAAGCAAACGTAAATGCTTAAAAATACAAATTATTGTGATAACCTGTAGGCAAATAGCAATTGACTAAAACACAATCGAAAAGTTTGCAAGGAAGAAAATATTCATCAGTGCAAGATAAAATAGCACTAAATTCTTTAGGAACAAATATAGACACCATTTGCTGGGTGACTGACCTCCAGTATGCCTTACATGAACTGTAAATATATTGTGTAAACTTGAAAGGGAACTTAACATATTCAACAGATGTTCCAACAAATGCTGCTTTTGCAAACATAGCATAGAACTATTTTCAGTGACAAATTCATTTAGCACTACAAATTTGCCAACAACTCCATTTGAATTAAAGGACATAGCTGAAGTAATCATATTCATTTAAGAAACTTCTTCATAGCAGGGCAACTGTAACTGTAGGATGGATGTTTCTTTGAATTAGAGTTGGGGCAAAAAATCGTATTATTGCAAGGAGTATCTCACTCCTTGCAATGAAAAGATATGGGTAATGAAAAGATTGATCAGGTGGGCAGCTTCACTTACCTTGGTAGTATTATTAGTAAAGATGGTGGGAGCAGTGAAGATGTTAAATATAGAATAGCCAAGGCTCAGGGTGTTTTTTCACAGTTAAAAAAAAGTCTGGAAGAATAGGAAGACAAGTCTGCAAACCAAGATTAGAATATTAGAAGCTACAGTGATGACAGTGGTCAAATATGGCTCTGAAGCATGGGCGCTCCGAAAAGCGGATGAAGATTTGCTAGATGTTTTTCAGAGAAATTGCTTAAGGATTGTTCTGGGTACCCGGCTGACTGACCGTATTTCAAACAATAGACTATACGAAAAATGTGGTTCAATACTGCTCTCTAAGGCTATAATGAAAGAAAGGTTGAGGTGGCTAGGGCACGTTGTGCAGATGAAGGATGACAGATTGCCTAAGATTGTTCTTTTCGGCCAACCCTCTAGGGCTAAACGGAAAGCAGGTTGTCCCCGTCTGGGGTGGGAGGACGTCATAAAGAAAGATTTAAAGGAGATGGGAACTTCGTGGGCGGGTGTAAAACGGGAGGCTTTGAATAGATTGGGGTGGAGGAGGAGCTTGCGTAGCTGTGATGGCCTCAGGCGGCCTGGTGCTGCGGTGAGTTGTTAGTAGTAGTAGTAGTATCTTATGCTTATCATTGCAACAAGCACACTTCAGAGTATCAGAATCCCAGTTCTGTTCAATCTGAGAGAAACTTTGACATTTAAAACAGCTTTTAGGAATTACTTTGTCTTTCTCAGCTCTGAAGAACTTGTAGCCAAACTTGATCCCATGGACAATATAATAGGGTAAAGGTACCAATGATTCAACAGTGCAATTTTGGAACCCCTGTCGAAATTTTCCTTCAAAACGGAATAACTCTGCTTAGCCGTGACTTGGAGCGCCATCTCTTGAAGCTGTTTTTGTATTTCAACAATAGGAAACGTTGACACAATATCCGGTACACCCAAATAAGAAAAAATATTTAATTCAGTCAGTTTCCTGTTTTCAACAAGAAAGGAGCTCCTGACAATTTTTCAGGTATGCAATGTTCAAACTGCTGTAACTTGGTTATTTATTGCAAAAAAAAGTTGGGATTAGCACCTGAATTCTGAAAATCTGAATTCTGGTCACATTAGCTTTTTCTTGATAAAATAAAATCAACAAATATTACATTGTCAAAACTAGGTTCCAAGTGTCAAAAATTCTTGTTTAATACAGTGGAATACCAGGCACACTAAAAACGTTCCTTTAGTCAAATTCAAACATAGATAATGACTTCAATAAATTGATTTATTTCTTTTGCAAATATCTTGTAGTAACCTTGTCAAAATTTTCGCCCAGCACCAGGCCCTGTCAAATTATAGGGGATTCTGTTGAAACTTCACTGAACAAGTAAAACAAATGATAATTAATTGGTGTTGAAATTTCAGGGTCCATTGACAAAATATAGCTGTCAAAATTTATGGGTGCCCGCTAATGCCAATAATTGCAGAGGTTCAAAGGGAAGTCATTTTTTCCTTTCCTTAGCACTTATCAATGAAACTAAAAAAAATATTCTCAAATTTGAGTTGGAAGTTGAACAGACAGCAATAGGTCCTGTCAAAATATAGGTGACTCTGTTGAAACTTCACTGAACAAGTAAAACAAATGAGAAATAATTGGTGTGACAAGATTATTTTCTTTAGTGACAAGAAAAGCGAGGTGCCATATTTTGTTGGTAGGATTCTGGACTTTCCTGACAAAGTACAGTCCAAACTAAAATTTTCAAGTGGATTAGAATCACAGATCACACTTTAAAATGCCAAAAGGTTGATGACATTTACATTGTCAACAATGAATAAATCTTTGCTAGGCCATTAAAACTGACAAGACGTGGGACTTTCCAGATAGCGTTTGGAGATGCTATTCCTCTGGCATATATGCAACACTCAGAAAAATGAAGCTTTTATGTGATCTAGGTCACAATATCACACTCCTTATGATTAACTAGTTTTGTTATACTAAATACTACATACTTGAAACAATTTTGTTAGTTTTATTACTTCTACTTTTTGAATAGTGTTTTATACTTTTATACATTAAATGAAGTTGAAGAAAAACAAAGAAACAAGAATATACATGTTGAATACACCAGGTTCTGCCCACAGGTATTCCCCAAGTATTTTGACACATGTGGAATACACCAAGTTCCGCTGACAGGTCCCAAGTATTTCAACATGTGTTGAATTGGATTCCAACTTGCGTCAAAAATAGATAACTTTTTTGTTGTGTCGAATTTGTAGGTGAAAATGCTCTGATTTCAAAAATCGGAGTTTTGTACCCTTTTCAGATAAAACTTAAAACTTCTCATCAAACAATTAGATTCCTAGATGTCTTTCCTACATATTGAAACCCCTTTCAAACCAAAACTCTTTAAATTAGGACTTCTGGAGTAGAAAAACTGTTTTTTTTTTTTTACAAAAACTATCGAATCATTGGTACCTTTATCCTACTTCAAATATGCTTCAGATTCAAATCTCACTTTTACTGTTGTTGACTTTCCAAGCTGCCTGAACTTCAGGATCCCAGGCAAAATGGCTGCTAGAGTTCAGATATATGGTTAATATATTCAACCTAATACCATACTTGTTAAGAAGATTTTGACACATCCAATGGTGAAACAATCCACTTTCTAAATGGTCTGATATAGATTTTATTATTTTATTATTTAGGCTAAAATGATTAACGTAGTTTTTAGGTGCAACATTTTATTAGTAAATTAGATATATTTTCTTCTGTTGCATTTGAGTGGATTAAAAAATTTACGTATATTGGGGATTTTAGTATTGATATAAGAAGTGCTAGTGAAGCTCTTTCATCTACATATTATTCACCTTTGGCAGTTAATTTTTTGACACTTTGTTGTTTGCTAGGCTTTCTCCCAGCTTGTCATATTCAAACTTAAGTTGTAAGCTTGACAGCAGCAATAATTTACTATACTTTTTTTTTAATATTTAATTTGATACATATAATGTATTGTTGCTGACATATCAGACCACTTTATGCTTCTGATCGAGATTCCTACATATTGACAAGCAGCAACTCTGATCAAGACAACTAGAAGACTAAAATACTGCGTCTGTTCAGCACTTTAATGAACTGCTGCTTAAGATTGACTCCTCGCCATGCCTAAAACTGCAAGGATACAAATCAAGCTTCTCATCATTTTATTAATGAATTCATCAAAGTGCTCAATTTGACTTGTCCCATGTCTTCATCCCATTTAAGACATTACAATAGACCGAAAAAGCCTTGGATTACAAAAGGACTACTAAGGTCAATCCAATTAAAGAACAGGCTACAAAGAAAACATTTCGGGGAGGGGGGAGCGCTCCCCCCTCCCCGAAATTTCTTTTCTTCTATTTTTTAAGAGCCAATATAGTAAGTTCCGAAATATTCACGCTTTTAAGTTATTTGCAACACCTGTTCCTTTTTTCATTTCTTGTTAAATGGCTATCCATTTCTCCAGCAAGCTTATATCATTATTTTATCATCAACGTGCAATCGCCTTCAGTAATGAAACAAGATGTCAAGAAATTTTTCTCACAATTTAACACCTGCAGCTATAAGCACTAGCTTCTCTGCAATGAATGAATTGCAATAAGGAATCGGACTAAGAGGCGATAGTTCATTAAAACGCTGCTATAATTCCAGTGTAAGCTAAGCATTGAAACGAAAAGGTCACGTGAGAGGAAAGAAAGAAAATGAAGCGACACCAGCCCAGCATTAAGCATTTCTTAAAGCTTGCAAAAACCAGCAATGACAGTAAGAAGTTTACTACTATTCTGACGATAGTTTGTATTTAGTGGGTTTTGAAGCACGCATGTGCCACTAGTAATTAAAATGCAATTCCCAATTTAGATTGAAGACAACCAAAGCTAAAATTAAATTTGGAAATCTTCTCGTAAGAATTTTTCTTATCTATGATCAATTAAAGGAACAGTTAAAATGATCATTATTTGGGTGGGATCAAACTTTTTTGAAGCTTAATCTTTTTCTAGAGCCCAACATAGGATTATTACAAGTTCATTTATTTTATATTATATTTCTTGTGTAACTATGAGCATGGTTAATGTTGGAATACCTTCATATTCCCATATTTCCAGAAACAAAAAGTAGAATCCCGCGAAAACGGTAATTTTACTGTTCCAGAATTTTTAGCAATGTCTCTAAAATTCAATACTTTTGAGGAGGGGTGGGCAAACTTTGACCTACCAAACAAGTCATGTACGCAAATGATTTAATTAACAAAAGTTAATTATTTTCTTTTTTTACGAGTTAAATGAGTTTTACGAGAAAAACGAGTTTTTGCGACCATTAGTAAAATCGGGAGAAAAATGTTCTGATTATGATTTAATTTCCAAAATTGATTTGTGTCCAGGAACAGCAAGATAAGTGATAAAATGAGTCTTTTAACGATTCAAGGGCAATCTTTGAAGCCTTGGAACAGTCGGGTAGAGAGCATTTTCTTGGCACTTTACTGTTAAGGTCACACTACATGATGCTCAAACTAGCGCTTCCGTGTGGAAGTGATCAAACATTTTTTCATGTGAATTCAACAATATCCAGAGTATTTCAATTTGAAAAACATATAGATCATATAAAATAGACATCTTCAGAATGACTGGACATATTAAGATCTTTTGCTGAATAGGCAATTGTGCAGAAACCACAGCGTTTCCACATTACTAGATTTCTTCTCTAGATCCTATGTTTTGAAGGATTGAAATTTGGCACACTTGTTGACCTGGGTCTTGTGTCATGTGTAAAAAATTTTGAACCCAAAACTCAGAAACTTGGACTAGCACAATAATTCACGCTTTTCGGTTTTGAAGAATATCATAATGTAGAAAATGGAAATCTAACTTTAAAATATAGATAATATCTTCAGTCCTGATTTAAGAAAATATAGGGTTTGCCAAAAATAAGCAACTAATCTTTGCACCCTTTTTTGTATGTTTTTCCAAGAAGCTTTGGATCTAAAGCTGAATTGATATCTCTTTGTTTTTTATTTCCTGTCCATTAAAGACCAAGACATTTAATAGAACTATGATTAATTATGATTTATCTAATAATTTTTAATTCACACTATCTTTTATTCTGGTTTTTTACTTTTTACTTATTTCTTTTTGTCACTTCATTTTGTCTTTTTTATTCTAGACTTGGATTTTGGCGATGGCAGTAGTACCTCTGCTTCTAGTAGTGTTGACTATGTCATGAGCGGTGTGGATGCTTCTTGCTGGAAGGGCTCAGATATGACCGAAATTCACCAGCCAACTGAACAGGATTCTGTAGACTCGTCCCGTGTTCTTTCAAAGTTCGATATCAGCTTGTATGCCGGAAAACCAGATCAACTCAAAAAGCTTTCAGACGAAGAAAAACACAATCTTTTAACTAGTCACTTCAAGCCAAACCAGAACTTTCCATTGCATTTGAAAGCATTTATCAAAAAGGGAAAAACAAAAGTTCAATCCTTTCAGTACTCTTGGTTACAAACTTTCCCAGAATGGTTGGTCTTCAGACCATTGTGCATGGGTGTCTTTTGTGCAAAATGCGTTTTATTTGCTTGTCAAGCTGCTGGGAAGGGTAGCCATCAGGTTCAAGGCTCTCTAGTCTTGAAACCATACACAGGACTCAAGGATTTCCTTTCAGACATGCGGGCGCATCAGAACTTTCATTACCATCTTGATTCAATGATTAGCACTGAAAGCTTTGTCTCCGTGTATGAAATGCGAACTAGGAGCATTGTGTCTGCTATATCGAGTGCAAAGGCTGAAATAAAAAAGAAAAATCGCGAAATTCTAACATCAATTCTGTGTGCAGTCCTTTTTTGTGGGCGGCATGAGTTATCTCTGTGAGGACACAGAGAGAAGAGTAAACTATGGGACAAAACTAACGTAAATGAAGGCATTTTTCGTGGTTTTTTCCGCTTAATGGTAGAGAGAAGAGAACAATGTCTAAAAGAACACTTCGAAAATGGCGCAAAACCTGTGCAGTATATATCTCCCATCATTCAAAACAACAACCTGATTGATTGTGTCACATCCATTATTGTGCCAAGCATTGTGTGATGTAAATAGTTCAGTAGCATTTTCAATCCTTGCCGACAAGACTACAGACATTTCCAATAAGGAACAGTTAGTTCTTGTAGTTAGATACTACAATGAAACTTGTGCTTTACTTGAAGAGCGGTTTCTCAGGTTTTCTGTTTGCGGAAATCTCACCAGCTCTGCAGTAGCAGAACAAATCATTAGCCAATGCATTGCGTTCAGCTTAAAAATGGAGAAATTTGTGGGGGTTGGTTTTGATGGGGCCAGCAACATGTCAGGCTGCTATTCTGGTGCAGAGGCAGAAATTAGGAAAAAATATCTGCATGTGATCTACACCCACTGTGCATCATACAGCTTAAATTTGGCTTTATGTAAAACTAATAGGGTAGGACTTGTTAGGACACACTTTGCTACTATACAGCAGATTATATCATTTTTATCATCCTCACCAAAAAGAACAGATATGTTTGTAGAAGCAGTTGCTGTTGTTTGTCCTGATAGTCCTGTGAGAAAGCTTGTGAAGTTGTGTGAAACGAGATGGGTAGAGCATCACGATTGCATTTTAGTTTTATGTCTTGGTATTGTGCAATTATTTCCGTAGCCTACTTGAGGAAATAGTTGGTAGCATATGGTGCAATACAGAAGTTATTTCAAAAGCAAATGTGTTGGTTTCAGCAGCAACCAAATTTAGTTTTATGTTCATGATGGCTATGCTAGAGTTTGTAAGTGCCATAATGCTCTCTATCTCTAAGGAACTGCAAGCCAAAGATTTAGACTTAGTTGAGTGCTGTTGGCATATTAAGCTACGTTCTGACACTTTACTGCAGGCAAAACAAAATGATTTTGAAACAATTTTTCAGAAAGCCTATGAGCTTACACAAGAGGTAAATGTGGCTCCGGCTGTTCCAAGGTCTATCTGCTGAAAGTCCATCAACGATAATGAGTCCATCAAGTTTTTTTTTATTGCAAGTCATTGTTCAAACCTTACTTTGCTTCACTTATCAAAGAACATGACCAAAGATTTTTGCGCCATCAGGAGGCATCTTTCAAAATCAGAAGGCTTTTGCCAGCTAACAGCAAGTCATTACATATATATGAATTTGTGAACGCTGTTGCTGTTTACGAGGGATTTTACGGGGGTAGACATGTGCTCAAATGTGAGCTAGTCCTTTGGAAACAGAAGTGGCTCGGAATGTAGGAGAAATGATAAACTGTTGCTTTGACTCTTGTGTCATGTGATACAAGATTTTTTCCATGCATTCAAAGGCTTTTGACGATTTTTCAGACATTACCAGTGACTGCCACTTCTGCTGAGAGGAGATTTAGCTGTCTTAAGCGATTAAAAACCTATCTGCAGAGCTCCACGGGCAAGGAGCATCTGAACGGACTAGCTCACATGACCCTGAACCATGATATCCAGGTCAATGCTGACCAAGTTTTTGATTGATTTGCAGACAAAAAAGACTGGCGGCTGTTACTGTGAGAGGTTAGGTCGTCTTTTGTTGCTCGTTTCTCTAAGTGCAATTCTGTTTTTTAAACTTTAATTGTGCTTCATCCTCTGTAAACAATGTTAATATCAATACATTTCTTGCTTTCATGGCTGCTATAATGGGTAGACTAGGCCCCCACCCCTCTGAAACCAAATTCTGGGCAATTGTCTTTGATATAATATTATTTTTTATTTATTTGGTTCTCTAAAACAAGGGTCCCATAGGCAAAATATAAGGAATAATGCACTTCTTTTTTTGTATTTTCTAAATTCTGCTGCTTTGTGGCAGTTCCAAAACATCTACTCAACCAAAATAGAAACTCTCACTGCTTCTAACTTTTTTTTTTTAATTCTGACTGTTGGCAAAATTTTTTCATCCATTCTCAAACAAAAAAAAGTCTACAACTAGAAATACTCATGACAAGTGTGTACTTTTTATTTCTTTACCTAGCTAACCCCCCCCCACCCCCACCTGAAATCTTGCACTATGATAGATAATTTTCTTGCTGACATGACTGCTATAAAAAGGTAGACTGACAGACCCCCCCCCCCCCAAAAAAAAAAAAAATCCTGCATATGTCACTGCACAGGCTGTATTGTTTCTGGATGTTGATGAAGGTAGTGTCAAACATAAGGGCCATTCTTTTACTCATCTATGTATTAAGATCTTACATCTTTTGACAAAGAATGCTTAAAAGTGAAATCTTAGCACTAAGATATTACATCTTATGGTGTTCTTTTGCAAATATCTTTCATCATTCTGCTCTGATCAGCAGTCAGAGAAAAATGATGAGTATATCATCAAAGTTCTCTCATCATTGTTCTATATGGCAGATAGATGGCATCTTTCACACTTTTTGCTAACATGAGTGAGCTGTAAGATCTTAGAACAAAGATGAGTGAAAAGAATGGAAATCTTTGCAGAAAGATGTGAGATCTTGGTGCAAAAGAATGGGCCTGTAATTTAATTCTTGCATTTAATAGACTAGTAGCATGGTTTATGGCAAATAGGCTCTGAATACTTTAAAAACAAAATTTTATAGCATTTTCATGTGCATCACAAGCCCTTTGGGTCTTAAGGTGAATTAGTCTTCTGTTTGAAGAACAGAGATGTCACATGTTGCTATTTTTTGTTACTATGCTGCTTTTCAATAGTGATATTTATAAGGTTTGTGAAGTTGAAGAAAATGATAAAACAACTGATCTAGATAATATCCTAGCCTCCTTTGAGTCTTAAATCTTTATTGTCTTATGGATCTAAATGTCTTTCTTTTTTGTTTTTGTTTTTTACTTGAATGATAAAAAATGTGTTGATTTGTTGTAGGTGTTCTCTCAGTTAACCCTGCCCAGCCCTTTTTTTCTTTTTTTTAATGATTGGTTTTTGGCTGCCCATATTATTTCTTTTTGGGATTATGAATACTTTTGTATTAACCCCATTCTCATGTTTTTTTTTCAGGCCTTACTTTAATTATAAAGTTATCTTTAAATAATGTATTGCAACTGTACCAAAAATTTGTATGCAATAATAAACCAAAGATATTGTATGTCTTTGACTTGTTACTAGTATAGACCAGCGTATCCATAGGAATAAGCTATATTACGTTCTAAAGTTAATAAAGAGAGTTCACAGCTGTTTAACCATTATGACACATAAACCTGCAGCTAAAAAACAGATGAATTTTGGTGGATCATGCAAAATGGTTGTTCTTCCATGAAAGCAAAGCAGGATGAACAAAGGGTAAGCAGGCAAGGTAAAAGTGGAGTTAGATTAGGGGCAAAACTTTTTCTGACTTTAGCACAAAAGAATTATTTTAGCACTATTTCACCATGTGTAGCACTGTAGCATGTGCTTTAATTTGTAGCACTTTTATAATACAATTTTTTAATTTTGTCATGGACAAAATGATGAGGATTTTGTAAAAGGCTAAGGAATTAACAAAAAGTGTGGACTGCTTTTTTCCATACTTGTTTTGAAAGATTTAGTGCAAAGTTTGATTTAACAAGGACCACCTTTTTGCAGTGTTCATTTCAAAAGATAGGTGCTAAGTTTGAAATAACCTAACCAAAAAAACTAATCTAAACTAATCCAACTACACTTATCAGGTCATGTACATGTTGTGGCTTGGTGCAATTTTTTTTTACTTGAGCAACAAAAATTCGTGTGAAACACACAAATTTGGGCAATTTTAGTAGTTTCAGACCTGACCATAATGGTAGTCTTGGTTTTCAAAGGGACGGCGTTTTTTGGCAAAATTTCAAAGGCTTGGGCTAGTTTTTTGTTTCACTTTCTGGCAACACTGTGGTAGCCCTGTTTTCACTAATGTTAAGGCACAACTAAAAAAACAATAAAACATCAAAACCTTATTGCCTTTATGACCTTTAGTTTTCCATTGTCTAAAACTTAGTAACAGAAAATAATTAATAACAAAAAACTAAAATAACTTTAAATAAGAGATAACACTCACAAGCAGTAGGCTATATAGAGCTATCCTCCCATTTCTGCTGCAAATGAGAGAATATTAGGGGGTTAAATTTAATTTTAGGGGGTGTGTCATTTGAGTCCTCTCCAAAGTTTATATGACCATATCTTCCTTAAAAACCTTATATGTCCCTGCAGCATAAGTCACAGCCCTTCCCCCAGGCTCTGGGGGGTGGAGGGCTATGTTGACCCCCAAGTTTTTGTTATCTGATCATTAGACTACTTGAAACAAACTAGCAATCTTGAAATTTTGATTGAATGCATTTGGAAAAAATGTGTGAGTGTGTGTGTTAGGGGGGAGGGGGTGGTAGAAACCTTCCAATACCTTTTGACTCATAAAAAGGTAACTAGAACTTTCAATTCCAAATCAAATGATCCACTTCTGAGGTTTATACAACCTCTCCTTATATTAACACCCCATTTACATAAAATGCCCCAGGGCATAACTTCATTTGCCCCTGGACTCTGGGGATTTGTGTTGACCTTGGAGTTTTTATTATCTGATGTTTGAGCTATTTTTAACAAAATGGCTATCTCAAAATTTTTATTGGATGGGCTTGAGGGAAAAAAGGGCATGGGAGGGGGGGGGGGATTGCCTTTTGATGTCTTTTGACTCTTTAAAAGTGAGATAGAACATTCAATTTTCAATCAAATGAGTCCTCTTTGAAGTTTATACAAGAATCCCTTCTACATCCCCTGGGTGTAGAAGGGTAAAACTTACAACTCCTGTTCCTGGGCCCTGAGGGTTTGTGTTGACCCTAGAGTTTTAATATCTGATGTTTGAACTATTTTTAACAAAAGAAAACAAGAAAAAAGTTGTGGGGGGGGGGGCTAGTTGCCCTCCAATCTCTTTTGACTCTGAAAAAGTGAACTAGAACTTTTAATTTCCAAACAAATGAGCCCTCTCTGAAGTATATACATGCATCCCTTCTATAAGAACCATATTTGCCCCCAGGGCAGAACTTACAACATCTACCCCCAGCCCTGGGGGTTTTGTTGATAACTGATTTTTTTTTATCTGACCTTTGAACTATTTTTAACAAAATGGTCATCTGAAAAATTCTATTGGATGGGTTTGGGGAAAGAGGGTTATGTTGACCTCCAAGTTTTTGTTATCTGATCATTGGACTAATTGAAACAAATTAGCAATCTCAAAATTTTGATTGAATGCATTTGTAAAAAAAATGTGTGTGTGTGTGTGTTAGGGAGGGGGGGGGGGGGTAAAAACCCTCCAATACCTTTTGACTCATAAAAAGGTAACTAGAACTTTCAATATCAAATCAAATGAGCCACTTCTGAAGTTTATACAACCTCTCCTTACATAAAAACCCCATTTACATAAAATGCCCCAGGGCATAACTTGACTTGCCCCTGGACTCTGGGGATTTGTGTTGACCTTGGAGTTTTTATTATCTGATGTTTGAGCTATTTTTAACAAAATTACTATGTCAAAATTTTTATTGGATGGGTTTGGGGAAAAAAGGGCATGGGGGGGGGAATTGCCCTTTGATCTCTTTTGACTCTTTAAAAGTGAGATAGAACATTCAATTTTCAATCAAATGAGTCCTCTTTGAAGTTTATAAAAGTGTCCCTTCTACACACCCCAGGGGTGTAGAAAAAATTCGTGAAAAATCGTGCAAAATTGTGGCTTAGAATTTGGGTAGCATACGGCCGCCCTTTAAGGGGTCACCTTTTTGACATTAAACAGAAAACGAAGTTGGAGTTTAAACGTTATCTTTGTAAAGTAAGGTACAATGGTGTAGAATTTCCGAAGACCTCTAGTCAGTGGAAACAAGTGATTAATGTTGCAAAATTTGATTCACCTCCTAATGCTGATTGGATCCCTAATGCCTCTTGGATTAATCATTATAATAAGATTTTTAATATTATGAATTATGTGGTTCACTCTCAGTTTGTTAGCCTCTGTTCTTATGTATTACCTGCGAAAATTTACCAAGGCCACATGCCTCCCATTTCTGCTGACCGTGTGATTTGTTGTGTTAAGAATTTAAAATCTAAATCATGTGATATTGATGGTATTAGTGTTTTTAACCTTCATATTGATTCAAAAGAATTGATTTATTATTTGCAGTTATTATTTCAAATTTGTCTATGTACGTCTTTGGTGCCTGATTCTTTTTTGTGCAGGAGTGTCACTTTGATTCTTAAACATGGGAAAGATCTGACTAATTACACATCATATAGACCTATTACGGTAGTCTGTTTGCTGAGCAAAGTTTTTGAATATGTCCTGCTTCCTGAAATTCTTCCAAATGTTGATTATGTGTCCAATCAATTTGGGTTTAAACCAAATATAGGATGCCAACATGCGCATCAAATTCTTACTTCTTTCTTAATTCAAGCACAAAAAGATGGATCTGAAGTTCATTTATGTGCATTAGATATTTCAAAAGCTTTTGATTTGGTTTGTCACAGCCAACTATGGTATTCTCTTACCCAGCTTGGAGTGAATTCATCTGTTATATGTGTCCTTCATTTTTGATATGCAAATTCATGTGTTTGACTTTGCTCAGGAGAGATCTTTTTTGGTAATATTCCAATTTGGTCTGGACTTAGGCAGGGAGGGGCTCTGTCACCATACCTTTTTAATGCTTGTTTATACCCTGTGCTTTCTTGTATCTTTCCGTCATGTTTTACGGGTCTAACTAATTTATCTTATATTGCTTATGCAGATGATTTATTACTTATTAGCCGTTCAAAATTCACCCTAGCTAAGTCTGCCCAGTTTGTTTCTAAGCTTTTGGAAAAAATTGGCCTCGTGCTTAATGCTGAAAAATGTGAATATTTAGTTTTCAATGCTAGTAACCCAAGTAGTGATTTGAGTTGTAGTTCTTTTTCAGTTAAGCTGGCTCCTGTGTTGCATTGGCTTGGGATTAGTATCTGCTCTTCTATTTCAGCTATCCATGCTAGTGCACTTGCAGATATTAAGAATAAGCTTAAAGCAGGTTATGCTAAAATTGTCCCAAATTGCAGCCAACATTCTTGTAAGGCACTGGCTAAACTCTATTCTACATATTGCAACCATTCCATTCTTTTTCTATCAGGTTTGTGCCCATTTTTTAACACTAATGATATGCAGGATATTAGAGTTTTGTATTTCCATTATTGTAAATATCTTTTATATTTGCCTTGTTGGTATAGAAACCATAAGATTATTCAAATGTTTAATGCAACTGATATATTGACGTCATATAACAAGTTGGACTCCAAGTTAAAAGATGAGGCCTGCAAGCAGTTGGGTCCTTTTCATCCTCTTGTGTGATTGTTTTGATTTACATTTGTAGTTATTTATATTCATATTGTTTTGCATGTGTTTTGTTTTGTATGTCTTTACTTTTTATTTTTTCTTTTGTTACTCCACTTTTTATAATTGTTAGTGGGTCAAAAATAAATTATTATTATTATTATATTAACAGAGAGCTGATTCTAAAAATGTAACTTTTATTGCTTGATGTTTATTCAATAAACCACAAACATTAAATATAATTTTTTCTTTTCAATTGCTTGTCCAAACAGAGACCACATTTTTAAATTATGCTGACAAATTATTGGTGAAAATTTGACAAAGAAGGTGGAGTTTTTGTTACTGCCCTTACACTGCATCATGCTGTAGCAAAATAGGGATGGTCTGGAAACCATTGCTATTTTTCTAGAATGCTAAAGAAAAGTGGTCTTTTCCAAAAAGAGGTCTTCTACCCTATATATAAACTAGTGATATTTTTTTAACCTTTTTCAATAACCTAACTAGTGTTGATAACGTCTTTGTGTGGTTACAAAAATGAAATACATTTGGGGTCCCTTTAAGGGCTCAAGATGCAAATAGCCCTAAAGCAATTAGCCTATTGAATTATGAAAGAGCATAAAAAAGGCATCAAATGATATTTTCACTTTCATCTTAGCTGAATTATATGGCCTGCTAGAAATTTGCCTATTTTTGCAGATTAGGGGGTGTGGGTGAAGTTCAAACTTAAATCTTGCCTACAGTTAGAATTGCATCCTGAATCTAAATGTGACATTCATTTGCATCAGAAATTAATTTTACCCCAGCTTTTCAACAGTAGGCTAGCTAATAGAATGATATAGGCTATTTATCTTTGGTAAAGTTCTACAAAATCATATTATTGAGTTAGGACAAAAGTGAATACACCATTCAATGCCTTTTTTTATGCTAATTATGAATATAATAATCCTTTCTATTGGAAATGAATTTCAGCCCCCCCCCTATATATGCCAATTCAAGGTTAGGTATATATAGGGGGGGGGGGGCTGAAATTCATTTCCAATAGAAATGATTATTATATTTGTTATCAGCATAAAAAAAAGGTATCGAATGGTGTATTCACTTTATTTATAACTCAATAATATGATTTTGTAGAACTTACCTTATCTTTTTCCTATGTAATATTATGTCTTATAATTGTCTTTAACCTGAGATGATTGAAATAGCCTATCTGCAAAGAGCAATAGCCTCAATGAGGGTGAATTTATTACCAAATCATATTATTGACTTACAAATAAAGTGAGTATACCATTCAATGCCTTTTTTAATGCTGATTATGAATATAATAATCATTTTTGTTGGAAATGAATTTTAGCCCCCCCCCCCCACCTATATAACCTGACCTAACTTTAATTCACATTTGGGGGTGGGGGTTAGGTTAAGTTAAGGGGGGGGGGCTAAAATTCATTTCTGACAAAAATGATTATTATATTCATAATCAACATACAAAAAGGCATTGAATGGTATATTCACTTTAGTTGTTACTCAATAATATGATTTGGTAAAAATTTACCCAATGGGGAATTGACAGGTAAACAAAGACCTTGCTATGTTTATTTCCTAATATAGTCTATCAGACTTCTGTACTACAGCATAAAATTTTCCTTTCATAAAGAGAAGTGATACTGCATAACAAGGATAGCCTATGAAAATTCATCAATTCCAGTGATTCTTACCTCTAGGCTTTCTTTCATAATCAAAACCTTCATGAGGATCATACTTTGGATCCCTATATCTTTTATCTAGATTTCCCAGTCTTATGCCTTCTTTTTCTTTAACAAATGACATATCAGCCAACCATTGGAGAAGTCCCATTTTTCACTAGAAAATTTGTTTTATTTTTATTAATACTCCTGTTCTTTATTGAGTGCTGCAATATCCATCCTAGAATTTGTTTTTCGTCTGTTTCGGCTAAAACACCTACTAGATTGAGCCCCATTTCGCCAAATGAGGCCAAAAATGCGCATATTGCAGCTTTTGCCATGGTCCAAAAGAGCAGGGGCATAACTACAGTATTTCTATTGGAGGGGGAAAGAGGGGGTGCTATTCAAGTGGTAGTGGAGAAACATAACTATTTAACCAACACGCTAGTTGGTAAATTTGAAAAAATTACACAATACATTACAAGTAATAAACAAACATTAAACAATCATAAATACAAGTGCTGGTGCTTGTCTTTTAATAAAATTGTCAGCAATGAGCTGGTATGGACAACAGTATTATAGCATAGGCAAGCTTTCGGGTGACCGAAGGTAAATGTCACATATATTTGGCTTACTTCAGCCAGATTCACCACATATGCTGCAACACATATCTCCTCTCCACTTCCCCCAGCCCATACACCCAGCAAAGAATGCTCAATCTCATGATTAAACCAAACTATATTCTAATAGCCTCGGGTATCGCACTATCCACGTACTTGTAATTTTGAATGGATGGTTAGGCAAAGGACTTGCGTCCTTCTCCGGTCAAAACCAATCAGCAATTGAAACATCGATGAAGTATAAACGCCTCAAATGACGACAACAAGGAATCCCCCCGGTCTGATTTTATGGTCACGAAACGACCTCTTAGGTTTGGTTTTTGGAACGTAGAGACAATGTGGCAGCTCAACAAAACCGAGCAGATCCTGCAAAAAGCAGCTGCCAACAATCTTGACATAATATCACTGTCAGAAGTGAGATGGACCAGTTTTGGCAAAGAAACACTTGATAATGGCCAAAAAATAATCTACAGTGGACTCAAAAAGAAGCGAGAAGCAGGAGTATCAAAGTTAATGTCCCGAAAGGTAGCAAAATACCTCATCAGATGGACTCCTGTCAACAATAGATTAATTTTTGTGAGGTTCCTGAGACACCATATGAAATTGACTGGGGTCGCGTGCTATGCACCAACGATTGATGCTAAAGAGGTGGTTAAAAAGCGTTTCTTTGACACTCTTCACTCAGTCTTTAAGGAGACACCGCATCATGACATGGTTATATTCAACGGACACTTCAACGCCAAGAAGGCAACGATAGATCCTACTGCCCAGAAGAACTTGTCCCACAAGGTCTTGGCAACCGAAATGAAAATGGAGCCCTACTTATAGATTTTGCTTCCACAAATGATCTCCTGATTGGTGGAACACAGTTTAGTCACAAAAATATCCATATGTACACTTGGACCTGCCGTGACGGTACAACAAAAATCAGATTGACCACTTTCTTATAAATAGGACATGGCGATCAAGTCTCCAAGACGTAAGGACACTCAGAGGAGCTGACGCGGGCTCAGACCGCAGTCTCTGTATAGCTAAGATTGTGCTCAAACTGAAGACCCCGACAAAGAAGACATACCCCTTGATGCCCCTATATGACTCTGATAAGCTTGTTGAACCAGAAGTTATGAGGAAGTTCTTTTTGAGTCTCCACAACAGGTTTGAGGCTCTTAGACATCTTGGTGTAGAAGAGGTAGACGTGGACACTATATGGGTAGTATCAGCAACGCTTTCAATAATGTCGCAAAGGAAGCAATTGGACATAAAAAGAGACAAAAAGACCAGTAGATCTCTGATGAAACTTGGAACTTGATCTATGAAAGAAAAACTCTGAAACAACATTTAGTTTCATCAGGGTTCCGGAACAATGCAGTGACAAAGCTCCAGGCGTATAGGGATAAAGACAAGCTCGTGAAGAAAATGATAGATCCGACAAAAGGACTTTCCTGGAGAACAAGGCAGCGGAAGCAGAGACGGCAGCAAAAAAGGTGATTCCAAGACGGTCTACAGGATCACTAACGAGATGATCGGCAAGAAGTAAGAAACTGATGGCCTTGTCAAGGACAAAAAACGGAAGAATAGTCACAGAAGAGAAAGCGATAAAAGAAATCTAGGCCAACCATTTTGAAAGTTTCTTAAACCGTCCAGATCCGATCAGTCTCCTCAATATATCGGAGATTCCTTTGCTTATCCTTGAAATCGACACCGATACTCCTATAGAAACTGAGATAAATTCAGCGTCAAAGAAGCTGAAGAACGGAAGAGCTCCAGGAGATGATAGATATGGTTTCTCAAAGCGGACTAAAGATTTAACCCCCATTGCTTTCGTCCAGAAAAAATTTGCTGAGTTTAACACAATTACATATAAAAACCACTACCAAATTTTTGTTGATGGGTCCAAACTGAATGAAAAGGTAGCAAGTGGTACTTTACTTCGTCACCTGAATATTGGAATGGGTGAGAGATTGTATAATAATGTATCTATAATGTCTGCAGAGTTAAATGCCATAATCATGGCATTAGAATACCTTATAAAAAACCAACCTTTGATTGCTAATTCAAATAGTATTATAGTTTATTCTGAATCTTTATCAAGCCTTGAGTTTCTGTCTTCAGCTCCTCAGTATAAGTTGGATATTGACATTTATCATTGTATTAGTATTATTGATAATCTTGTCTCAAGTGGTATAAGAACTTATCTTCAGTATGTTCCTAGCCACTCTGGTATATGTGGTAATCATCAGGTAGATGAAATAGCAAAAAATGCTATAAATATTCACCCACCAAGTGAGAGACCAATCCCCATTTGAGATATTTACCGATGGAGAATATCAGATGCAGCGTGCTATGCACCAACGAATGATGCTGAAGAGGTGGTTAAAAAGCGTTTCTTTGACACTCTTAACTCAGTCTTCAAGGAGACACCGCATCATGACATGGTTATATTCAACAGAAACTTCAAAGCCAAAGTAGGCAACGATAGATCCTATTGCCCAGAAGTACTTGTCCCACATGGTCTTTGCAACCGAAATGAAAATGGAGCCCTACTCATAGATTTTGCTTCCACAAATGATCTCCTGATTGGTGGAACACAGTTTAGTCACAAAAATATCCATAAGTACACTTGGACCTCCCGTGACGGTACAACAAAAAATCAGTTTGACCACTTTCTTATAAATAGGACATGGTGATCAAGTCTCAAAGGCGTAAGGATACTCAGAGGAGCTGACGGGGGCTCAGACCACAGTCTCTGTATAGCTAAGATTGTGCTCAAACTGAAGACCCCGACAAAGAAGACATACCCCTTGATGCCCCTATATGACTCTGATAAGCTTGTTGAACCAGAAGTTATAAGGAAGTTCTTTTTGAGTCTCCACAACAGGTTTGAGGCTCTTAGACATCTTGGTGTAGAAGAGGGAGACGTGGACAGTATATGGGGTAGTATCAGCAACGCTTTCAATAATGTCGCAAAGGAAGCAATTGGACATAAAAAGAGACAAAAAGACCAGTAGATTTCTGATGAAACTTGGAACTTGATCTATGAAAGAAAAACTCTGAAACAACATTTAGTTTCATCAGGGTTCCAGAACAATGTAGTGACGAAGCTCCAGGCGTATAGGGATAAAGACAAGCTCGTGAAGAAAATGATAGATCCGACAAAAGGACTTTCCTGGAGAACAAGGCAGCGGAAGCAGAGAAGGCAGCAAAAAAAGGTGATTCCAAGACGGTCTACAGGATCACTAACGAGATGATTGGCAAGCAGTAAGAAACTGATGGCCTTGTCAAGGACAAAAACGGAAGAATAGTCACAGAAGAGAAAGCGATAAAAGAAATCTAGGCCAACCATTTTGAAAGTTTCTTAAACCGTCCAGATCCGATCAGTCTCCTCAATATATCGGAGATTCCTTTGCTTATCCTTGAGATCGACACAATACTCCTATAGAAACTGAGATAAATTCAGCGTCAAAAAAGGTGAAGAACGAAAGAGCTCTAGGAGATGATAGATACTGATTTCTCAAAGCGGACTAAAGATTTAACCTTCAGTGCTTTCGTCCAGAAAAAATTTGCTGAGTTTAACACAATTACATATAAAAACCACTACCAAATTTTTGTTGATGGGTCCAAACTGAATGAAAAGGTAGCAAGTAGTACTTTACTTCCTCACCTGAATATTGCAATGGGTGAGAGATTGTATAATAATGTATCTATAATGTCTGCAGAGTTAAATGCCATAATCATGGCATTATAAAAACCAACCTTATAACACCTTATAAAAAACCAACCTTTGATTACTAATTCAAATAGTATTATAGTTTATTCTGACTCTTTGTCAAGCCTTGAGTTGCTGTCTTCAGCTCCTCAGTATAAGTTGGATATTGACACTTATCATTGTCTTCGTATTATTGATTATCTTGCCTCAAGTGGTATAAGAACTCATCTTCAGTATGTTCCTAGCCACTCTGGTATATGTGATAATCATCAGGTAGATGAAATAGCAAAAAATGCGATAAATATTGACCCACCAAGTGAGAGACCAATCCCCATTTGAGATATTTATCGATGGAGACTATCAGATATTATGTTTAATAAGAATAATCCTAATCTTTCCCCCTTTCCCAACAAGGATTTTTCTAAAATTGATCATAGAATTCGTTCTGGAACAAATGGACTAGATTTTCTTGCATTTTCTTATCAGTTTCCTAATTCAAGTGGTTAAGTTCCCTTGTCCCCTCTTTGCAGGTGTTGTAATATGAATAATGAAACAATTGACCACTGCCTATTTGAATGTAATACGCTGACGTCTGCACAGCATACCTTGCATTGCAAACTGTTAAAGTGCTTCAAACAGCACAAATGTGGTAAAGTTGTTTTTATGGTATTAAGGTGATGTTGGGGTAGATACCTTTATTCTCCCTTTATAGGGGAGATAAACAATGGCCCTAAGGTAACTAAACTTTGGTAGCGTGCCTTAGGCTATGACCTGACTAGTGAGGCGTATCAGCTGAGTATATTCGAGAGACTAAATGCAGATTGTAGAGAGGTTGGCTATAATACAATACTTTTATTCAGTTAACATATACTAGTACAAGGTTTAATAATATATATATGTTCTGCTGGGACTGGTTGTCCCAGCCAGAACCAAAAGTATCAGAAATCTACAATAATATATAATAAGATACTTAGACACTTACAATAATTCGACAATATTCCAAGGTATTTCTAAATCAACGGACCAGAGGTCAGTCCGGCATAAAATTAGTATCAGTCCACCCCTTTCCATAAAATGTATCTTTCATAATTTTATCAACCACACCCACTGACGCACACAGCTAGGAAGTGGTAGGCTACGAACTTATTTTCCAAACTTTTTGTTTAAAACCCCTAATATGCTGGAGAGCCCTATAAAACGTAAAACAGCATATTGCGGAGAAAAAAAATTACAGAAAAAGACGTGGACATAGTGGTAATATATATTTTTTTGTAGACAATGTGGAAGTTTTACTGGTGGGCTGGTTTATTTGTATTATTGTTGGGAAACAGTGCTAAGATGACAAAAACAAAATTAGAGGGCGAGAAAGTACAAGTGGTTGACGGAGGAATTATAATGCAAATACGCCAGGTGAGAATTGTAGAAAATTACTGGCCACTCCTATTTGAAATAGACTTCGAGCATTTGCAAAAGATGCTAGATACCATAAGGTTTAAAAAGGACGCTTACCAAAAGATAATCGAAGCCTTTTTGTTGAAAACCAGTAACCGAGAAGAAAAAATAATTTTGCGAAAAACCAGATATGAAAGGATTGCAAATATGTCCCATAGCTTCGAGCAATCGGTGCTTGCAAAATTGTACGCAATAAACAGACAAGTAGAACCTATAATGTATGTGACGAAACACCGTACAAATGTTAATGTTCAATCACTAATAGAAAGACAAAATAAAACGAATATAGCTTTCGAAGATATACAAAATATTATTTGGAAATAATACAAGCCAAAATCCCGGAAGAAGAAAAGAAAAAAATATCGAGCAAAACATATTTTCATATAAAGAAAAAAATCATTATGGCTAGCACAGAATGAAAAAATTTCCAGTTTAAATTGGACTCTAGGATAAATTTACAATATATTTAGTAGCATAGAAAATTTACTGATTAATGAAAGTAAAGAAGATAAGCCGTAATATGGAGAACATTTATCGGCAAGCATGATAGAGTTAATGACACATCTACAAATTTTAATTGACTATACAATAGAAAAAAATCTCCCCAATCAAAAATTTTTCCCCTCTCCCTGCCCAAGATCCTCCCTCCAAAAACTTAGGAATTTACCTTAAAATTACTCCTACTACCCTCTTTGAAATAAAAATGATCACTGCAATAAAAGTTGCAATTTTTGAATTGCTAAAATCAATGTTCTCTCTTAATATTAACCGTGATGGATCTCTGCTAATAGCTGTAGAAGATCAGAAATCAGCAGATACAATAATTAACCTAAAATCCCTTCTGAATACCCCAATTATTGCATCTAATTTGAACCCAAAACAATCACCAACAAAAATAGTAGTTTATAATGTTCCCCCAGAGATATCCACTCAGGAGTTAAAAGAAGGGCTCTCAGATAGGGCTGGAAACACAATCCCAGTTGAGGATGTTACCCAACTTGGCAAACCTAACTCTAATGGCCTAAAACTAGTAGATCCTTCTTATTCACACTGAAGGAAAAAATTAATATCCCAGAAAAATTATTGCTATTTGGGCAAATTAAACCACACAAGGAATACAAACCTAAGCCTATCCAGTGTCAGAAGTGTCTCAAACTGGGACACACAACAAACAAATGCAATGAAATTCTCCGAGAGTGTAGTAATTGTAAAGCTTTCCGTCCTAAAGAGCTGACAACTTGCAACAACACTCAGCCTACATGCATCAATTGCAAAGGCCCACATGAATCTACAAATAAATCATTATGCCCTGCATACAAGAAAAGAGCTCTAACACTCCAAATGTCAACACAGAAGGCCATCCCATACCCCTTTGCAGCAATGGAAGCAAATGCTGCCCAACAATACCAAATAAAGCCTGTAATGAAACCAACCAAAACCCCCAAATCAAACGCCCCCAATGCATCAAGCACCCCATATAAAACACCATCTTCTAAGCCCCCTAGCTCATTTCCCTATCAGAAGGAATCACCAAGCCAACAAGCCTTCTGTCCGGTGAGATGAGATCAGCCTGGCCCCCCTCCCAAGAATACACAAACTAGAAACACTACCAGGAATTAATCCCTTAACCGACAAACAGGATGCACAACCAAAAATGCAATCCCCAAATATATGCTTATTCATTCTAAACTGTAATGCAGTTCAGGCCATGAACATACATCAACTACAGAAAACAAAAATCATTGCAGAATTGGCAAAAATCTACATCCCAGATGATATGCTCATTCAAGCAAAAAAAAGATCTTGCTTTACTTTTAACAAAGCTGAACATTGATACACGTCATATGAAGAATAAATCAACAACACAACATATATCAATACTCCAATGGAATGTAAGATCACTCACAGAAAATAAGCTAAATGAACTAATATCTTTTATGAATAATAATTCCATTAATATTGCTTGCCTCCAGGAAACTCATTTAACCCAAAATCAACAAATTACTACTACTACTACTAACAACTCATCGCAGCACCAAGCCGCCTGAGGCCAACACAGCTACGCACGCTCCTCCTCCACCCCAATCTATTCAAAGCCTCCCTTTTTACACCCGCCAACGAAGTTCCCATTTCCTTTAAATCTTTCTTTATGACGTCCTCCCAACCCAGACGGGGACGACCTGCTTTCCGTTTAGCCCTAGATGGTTGGCCGAAAAGAACAATCTTCGGCAATCTGTCATCCTTCATCCGAACAACATGCCCTAACCACCTCAACCTTTCTTTCATTATAGACCTAGAAAGTGGTATTGAACCACATTTTTCGTATAGCCTATTGTTTGAAATACGGTCAGTCAGCCGGGTACCCAGAACAATCCTTAAGCAATTTCTCTGGAAAACATCTAGCAAATCTTCATCCGCTTTTCGGAGCGTCCATGCTTCAGAGCCATATTTGACCACTGTCATCACTGTAGCTTCTAAGATTCTAATCTTGGTTTGCAGACTTATCTTCCTATTCTTCCAGACTTTTTTTAACTGTGAAAAAACACCCTGAGCCTTGGCTATTCTATTTTTAACATCTTCACTGCTCCCACCATCTTTACTAATAATACTACCAAGGTAAGTGAAACTGCCCACCTGATCAATCTTTTCATTACCCAACGTCACCTTTTCATCTTCACTTATTCCTAGCCTTAGTGACTTGGTCTTCCAAACATTAATTTTCAAACCAATACTAGCACCCTGAACTCGCAAAACCTCTAAAACTTCATTCATTTTGCTCACACTTTCATCTAGGATGCTTAAATCATCAGCATAATCCAAGTCCAGGAGACTTTTTCCTCCCCATTTGATTCCGTGGTCTCCCATTGCCTTTCCTGTGCTCCTTAAAACAAAGTCCATCAAAATAATCCATATAAAGGGGGATAGAACACAACCCTGCTTAACTCCTGATTTAATACAAAACCAGCTGCTAACCTCATTTCCTACCTTAACCGCAGCAGTGTTATTCTCGTACATAGCACTAATCACTTTAATGTATTTGTCTGGTATACCATACAAGGATAAAACCTTTACTAAAGCTCCTCTATCAACAGAATCGAACGCTTGCTCATAATCTATAAAACTAAGGACCAAAGGTGTTTGAAAACATAGGCACTTCTCAATTATTAACCTAAGAGTGAAAATTTGGTCAACACATCCTCTACCTTTTCTAAAACCGCACTGCTCTTCTCTTAAAACTTTGTCTACGGCATCTCTCAGTCTAAAAAGTATCATATTACTAAGCAATTTGCTACCTACAGAGACCAGACTAATGCCTCGATAATTACCACACTCACTTTTATCACCTTTCTTATAAAGTGGCTTAATTAAGGTTTTCCTAAAATCATTAGGTACTTCCCCTTTTTCAAAAATCATATTCATAATCTCCAATAACTTATTTCTAACCTCAGAGCCACCATATTTAAGAAACTCATTTACTACCCTATCAGCACCTGGAGCCTTATTATTCTTTAATCCTTTTAGTACTGTTTCTAATTCCTCCTCACAAAACAAATCTTCCTTCACATCCAAGGTATCACAAACTTTTTCATTTTCCTCTATATTTTTTCCTGCAACTCTATCTCGGTTAAGCAAATTCTCAAAATGTTCTGCCCATCTCGCTTTAGCTTTTGTCTTATCGCTAATTGCCACCCCATTCCTATCTTTAACTGGGACAAGTCCGGATTGACTACTACCTCTCAATTTGTTAACGTGCCAGTACAATATTTTACTATTATGCCGTCTAGCTGCATCTTCTAAATCCTCGGCAATTTTATCCATGGCCTCCACTTCACACCTCCTTAGTTCATATTTCAATGCTTTCTCCACTTTCTTTACATTTCTTTTGTTTTCATATGATCTATCACTCAGATAATTCTTGTACAAGTCCTTTCTCCTTTCTATTAAACTTAAAGCTTTTTCACTAATATTCTTAGCTGCAGTTCTAGCTTTCTTCCCTAATACACCTTCAGCAACTTCACAAATTATTTTTCTAAAATTATTCCAACCATCTTCCACATTATCAAATTTTAAGCTCTCAAGTTTAGTATTCAACTGTTCCTGGAAAGTTTCTCTCAAATTCTCATCCTGGAGTCTACTAACATCATAACTTCCCGGGAGGTAATTACCCTTCCGATATTTCAGCTTTAAATTAACCCTTGACACTACTAGATGGTGATCTTTACTTTTAACATCAATAACAGCACTCCTATATACCCTAGTATCTTGTATTGATCCTGCCAGTCTTCGATTTACTATAACATAATCAATAAGGTTTGCTGTCTTACCATCACGTGAATACCATGTTAGCTTATGAGCCATTTTATGACCAAACACCGTATTGGTTATAACTAGATTGTTATACCTACAAAATTGCAAAAGTCTGTATCCATTACTGTTTTCTTTTCCTACACCAAATTTACCTAAGCTGGGATACCATCTATCCATATTTCTACCAACCTGGGCGTTAAAATCTCCCAGCAATAACATCATATTTCTACCTGGGACCTTGTCTATTTGCTCCTGTAACTGTAAGTAAAATTCATCTGAGTCACTAGTATCTCCATCAGTCGGTTCTACAGGGGCGTATACTACTATAACTGATACCTTGAACTTTCTAGTCATAAAATGAGCAATTAGTATTCTATTATTAATACCTTCCCAGCCTAAACAAGACTTAGCAGCTTCCTTATTCATCATGAGCCCTACTCCCTGTCTATGTAACCCATCCTTCCTGCCTGAGTAAACAAATTCTATATCACCTAATTTCATGCTTCCTACCCCTGGGATATGAGTTTCTGAAACTCCTAATAAATCCAGTTCGAATCGTCTGAATTCGTCAGTCAAAATGTCAATACGATAGTCATTTTTTAATGTCGTAACATTCCAAGTTCCAATTTTCATGTTCTTTAAATCATTGAAATTTTTTTCGCCTCAGGAAAAGCAATGATCCCGGATACCAGTGCAGGACGGGGATCACATATCTTCTCAAGTCTACACCGAAGTGCTTAAGCCGGCTTAGAACCGGACAGCAAGAAGTCCCTGGGACCTCCATGAATGGAGGCTTTGTGCAATCCTGGGCCCATCTTGGTCACAACATGGTTTTCAGCGCTTGGCGATGCTCTTCTATCAACAAGAGTCGAAATCCTGCACAGACAATCTCAAGCCTATTACCTCCGACTCATTATATATTCATGCCTACAAATATTATGCTACTACGGGGAGGCAACCCGTAATAGATAAATTAGCTAGGAAGAGGTTTTTCAGCCCAAAGACGCCCATCAAAACATACCAATCCCAGAAGAATTGTCCATTAGTCAGAATCCCGTGCGAATGCTGTGTTGTTTACTAGGCTATAATTTCCTCAAGGGGCGCCACTCCTCAAGTGGGAATAGAGTTGACCGCAAGGTCCCCAGTCTTGCAGGTACCCCGAAAAGGTCGAGGCAGCCCTTTGCAGAGGCCGTTGTCCATAGATCTGGATCTTACGCCCTGCCACAGTTGTCCTCCTATAGAGGATCCTCCCGCGATGGTGTTCTGCATCACCATGCAATTTAACCCATTGCTGGGAGAAGGTTTGCAACTCATGGAACTTGTGGATAAACAAGTGGGCCCTTTTGAGTGTACATTTGAGGGGCCTTCTTCCTCCTCCGCCTGTATTTATGACCCCGGGCAAGGGTGCCCCAGATTCTATTATGGACCCCCAGGGACAAGGTCCCCCCTTGGTCCATGCCTCCTATGGAGGTACCCTACATATCTGTAGAGTGTTCCCCTATCGCCACCTGGGGACATGCTGAATGGCCTGGGGGAGGCCAGATAAACAGATCACTTTTGTTTTGCAAAGGCAATAACTCAGTGACATATTTAACCTACTACTTATAAATATACATAACTCACTGACTAGGCCTATATTAGTTATATACAGAAATATATAACTCAGTGACACATTAAACCTACTACTTATAAATATGTGTAACTCACAGACTAGGCCTATATATGTTATATACAGAAATATATAACTGAGTGACATATTTAGCCTACTACTTATAAATATGTGTAACTGACTGACTAGGCATATAAGTTATATACAGAAATATATAACTCAGTGACATATTTAGCCTACTACTTAAAATATGTGTAACTCACTGACTAGGCCTATATAAGTTATATACAGAAATATATAACTCAGTGACAAATTTAGCCTACTACTTATAAATATGTGTAACTCACTGACTAGGCCTATCTAAGTTATATACAGAAATATATAACTGAGTGACATATTTAGCCTACTACTTATAAATATGTGTAACTCACTGACTAGGCCTATATAAGTTATATACAGAAATATATAACTGAGTGACATATTTATCCTACTGCTTATAAATATGTGTAACTCAATGACTAGGCATACAAGTTATATACATAAATATATAACTCAGTGACATATTTAACCTACTACTTATAAATATGTGTAACTCACTGACTAGGCCTATTTAAGTTATATACAGAAATATATAACTGAGTGACAAATTTAGCCTACTACTTAAAATATGTATAACTCACTGACTAGGCCTATATAAGTTATATACAAAAATATATAACTGAGTGACATATTTAGCCTACTGCTTATAAATATGTGTAACTCACAGACTAGGCATATAAGTTATATACAGAAATATATAACTCAGTGACATATTTAATCTACTACTTATAAATATGTGTAACTCACTGACTAGGCCTATCTAAGTTATATACAGAAATATATAACTGAGTGACATATTTAGCCTACTACTTAAAATATGTGTAACTCACTGACTAGGCCTATATAAGTTATATACAGAAATATATAACTGAGTGACATATTTAGCCTACTGCTTATAAATATGTGTAACTCACTGACTAGGCATATAAGTTATATACAGAAATATATAACTCAGTGACATATTTAGCCTACTGCTTATAAATATGTGTAACTCACTGACTAGGCCTATCTAAGTTATATCAGGATTCTTACTATCTTGAGAAGTTATTATTATTATTATTCTTTTATTCTTTTATTATTATTATTCTATTTATTCTATTTTATTATTCAATGCAAAAATGAGATCTGCACAGGAGCGGTTTGGGCGGAAACCGTGTTGTTTATCTCTTTAATGCTTGTCGATCATTGGCAGGATAGGATGCAGAATTCAAAGGGCAAGAAGCTTTCCCGGAACAGAGAGCAAACTGACTCCTCGCCAGTTGTCGCAGAGCATGATATCACCTTTTTTGAATAGTTTCACAAGGGTACTGCGCATCCACTCTTTCGGGACAACCTCGGCGACCCAATTCGTGCTTAACAGTAGAATCCAGGTTTTCACCCAGGATCTAACAGACGTTTTCAGCATTTCAGCAGAAATTCTATCGTTTCCTGGAGCTCTTCCGTTCTTCAGCTTCTTTGACGCTGAAGTCTCTGGGATATACTATCCTCAGAAAGGATAGATCTTCAGAGAGAAAAGGAGGTGGGGTAGCTTTATTAGTTAAAAATAATATAAAATTTTGTGGCATCATTTTTCCAGATTTTGCAAATGATGTTGATGCAATTGGTATCAGTGTTTGGCTGAATAATTTAAAAACCTACATAATAAGCTTTTATAACCCTAATGGCCAAACTACAGATGCCAAGGATTTCTTTAATTATATAAATAATTCTAATATGTTAAAAAATATCATTATTTGTGGAGATTTCAATGCCCACAGCCTTTTGTGGGGGAATAAACCAGCAAATAAAGCTGGTAAATTCATTGAGCATATGACTTCAAATAATAATGAATTAGCTGTTGCTACCCCTCCAAACCTGAATACATAATTCAACCCCAAAAGTGGCAGATTCTCCACAATTGACCTACAAATTGTGTCATTAAATTTTTTGAATAAAATTTACATAAATAAAATTGATAGTCTATGTACTGACCACTTTGCTATAGTTTGCTCCCTAAATGAACCTGCTGAAACTTTATCTCATACCTCCAAATATATCAACACTAAAGCAAATTGGTCTACGTTCCAAAATAAGCTAAATGATGAAATTACAAGTTTCACCCAAATTTCATGCATTTCTAACACAACAGTTGACACACATGCTGAAGCCTTGACATCTTTACTAATAAATACAGCTAATCACGCTATCCCCAGGACAACACCTAAAAAACATTGCCTAAACAAATTCCTAAAGCATGGTGGACAAATGAGTGCCTAAATAAATGGAGAATAATTAAGGCAGCTAGGACAGAATTCATAAAAAAACCATCACCTACTACATGTTTAAAAAAATTACAAGCAGAATCTAATCTAAAAAGGACTATAATAGATGCTAAATATAAATACTGGAATAATTTTGCAAATAATCTCTCCAGAGAAACACATGAGCCAATCATACATAAAGTCATAAGCCACATCTGTGGGAAAAAGACTTCCCCCCACCCACTGCTGTATGAGCTTATACATAATAATACCCATTAAGACAATGATAATGAAAAAGCTAACCTATTTGCAACTCTTGTTGTTAATAAGCTAACATCAAATAATCAAAGCAAACTGTCCCCAATTCCTATGAACCTAAGTTACCAACCACGCCCAGGATCCGAGTACGTAACTAATCCATTTTCAATCCAGGAATTGAATAATGCAAGACATCATATTAGGACCAAAACTAGCGGCAGCTATGACAATATACACCCTACATGGATAAAGAATCTCACACCTTCATACACACAAGAACTGCTAAATTGTTATAATCACGCTTGGGCATCTTCTATGTTCCCCAATATATGGAATTGTTCGTCCCTCCTACCAATCCTAAAGAAAACTAAACCCAAAGATAACCCTGAGTCTTATAGGCCCATAATGATTACTCCTGTGATGGGGAAAATAATGGAGAAAATGATCTATCACAGACTCCTCTGGTTTGTTGAAAAAATAATATGATCCCTCACACTCAAACTGGATTCAGGAAACACCACTCCTCAGCAGATGCTTTCATTTTGCTAACAAATGCAATAAATGAATCTTTCTCAAAAAATAATGTCCTAGTTGCAGCTTTCCTAGATTTTGAAGGGGCATATGACAATGTGAACCACCAAATCCTTTTAAACAAACTTGCAAACCTTGGAGTACCCCCTAAGCTAGTATCTTTTATTAAATCCTTCATAGAAGTGCGAAGTTTCATTGTTTGTGTTGGTTCAGCCTCTTCACCCCAAAAGACAATAACCAAAGGCCTACCTCAGGGAGCAGTCCTCAGTTGCCTCCTATTTGCCCTATATCTCTGGGACATGAACCTACCCCACACGAATCTACAATATGCTGATGATCTGGTGCTATGGTCATCTGGCAACACCTTTCAGATAGCACAGTCAAATCTGCAAAAGTCACTTTTCCAGTTTGAAAAATTCTCTCAACATTCAGATTTACCCATTGCACCCACCAAGTCAAAAATAATCCAATTTCACCGGAAGCGAAACCATGTTAATGCAAAACTAACTCTAAATAAAACAACTATTCCAGAAGATAATCATATTAATTACCTAGGTCTCATGCTTGACCAAAAACTTAATTTCCACCTCCACATTTCAAACACAATAAAAAAATGCTATAGAAAAACAAATATACTAAAAAGACTTCTTTCCACACCCTGGGGCTGTAAGGAGAAAACCTTACTCCAGTTTTATAAATCACATATAAGACCCCATATTGACTATGGGCTCATCGTCTATGGTGCATGTGCAAAGACCCAGATGCAAAAAATTGAAACAACACAAAATGATATAATACGTCTCATATTTGGTCTTAGGTAACCCACAAGTACCAAGTTTCTGCTTATGGAGAGTGGATTAACAACAATAAGGGAGAGACGTAGCTTTCTCTTGACAAAACATCTTACAAAAATTGAATCAAATAGCTCACACACACTACATAATTGGTTAAGAAATCCAGCCATGTATAGAGGCATTGCAGATGAGTATGCCAATATTCAGAAGAAGTTCCCCATACCAGCAAAGTCTATTGCACCCACTTTCCCCCAATCCCCCCCATGGAATTGGTCAAGTCCCATAATAAATAATGACTTCTCAAAGTGGAATAAAGATTTAACCCCCATTGCTTTTGTCCAGAAAAAATTTGCAGAACTTAATACAATTACCTATAAAAATCACTTCCAAATATTTGTTGATGGGTCAAAAATGAATGAGAAAGTTGCAAGTGGTGTTTTCCTTCCTCACCTGAAAATTGCAATGGGCGAGAGATTATATAATAATTTATCTATAATGTCTGCTGAATTAAATGCCATAATCATGGCATTAGAACACCTTAAGGTAAACAAACCTTTGATTGCAAATTCAAATAATATTATTATATATCCCGACTCTCTATCAAGCCTTGAGTTGCTGGCCTCAGCTCCTCAATATAAGTTGGACATTGACACTTATCATTGTCTCAGTATTATAGATAATCTTGCTTCAAGTGGCATAAAGACTTATTTTCAGTACATTCCTAGCCACTCCGGCATAAGTGGTAATCATCAGGTTGATGAAATAGCAAAAAATGCTATACATATTGACCAGCTAAGTGGGAGACCAATCCCAATTAGAGATATTTACCGATGGAGGCTATCAGATATTAATTTAATAAGATTAATCCTATCCTTTCCCCCTTTCCCAATAAGTATCTTTCTAAAATTTATCGTAGAATTCGTTCTGGAACAAATGGACTAAATTTCCTTGCATTCTCATATAAGTTTTCTAATTCAAGTGGTTAAATTCCCCTACCCCCTCTTTGCAGGCATTGTAATATGAATAATGAAACAATTGACCATTGCCTATTTGAATGTAATATGCTGACGTCTGCACAACATACCTTGCTTTGTAAACTGTTAAAATGCTTCAAACACCACAAAATCTCACTATCAGCCAAGAGCCTAGCCAACTATACCTGCACACAGAGCACAGAAATCGATATCTATCATCTTATGTTTGAACTCCTTGAGTCAAAAGATCTACTGAAAGATATCTGAGAATATCTAATAAATAAGAGACGACCAAGCCAGTAGCTCTGTAGCCCACAGAGTGAAGCAAAAAGAAAAGGGCTAAATAGTACTAACTGAATAGCCCACCTGCTGTGAATTAGAAGAAGAAGATAGATACTGATTCCTCAAAGCGGACTAAAGATTTAACCTTCATTGCTTTCGTCCAGAAAAAATTTGCCGAGTTTAACACAATTACATATAAAAACCACTACCAAATTTTTGTTGATGGTTCCAAACTGAATGAAAAGGTAGCAAGTGGTACTTTACTTCGTCACCTGAATATTGGAATGGGTGAGAGATTGTATAATAATGTATCTATAATGTCTGCAGAGTTAAATGCCATAATCATGGTATTATAAAAACCAACCTTATAACACCTTATAAAAAACCAACCTTTGATTGCTCATTCAAATAGTATTATAGTTTATTCCAAGTCTTTGTCAAGCCTTGAGTTGCTGTCTTCAGCTCCTCAGTATAAGTTGGATATTGACACTTATCATTGTCTTAGTATTATTGATAATATTGCCTCAGGTGGTATAAGAACTTATCTTCAGCATGTTCCTAGCCACTCTGGTATATGTGGTAATCATCAGGTAGATGAAATAGCAAAAAATGCTATAAATATTGACCCACCAAGTGAGAAACCAATCCCCATTTGAGATATTTACCGATGGAGACTATCAGATATTATGTTTAATAAGAATAATCCTAATCTTTCCCCCTTTCCCAACAAGGATTTTTCTAAAACTGATCATAGAATTCGTTCTGGAACAAATGGACTAAATTTTCTTGCATTTTCTTATCAGTTTCCTAATTCAAGTGGTTAAGTTCCCTTGTCCCCTCTTTGCAGGTGTTGTAATATGAATAATGAAACAATTGACCACTGCCTATTTGAATGTAATACGCTGACGTCTGCACAGCATACCTTGCATTGCAAACTGTTAAAGTGCTTCAAACATCACAAATGTGGTAAAGTTGTTTTTATGGTATTAAGGTGATGTTGGGGTAGATACCTTTATTCTCCCTTTATAGGGAGATAAACAATGGCCCTAAGGTAATTAAACTTTGGTAGCGTGCCTTAGGCTATGACATGACTAATGAGGCTTTACCAGCTGAGTATATTCGAGAGACTAAATGTAGATTGTAGAGAGGTTGGCTATAATACAATACTTTTATTCAGTTAACATATACTAGTACAAGGTTTAATAATATATATATGTTCTGCTGGGACTGGTTTTCCTAGGCAGAACCAAAAGTATCAGAAATCTACAATAATATATAATAAGATACTTAGACACTTACAATAATCCGACAATATTCCAAGGTATTTCTAAATCAACGGACCAGAGGTCAGTCCGGCATAAAATTAGTATCAGTCCACCCCTTTCCATAAAATGTATCTTTTATATATTTTATCAACCACACCCACTGACGCACACAGCTAGGAAGTGGTAGGCTTTGAACTTATTTTCCAAACTTTTTGTTTAAAACCCCTAATATGCCGGAGAGCCCTATAAAACGTAAAACAATATATTGCAGAGAAAAAAAACTTACAGAAAAAGAAGTGGACATAGTGGTAATATATACACTTTTTTGTAGACAATGTGGAAGTTTTACTGGTGGGCTGGTTTATTTGTATTATTTTTGGGAAACAGTGCTAAGATGACAAAAACAAAATTAGAGGGCGAGAAAGTACAAGTGGTTGACGGAGGAATTATAATGCAAATACGCCAGGTGAGAATTGTAGAAAATTACTGGCCACTCCTATTTGAAATAGACTTAGACCATTTGCAAAAGATGCTAGATACCATAAGGTTTAAAAAAGGACGCTTACCAAAAGATAATCAAAGCCTTTTTGTTGAAAACCAGTAACCGAGAAGAAAAAATAATTTTGCGAAAAACTAGATATGAAAGGATTGCAAATATATCCCATAGCTTCGAGCAATCGGTGCTTGCAAAATTGTACGCACAAAACATATTTTCATATAAACAAAAAAATCGTTATGGCTAGCACAGAATGAAAAAATCTCCAGTTTAAATTGGACTCTAGGATAAATTTACAATATATTTAGTAGAATAGAAAATTTACTGATTAATGAAAGTAAAGAAGATAAGCCGTAATATGGAGAATATTTAACGGCAAGCATGATAGAGTTAATGGCACATCTACAAATTTTAACTGACTATACAATAGAGGTTCAAGGAGCTTTAGGTTTATTAGAGTTAGGACAGATTCCGAAACTTCTGTTGCCTCCAAAGGAGTTAAAACAAATCTTGCAAAACATATAGTATTTTGTATTAAAGGAAAGGGTATTATGAATTACCTTCGGGGCTAGACCCGATCGATCCCTTAAGCTGGCTTGCTAAGCATCTTATTTTCTATTAGCGGGAAACCTCCGAATAAACGTAAAAATACCCCTCGTTCAGAAAAAGAGCTTATTTACAATGTATCAAGCTTTTCCCATTGCAACAGGGGGCCCATAAGGGATAATAATCACCATGACATCAACTTCAGCGTATGTACTAGTAGAAAACAAAGGAGAAAGAATAATTTCTCTAGAAAAATTTGGGACATGGACGTTTTCGAAAATGGTATTTTAAAGTTAGAACTGACCAAAAAAGGACTAAAAAGGACAAAAAATGGGAATAGTTTAAATTGCTGGGAAAACATAATTCTAGAAAATCTACAAGACATTCAGAAACCATGCCATTGGGAAGCTTCTAAACCTTCAGAAACAACTGAAGGAACTATAAAAATAACTTTATCCGAAGTATTGGTTTCAAATAATGTTACTCTGGACGGAACTTGTGTTCAAGACAGAGAATTACCAAATTTTCCATTAATTATATCGACTATGTCAGAATGTAATCTATGGCACAAAGATACTAATTTCATTATTAAAAAAGAAAATAGGCAAAGATCAGAAGAAAATGTCACTAAATTAACTTCATTAAAAATTAAATCAATTTTACCAGGAAAATTAGAAATTATTAAAAAAAGGAGTAAGAATCTAATAGATAAGTGGAAAAAGAATTGTAAAGAACCTATGAGTTGGGTACAAATGATGAAAGATCTAGAACAAGAACAAGAAATAGACCTTAGTCAAGCAGAAGTTACACTGAAAGTAATACGGGACGAAAGCATTCAATTCAACGAATTATTTTTAGTAGGGTGTATAATGGGCACAGTATGTGTAAGTTTATTTACACTTATAACAGCTTGGATTGTTTATCAAAAGAGTAAAATACAATGTATAAGACAGGAAGTAACTGAATTACAAGAATTGACGATAACGCCAAGACAACTACAAATGATCCAAGAATATGCAGAATATAGAGAAATTGTGCGTTAATTCACAACACTTTCAATTTATTTTTTAGTGTTTATATGTGATCTATATATTTATTACAGATGAGAATTTGGACAATAATTTGCGTTTTTAAGCTATTCCAGCTTATTACGGCCGAATTTAGGGTCGTAAAAGGAGTATCGTTTCGCAGGATGAATACCATCAAACCCATGGAAGGTAACTGGCAAATCGCCATTAGGTTTGATGCCTCAACCTTGTATAACCTCCAGAACCAAATAACGGTACTTGCAAATGATCTGCAAATGACAAGAATAGGATTAGAAAAAACTTTTAACCCACCTCCTTTCACATCCCCTCAGGTAATAGAAAAAGAAGCGAAAGTATCATTATTTCAGACTCAGGCGACTTTGTTGTTCAATATACTGCACAACCAGATCAATGGAGTTTCAGAAGATATAAAGAGAATGTTAATTATGTTGCAAAAACAAAATAAAAAGGAGGCAAACAATACATTGGCCAGAAGGAAAAGAAGCTTAGTCGGTATTGTAGGGGAAATCTAAGAATATATATTCGGTACGGTATCTGAGGCAACGTGCAAGGAAGCAGAAAAACGAATAGGGAAAGTCGAAGTAACAAATCAAAATCTTCTGCTCTTGGTAGACAAACAACTAACAATCTTAAAACATCACGAAATAAGGATATCAAAGACCGAAGAAAAAGTTAATCAGACGATCAATACGCTTTCCATTTTTAAACAAGAGATCACCAATGCAGTATTAATAACTCTAAAACGAATAATAGGATATCACAGTGAAATCATAGAAGATATAAATCTTCAGATGGCCCTACAATTGTTATCTAGTGCCATCATGGAAATATACCATGAATTTAATCAGTTGGACTTAGCGTTTCTAACCCTTTTGACAAAAAAATTACCAGCACGACTTTTAAACCAAGTAAATTAATAAAAGCACTCAGAGCCATAGAAAACCATTTACCATATCCATTGAGACTAAGCCTAGAACCAAATTTTGAGAATGTCCTATACTTTTATAGCATGGCGGAAAATTATTTACAAATTAAGCAAGGGGAGTTATGGATATTTTTAAAGGTACCCCTAGTTAAAAATGAAGAATACGCACTGTTCCAAATAAATAATTTCCCTACAAAATTGACGAACACCACAAGCTGGATTAGGATAAATAATTTGCCACCATTTATAGCCATTTCCAACTTAAAATATAGGATACCAGAGCAACAAGAAATAATTAAATGTCAAAATTATAAACTACCCTTTTGCCACTTAGGGACAATTTCACATCTACGTGCAAGAAAAATCTGTGCTATTAAACTTTGGGAGGAGATGGAACCCTCAAGTCCTCTACCAAAAGAATGCGATGTTGATATAGTGAGCGAAGTTAATCTTGAATTATGAGAAAAAAATAAGTGAAAATGATTTCATATTCAGTGTTCCACAACCCTATATGGCGCAGTTGAGATGCAAAAATTCTTCAGGATGGAGGAATACAAGAGATATACGGATAGAAGAGATGGGCCTGATTAATATCCCCCCATCCTGTCGTTTAACGACAAAAGAGACAATTACATCATCTCCGGTTGTGGAAATTACGGAGATAAATATGAACCCATGGAGCGTAAAACCTATACCCAACATAAATCTTTTTAAAGCAACCAATTCGAAACAAGATAATGAGCAAATTAAAAAAGTACAAAAGATTATAAAGAAACTAACTGATATATCCATACCAGAAAAAATAAAACGAGATACACCCAGATTTTTGACAACCCTGGACAATCTAAATAAATATCTGGAAATTAATTATCCCATTTTCTAAACGGAAATAGAAAGAACCACTTATTATAAAGGCTTATTAGCCTCAACTTGGGGATATTTCACAACTGCTATCGTGACTGTGGGATTGATTATATGTGTTTTTAAATTGTATTATAAGAAACATCAAACCTTCGGAGGGAAGAATGTAGAAAACCCTGTCTGCCCAAAACCATAATCTATCGAAAAGAAAATAATTATTAAAAAAAAAAAATGTTATCTACAACTGCAGACAATTCGGTTGGCACTATGAGTTCATAAATATGAAAGTAAAAGATAAATTTATGATAAATAATGGCACAATTTTTTTTTGCTATGTCAGCAATAATACTTTTTATTGTAGATAAATTAGTAATTTGAGCGTTTTGCTAATGGAAAAAAAGAGTTATACCACATTTTAGTGTTGCTTTGTGACAAATCTACTTTGAAAAAAATGCTTTGTGTATAGTTAAATTACTATATAGTGTTTTAAAATAACTTTTAAAACTTTAACCAAATGTATTTTTTGATAAATGTTGTATCTAAGTTTTGTTACTTAACAATGCTTGCGTAAGTTTATTACACAATGCTTGCGTATATACTTTGTTTTTATTTACTTTAAGTTTTAAATAGTAATTTAATGTTATATATAAATGTTTGACTTCGAGTCACTGTATAAATATTTTTATTGTGAAATAATCCGTTAAGTGTTAAGTTTGAAAAGGATGATGAAACAAATCGCCAGCAAGAAACATAATGTTTCTATTTAAGCGGCATATTATGTTTCGAGTAAAAAGAGAGAAAAGTAATTAAAAGTAATTAACCTTTACAAAATTGAGCGTTTCTTTTTACTATATATGTAACACTTTATGCTTTTTGTGTATTCTAATGTGAATATTTATTTTAGATACAGCCTTAGTTTCTTTTGGAAATCAAATTTTTCGTAACATCCTTTCGGATCCATTTTTTCAATCATTTTTTGACGCATTTTTGGAAAGTAGCAAATTTCAAAGCCAGTTCAATTGTATCCTGATACCAACAGCTCATACCATCAGAAGCCAAACCATAACTGGTTAACTAATATTTTGGAAACTGTATGCAGTATTACAGAACATTGCTACCAGTTCATCATAAAGTGAGATAAAATCAGAACTTAAATTAGGCCTAGAAAATGTGCTATCTAGCCTAATTGGCTGTATATATTTGAAAGAATGTGAAAATTCTTTGTGTTGGAAAAATATGTAAAAACTTAAAAACCAAAATTGATATGTATAATTTATCGAAGGCATTTCTAACCCCGAAAATTAAACGGTAAATCAACCATATCACCCAGATAAATTAAATTATTAATGGGAATTAAATTTAAACTCAAATAACTAATAAACGTTTCGAATATAACTTTAAATCTAAATTAAGCAGAACCACTAATATAATGCTTAAGCCGCTGGGGGTCAAGCTAAAACAGAAGATGCATATGAGAATAAGGTTGAAAAGAGAATTTTACAGTCTTAGAGATAGAGAAAAAGAGAAACAAGGATAAATTTCAAAATTGATATCCTGAGACAAAAAAATACATGGCATATATTTGACCATAAACATGACCCTAAAGAAACCCATTGAGGGTATATGCACAGAATGACCCAAAGATGGCAGCACGTAACTATGTACAAAATTAAGTTGTTTTAAAAGTAAAATATTGAGAGTTGGGACAACTCTTCTTAAAATAGGGAGTATTATGGTGACGCTTTCTAATTAAGTAAATTTGGAATTTAGTAAATATATTAAGACACAAATACAAAAGTTTAGAAATATCACTTTTTATTAAGATAAGGAACATATCCTGGCAAGTGTATGCTTGACAGGAAATTAAGAATGTTCAAACTATTTTTAACAAAATGGTTACCTCAATTTTTATCGGATGGGTATATCCATCCGATAAACCCAAAGGCGTAGAAGGCGGGAAAAGCTAGTTGCGCTCCGATCTTTTAATTTGAGAAAATGAACCAGAACTTTTAATTCCATTCAAATGCGCCCTCTCTGAAGCTTGTACGAGCACCCCTTTCATAAGAGCCATATACGGCCCCAGCTCATGGCTCACAATGCCTGCCCCTCGGGCCCTGGGGGGTTATGTCAACAACGGAGTTTTTTTTAATCTGGCCTTTGAACTATTTTAATAAAAATGGCTATCTCAAAATTTGTATTGGATGGGTTTGGGGATGAAAGGCCATGGGGGCTAGGGGCCCTCCGTTCTGTTTTGACTCTTAAAAATTGAGCTAGGACGTTCAATTTCGATTCAAATCAGCTTTCTCTGAAGTTTATACGAGCATTCCTTCCACAAGAACCATATATACCCCCAGGCCAAAAATTACAACGTCTGCCCCCGGGCCCTGGGTGGTTGTGTCAACACCGGAGTTTTTTTTTATCTAACTTTCGAACTATTTTTAAAAGATGTCCATCTCAGCAATTTTTATCAGATGCATTTGGAGGAAAAGGGGCGTGGGGGTCTAGTTGCCCTCTGATCTCTTTTGACTCTTAAAAAGTGAACTAGAACTTCCAATTTCCAATCAAATGAGCCCTCTCTAAAATTTAAAAGAGCTTCCCTTCCATAACAGCTATATGTGCCCCTAGGCATAAATTCCAGTGCCTACCCCGGGCCCTGAAGCATTGTGTCATCCCCAGAGTTTTCGTTATATGATCTTTGAACCATTTGGAAAAAAATGGCTCTCTCAAAGTTCTTTTCGGATGGGCTTGAGGAAAATAGGGCGTGGAGACAGGTGCTAGTTGCCCTTCAATCTCTTTTGACTCTTAAAAATTGAACGAGAACTTTCAATTTCCAATCATATTAGATCTCTCCAAAGTTTATACGAGCATCATGCCCCAAGAGCATTACTTATAACGCCTGCCTTCGGGCCCTGGGTGGTTGTGTACATCCCGGAGTTTTGATTGTATGATCTTTGAACTATTTTTAAAACATTGCTATCTCAAAGTTTCCCTATGGGAAAAAAGGTGGGGGGAGGCTAGCTGCCCTCCGATGACTTTTGACTCTTAAAAAGTGAATTACAACTTTCAATTTCAAATCATATGAGCCCTATATAAAGTTTATACGAGCATCACTTCCATAACAACCATATATGGTTGTTAAGGAAGTGATGCTCGTATAAACTTTATAAACTCCCGACCAAGCCCTTTTCTCCCAAATACATATGATAAAAATTTGAGGCAGCCATTTTGTTAAAAATAGTCTAAAGATCATATAACAAAAAATCCTTTACGTATGACAAAATCACTGTTACATTCTCTTGATGTTTCAAAGTTCATTTTGAATTTCTTTTGATGAAATACAAGAGTTGGAATATTTCAGTAGTGTTTTGTCATGGTTTACCTTGTCATAGTTAAATTTTCTTGATTTTTCAAAGTTCATTACGGATTTCTTTCATTGAAATGCAAGAGTTGGAATATTTCAGTTGTGTTTTGCTGTGGTTTAACTTGTCACAGTTACATTCTCTTGATTTTTCAAAGTTCATTTTGGATTTCTTTCATTGAAATGCAAGAGATGGAATATTTCAGTAGTGTTTTGTCGTGGTTTACCTTGTCACAGTTACATTCTTACAATACAAACATTTAATTCAAAAAATTATGACAAAATTCTAATCATGTAACAAAATCTTTCTTGAATTCGCCGTTTGGATGCGCAATACAGAAATTTAATTCAAAAATTTATGAAAAAACTGTAAACAAACTCTTTCTTGAATTCGCTTCCTGGACAGACAATATAGCAATTTCACTCAACAAATAATGAAAAGTTGTAAGTAAGTAAGTAAGTAACAAACTCTTTCTTGGATTCTCCTCCTGGATACACAATACAGAACTTTAATTCAGGAATTTATAAGAAAATAATTTTGAACAAACTCTTTCTTGAATTCGCTTCCTGGACAGACAATACAGCTATTTTTTTCAAGAAATTATGAAAAAATCGCAAGTAAGTAACAAACTCTTTCTTGAATTCTCCTCCTGGATACACAACACAGACATTTAATTCAAGAAATTATAAAATAAAAATTGTAAGTAAGTAACAAACTATTTATTGATTTCATCTCTTAGATACACAATACAGATATTTTGTTCAAGAAATTATGAAAAAATCGCAAATATGTAACAAACTCTTTATTGATTTGGATGCACGATACAGATATTTCTTTCATGAAATTATGAAAAAATTGTAAGTTAGTAACAAACTCTTTTTGAATTCACCTCTTGAATACACAATACGGAAATTTCATTCTAGAAACTATGAAAAAAAAATTGTAAGTAAGTAAGTAACAAACTCTTTCTTGAATTTGCCCCAGGGGGCCTAGTGAGAGAGACATGCAAAAAGCGAGGTTATTTTTTTTTACTAAAGCAAGTGCTACCCTCTATTTCAATTAAGGTATAGATGGTAGCACTGATTTGTCCTTCACCCAGGACACCTGCAGCCAACCTACAATACCACCCTTTTTTTCAAAAAACTACATTCACGTTAGGTTCATTTAGGTTCACTTAGCGTGGCGCGCCAGGCTAAGTGAACCTAAAAGAACCTAACGTGAATTCAAGAATGAGTTTGTTACTTACTTGCAATTTTTTCATGATTTAATGATTGAAATTTCTGTATTGTGTATCCAAGAGGTGAAATCAATAAAGAGTTTGTTACATATTTGCGATTTTTTCATAATTTCTTGAACAAAATATCTGTATTGTGTATCAAAGAGATGAAATTAATAAAGAGTTTGTTAATTACTTACAATTTTTTTTATAATTTCTTGAATGAAATGTCTGTATTGTGTATCCAGGAGGAGAATTCAAGAAAGAGTTTGTTACTTACTTGCGATTTTTTCATAATTTCTTGAACTAAATAGCTGTATTGTCTGTCCAGGAAGCGAATTCAAGAAAGAGTTTGTTTACAATTTTTTTTTATAAATTCCTGAATTAAATTTCTGTATTGTGTATCCAGGAGGAGAATTCAAGAAAGAGTTTGTTACTTACTTACTTACAATTTTTCATAATTTCTTGAGTGAAATTGTTATATTGTCTGTCCGGGAAGCGAATTCAAGAAAGAGTTTGTTTACAGTTTTTTTCAAAAATTCCTGAATTAAATTTCTGTGTTGCGCATCCAAACGGTGAACTCAAGAAAGATTTTGTTACATACTTAGAATTTTGTCATAATTTCTTGAATGAAATGTCTGTATTGTGTATCCAGGAGGAGAATTCAAGAAAGAGTTTGTTACTTACTTGCGATTTTTCATAATTTCTTGAACTAAATAGCTGTATTGTCTGTCCAGGAAGCGAATTCAAGAAAGAGTTTGTTTACAATTTTTTTTATAAATTCCTGAGTTAAATTTCTGTATTGTGTATCCAGGAGGAGAATTCAAGAAAGAGTTTGTTACTTTCTTACTTACAATTTTTCATAATTTCTTGAGTGAAATTGCTATATTGTCTGTCCAGGAAGCGAATTCAAGAAAGAGTTTGTTTACAGTTTTTTTCAAAAATTCCTGAATTAAATTTCTGTGTTGCGCATCCAAACGGTAAACTCAAGAAAGATTTTGTTACATACTTAGAATTTTGTCATAATGTCTTGAATGAAATGTTTGTATTGTGAGAATGTAACTGTGATAAGGTAAACCACGACAAAACACTACTGAAATATTCCAACTCTTGTATTTCAACGAAAGAAATCCAAATGAACTTTGAAAAAACAAGAGAATGTAACTGTGACAAGGTAAACCACGACAAAACACTACTGAAATATTCCAACTCTTGCATTTTAACGAAAGAAATTCAAAATGAACTTTGAAAAATCAAGAGAATGTAACTATGACAAGGTAAACCACGACAAAACACTACTGAAATATTCCAACTCTTGCATTTCAACGAATGAAATCCAAAATGAACTTTGAAAAATCTAGAGAATGTAACTGTGACAAGGTAAACCACGACAAAAGACTACTGAAATATTTCAACTCTTGCATTTCAACGATAGAAATCCAAAATGAACTTAGAAAAAAATCAAGAAAATGTAACTGTGACAAGGTAAACCATGACAAAACACTACTGAAATATTCCAACTCTTGCATTTCAACTAAAGAAATCCAAAAGGAACTTTGAAAAATCAAGAGAATGTAACTGTGACAAGGTAAACAATGAAAAAACACTACTGAAATATTCCAACTCTTGCATTTCAACGAAAAAAAAATCCAAAAATGAACTTTGAAAAATCAAGAGAATGTAACTGTGGCAAGGTAAACCACGAAAAAACACAACTGAAATATTCCAACTCTTGCATTTCAACGAAAGAAATCCAAAATGAACTTTGAAACATCAAGAGAATGTAACTGTGACAAGGTAAACCACGACAAAACACTACTGAAATATTCCAACTCTTGCATTTCAATGAAGGAAATCCAAAATTAACTTTGAAAAAACAAGAGAATGTAACTTTGACAAGGTAAACCACGACAAAACACTACTGAAATATTCCAACTCTTGCATTTCAACAAAAGAAATCCAAAATGAACTTTGAAACATCAAGAGAATGTAACTATGACAAGATAAACCACGAAAAAACCCTACTGAAATTTTCCAACTCTTGCATTTCAAAGAAAGAAATCCAAAATGAACTTCGAAAAAAATCAAGAAAATGTAACTGTGACAAGGTAAACCACGACAAAACACTACTGAAATATTCCAACTCTTGCATTTTAACGAATGAAATCCAAAATGAACTTTGAAAAATCTAGAGAATGTAACTGTGACAAGGTAAACCACGACAAAAGACTACTGAAATATTTCAACTCTTGCGTTTCAACGATAGAAATCCAAAATGAACTTTGAAAAAAATCAAGAAAATGTAACTGTGACAAGGTAAACCATGACAAAACACTACTGAAATATTCCAACTCTTGCATTTCAACTAAAGAAATCCAAAAGGAACTTTGAAAAATCAAGAGAATGTAACTGTGACAAGGTAAACAATGAAAAAACACTACTGAAATATTCCAACTCTTGCATTTCAACGAAAACAAATCCAAAAATGAACTTTGAAAAATCAAGAGAATGTAACTGTGGCAAGGTAAACCACGACAAAACACAACTGAAATATTCCAACTCTTGCATTTCAACGAAAGAAATCCAAAATGAACTTTGAAAAAACAAGAGAATGTAACTTTGACAAGGTAAACCACGACAAAACACTACTGAAATATTCCAACTCTTGCATTTCAACAAAAGAAATCCAAAATGAACTTTGAAACATCAAGAGGATGTAACTATGACAAGATAAACCACGAAAAAACCCTACTGAAATTTTCCAACTCTTGCATTTCAAAGAAAGAAATCCAAAATGAACTTCGAACAAAATCAAGAGAATTTAACTGTGACAAGGTAAACCACGACAAAACATTACTGAAATATTCCAACTCTTGCATTTCAACGAAAGAAATCCAAAATGAACTTTGAAAAATCAAGGGAATGTAACTGTGACAAGGTAAACCATGACAAAACATAACTGTGACAAGGTAAACCATGACAAAACACTACTGAAATATTCCAACTCTTGCATTTCAACGAAAGAAATCCAAAATGAACTTTGAAACATCAAGAGAATGTAGCTGTGACAAGGTAAACGACGACAAAACACTACTGAAATATTCCAACTCTTTTATTTCAACGAAAGAAATCCAAAATGAACTTTGAAACATCAAGAGAATGTAAGTGTGACAAGGTAAACCACGACAAAACACTACTGAAATATTCCAACTCTCGGATTTCAACGAAAGAAATCCAAAATGAACTTTGAAAAATCAAGAGAATGTAACTGTGACAAGGTAAACCACGACAAAACACTACTTAAATATTCCAACTCTTGCATTTCAACGAAGGAAATCCAAAATGAACTTTGAAACATCAAGAAAATGTAACTGTGACAAGGTATACCATGACAAAACACTACTGAAATATTCGAACTCTTACATTTCAACGAAAGAAATCCAAAATGAACTTTGAAAAATCAAGAGAATGTAAGTGTAACAAGGTAAACCACGACAAAACACTACTGAAATATTCAAACTCTTGCATTTCAACGAAAGAAATCCAAAATGAACTTTGAAAAAATCAAGAGAATGTAACTTTGACAAGGTAAACCACGTCAAAACACTACTAAAATATTCCAACTCTTGCATTTCAACGAAAGAAATCCATAATAAACTTTGAAAAATCAAGAGAATGTAAATGTGACAAGGTAAACCACGACAAAACACTACAATAATACTCCAACTCTTGCATTTCAACGAAAGAAATCCATAATACACTTTGAAAAATCAGGAGAATGTAATTGTGACAAGGTAAACCACGACAAAACACTACTGAAATAATCCAACTCTTACATTTCAATGAAAGAAATCCAAAATGAACTTTGAAAAATCAAGAGAATGTAACTGTTACAAGGTATACCACGACAAAAGACTACTGAAATATTCCAACTCTTGCATTTTAACGAAAGAAATCCAAAATGAACTTTGAAAAAACAAAAGAATGTAACTGTGACAAGGTAAATCACGACAAAACACTACTGAAATATTCCAACTCTTGCATTTTAACGAAAGAAATCCAAAATGAACTTTGAAAAATCAAGAGAATGTAACTGTGACAAGGTAAACCACGACAAAACACTACTGAAATATTCCAACTCTTGCATTTCAACGAAAGAAATCCAAAATGAACTTTGAAAAATCTAGAGAAAGTAACTGTGACAAGTTAAACCACGACAAAACACTACTGAAATATTCCAACTCTTGCATTTCAACGATAGAAATCCAAAATGAACTTTGAAAAAAATCAAGAAAATGTAACTGTGACAAGGTAAAACATGACAAAACACTACTGAAATATTCCAACTCTTGCATTTCAACGAAAGAAATCCAAAAGGAACTTTGAAAAATCAAGAGAGTGTAACTGTGACAAGGTAAACCATGAAAAAACACTACTGAAATATTCCAACTCTTGCATTTCAACGAAAAAAAATCCAAAAATGAACTTTGAAAAATCAAGAGAATATTACTGTGACAAGGTAAACCACGACAAAACACTACTAAAATATTCCAACTCTTGCATTTCAACGAAAGAAATCCAAAATGAACTTTGAAACATCAAGAGAATGTAACTGTGACAAGGTAAACCACGACAAAACACTACTGAAATATTCCAACTCTTTGCATTTCAATGAAAGAAATCAAAAATGAACTTTGAAAAAAGAAGAGAATGTAACTGTGACAAGGTAATCACGACAAAACACTACTGAAATATTCCAACTCTTGCATTTCAACAAAAGAAATCCAAAATGAACTTTGAAACATCAGGAGAATGTAACTATGACAAGATAAACCACGACAAAACCCTACTGAAATTTTCCAACTCTTGCATTTCAAAGAAAGAAATCCAAAATGAACTTTGAAAAAAATCAAGAGAATTTAACTGTGACAAGGTAAACCACGACAAAACACTACTGAAATATTCCAACTCTTGCATTTCAACGAAAGAAATCCAAAATGAACTTTGAAAAATCAAGAGAATGTAACTGTGACAAGGTAAACCATGACAAAACATAACTGTGACGAGGTAAACCATGACAAAACACCACTGAAATATTCCAACTCTTGCATTTCAACGAAAGAAATCCAAAAAGAACTTTGAAACATCAAGAGAATGTAACTGTGACAAGGTAAACCACGACAAAACACTATTGAAATATTCCAACTCTTTTATTTCAACGAAAGAAATCCAAAATGAACTTTGAAACATCAAGAGAATGTAAGTGTGACAAGGTAAACCACGACAAAACACTACTGAAATATTCCAACTCTCGGATTTCAACGAAAGAAATCCAAAATGAACTTTGAAAAATCAAGAGAATGTAACTGTGACAAGGTAAACCACGACAAAACACTACTGAAATATTCCAACTCTTGCATTTCAACGAAGGAAATTCAAAATGAACTTTGAAACATCAAGAAAATGTAACTGTGACAAGGTATACCATGACAAAACACTACTGAAACATTCGAACTCTTGCATTTCAACGAAAGAAATCTTAAGTGAACTTTAAAAAATCAAGAGAATGTAAGTGTAACAAGGTAAACCAAGACAAAACACTACTGAAATATTCCAACTCTTGCATCTCAACGAAAGAAATCCAAAATGAACTTTGAAAAAATCAAGAGAATGTAACTGTAACAAGGTGAACCACGTCAAAACACTACTAAATATTCCAAATCTTGCCTTTCAACGAAAGAAATCCATAATAAACTTTGAAAAATTAAGAGAATGTAAATGTGACAAGGTAAACCACGACAAAACACTACTGAAATATTCCAACTCTTGCATTTCAACGAAGGAAATCCAAAATGAACTTTGAAACATCAAGAAAATGTAACTGTGACAAGGTATACCATGACAAAACACTACTGAAATATTCGAACTCTTGCATTTCAACGAAAGAAATCTAAAATGAACTTTGAAAAATCAAGAGAATGTAAGTGTAACAAGGTAAACCACGTCAAAACACTACTAAAATATTCCAAATCTTGCATTTCAACGAATGAAATCCATAATAAACTTTGAAAAATCAAGAGAATGTAAAAGTGACAAGGTAAACCACGACAAAACAGTACAGAAATACTCCAACTCTTGCATTTCAACGAAAGAAATCCATAATAAACTTTGAAAAATCAGGAGAATGTAAATGTGACAAGGTAAACCACGACAAAACACTACTGAAATATTCCAACTCTTGCATTTCAATGAAAGAAATCCAAAATGAACTTTGAAAAATCAAGAAAATGTAACCGTGACGAGGTAAACCATGACAAACTACTACTGAAATATTCCAATTCTTGCATTTCAACGAAAGAAATCCAAAATGAACTTTGAAAAATCAAGAAAATGTAACTGTGACAAGGTAAACCACGTCAAAACACTACTGAAATATTCCAACTCTTGCATTTCAAAGAAAAAAATCCAAAATGAACTTTGAAACATCAAGAGAATGTAAGTTTGACAAGGTAAACCACGACAAAACACTACTGAAATATTCCAAATCTTGCATTTCAACGAAAGAAATCCAAAATGAACTTTGAAACATCAAGAGAATGTAACTATGACAAGGTATACCATGACAAAACACTACTGAAATATTCCAACTCTTGCATTTCAACGAAAGAAATCCAAAATGAACTTTGAAACATAAAGAGAATGTAGCTGTGACAAGGTAAACCACGACAAAACACTACTGAAATATTCCAACTCTTTTATTTCAACAAAAAAAATCCAAAATGAACTTTGAAACATCAAGAGAATGTAAGTTTGACAAGGTAAACCACCACAAAACACTACTGAAATATTCCAACTCTCGGATTTCAACGAAAGAAATCCAAAATGAACTTTGGAAAATCAAGAGAATGTAACTGTGACTAGGTAAACCACGACAAAACACTACTTAAATATTCCAACTCTTGCATTTCAACGAAGGAAATCCGAAATGAACTTTGAAACATCAAGAAAATGTAACTGTGACAAGGTATACCATGACAAAACACTACTGAAATATTCGAACTCTTGCATTTCAACGAAAGAAATCCAAAATGAACTTAGAAAAATCAAGAGAATGTAAGTGTAACAAGGTAAACCACGACAAAACACTACTGAAATATTCCAACTCTTGCATTTCAACGAAAGAAATCCAAAATGAACTTTGAAAAATCAAGAGAATGTAACTGTGACAAGGTAAACCACGTCAGAACACTACTAAAATATTCCAACTCTTGCATTTCAAAGAAAGAAATCCATAATAAACTTTGAAAAATCAGGAGAATGTAATTGTGACAAGGTAAACCACCACAAAACACTACTGAAATATTCCAACTCTTGCATTTCAATGAAAGAAATCCAAAATGAACTTTGAAAAATAAAAAGAATGTAACTGTTACAAGGTAAACCACGACAAAACACTACTGAAATATTCCAACTCTTGCATTTCAACGAAAGAAATCCAAAATGAACTTTGAAAAATCAAGAGAATGTAACTGTGACAAGGTAAACCACGACAAAACACTACTAAAATATTCCAACTCTTGCATTTCAACGAAATTAAATCCAAAAATGAACTTTGAAAAATCAAGAGAATGTAACTGTGACAAGGTAAACCACGACAAAACACTACTGAAATATTCCAACTCTTGTATTTCAACGAAAGAAATCTTAAATGAACTTTCAAACATCAAGAGAATGTAACTGTGACAAGGTAAACCACGACAAAACCCTACTTAAATATTCCAACTCTTGGATTTCAATTAAAGAATTCCATAATGAACTTTGAAAAATCAAGAAATATAACTGTGACAAGGTAAACCACGACAAAACACTACTGAAATATTCAAACTCTTGCATTTCAATGAAAGAAATCCAAAATGAACTTTGAAAAAACAAGAGAATGTAACTGTGACAAGGTAAACCACGACAAAACACTACTGAAATATTCCAACTCTTGCATTTCAACAAAAGAAATCCAAAATGAACTTTGAAACATCCAGAGAATGTAACTATGACAAGATAAACCACGACAAAACCCTACTGTAATTTTCCAACTCTTGCATTTCAAAGAAAGAAATCCAAAATGAACTTTGAAAAAAATCAAGAGAGTTTAACTGTGACAAGGTAAACCACGACAAAACACTACTGAAATATTCGAACTCTTGCATTTCAACGAAAGAAATCCAAAATGAACTTTGAAAAATCAAGAGAATGTAACTTTGACAAGGTAAACCATGACAAAACATAACTGTGACAAGGTAAACCACGACAAAACACTACTGAAATATTCCAACTCTTGCATTGCAACGAACGAAATCCAAAATGAACTTTGAAACATCAAGAGAATGTAAGTGTGACAAGGTAAACCACGACAAAACACTACTGAAATATTCCAACTCTCGGATTTCAACGAAAGAAATCCAAAATGAACTTTGAAAAATCAAGAGAATGTAACTGTGACAAGGTAAACCACGACAAAACACTACTTAAATATTCCAACTCTTGCATTTCAACGAAGGAAATCCAAAATGAACTTTGAAACATCAAGAAAATGTAACTGTGACAAGGTATACCATGACAAAACACTACTGAAATATTCCAACTCTTGCATTTCAACGAAATTAAATCCAAAAATGAACTTTGAAAAATCAAGAGAATGTAACTGTGACAAGGTAAACCACGACAAAACACTAATGAAATATTCCAACTCTTGCATTTCAAAGAAAGAAATCCAAAATGAACTTTGAAACATCAAGAGAATGTAACTGTGACAAGGTAAACCACGACAAAACACTACTTAAATATTCAAACTCTTGGATTTCAATTAAAGAATTCCATAATGAACTTTGAAAAATCAAGAAATATAACTGTGACAAGGTAAACCACGACAAAACACTACTGAAATATTCCAACTCTTGCATTTCAATGAAAGAAATCCAAAATGAACTTTGAAAAATCAAGAGAATGTAACTGTGACAAGGTAAACCATGACAAAACACTACTGAAATATTCCAACTCTTGCATTTCAACGAAAGAAATTCAAAATGAACTTTGAAAAAACAAGAGAATGTAACTGTGACAAGGTAAACCACGACAAAACACTACTGAAATATTCCAACTCTTGCGTTTCAACGAAAGAAATCCAAAATGAACTTTGAAAAATCAAGAGAATGTAACTGTGACAAGGTAAACCATGACAAAACATAACTGTGACAAGGTTAACAACGACAAAACACTACTGAAATATTCCAACTCTTGCATTTCAAGGAAAGAAATCCAAAATGAACTTTGAAACATCAAGAGAATGTAACTGTGACAAGGTAAACCACGACAAAACACTACTGAAATATTCCAACTCTTTATTTCAACGAAAGAAATCCAAAATGAACTTTGAAACATCAAGAGAATGTAAGTGTGACAAGGTAAACCACGACAAAACACTACTGAAATATTCCAACTCTCGGATTTCAACGAAAGAAATCCAAAATGAACTTTGAAAAATCAAGAGAATGTAACTTTGACAAGGTAAACCACGACAAAACACTACTGAAATATTCCAACTCTTGCATTTCAACGAAAGAAATCCAAAATGAACTTTGAAAAATCAAGAGAATGTAAGTGTAACAAGGTAAACCACGACAAAACACTACTGAAATATTCCAACTCTTGCATTTCAACGAAAGAAATCCAAAATGAACTTTGAAAAAATCAAGAGAATGTAACCGTAACAAGGTAAGCCACGTCAAAACACTACTAAAATATTCCAACTCTTGCATTTCAACGAAAGAAATCCATAATAAACTTTGAAAAATCAAGAGAATGTAATTGTGACAAGGTAAACCACGACAAAACACTACTGAAATATTCCAACTCCTGCATTTCAACGAAGGAAATCCAAAATGAACTTTGAAACATCAAGAAAATGTAACTGTGTCAAGGTATACCATGACAAAACACTACTGAAATATTCGAACTCTTGCATTTCAACGAAAGAAATCTAAAATGAGCTTTGAAAAATCAAGAGAATGTAAGTGTTACAAGGTAAACCACGACAAAACACTACTGAAATATTCCAACTCTTGCATTTCAACGAAAGAAATCCATAATAAACTTTGAAAAATCAAGAGAATGTAAATGTGACAAGGTAAACCACGACAAAACAGTACAGAAATACTCCAACTCTTGCATTTCAACGAAAGAAATCCATAATAAACTTTGAAAAATCAGGAGAATGTAATTGTGACAAGGTAAACCACGACAAAACACTACTGAAATATTCCAACTCCTGCATTTCAATTAAAGAAATCCAAAATGAACTTTGAAAAATCAAGAGAATGTAACTGTGACAAGGTAAACCACGACAAAACACAACTGAAATATTCCAATTCTTGCATTTCAAGAAAGAAATCTAAAATGAACTTTGAAAAATCAAGAGAATGTAACTGCGACAAGGTAAACCATGACAAAATACTACTGAAATATTCCAATTCTTGCATTTCAACGAAAGAAATCCAAAATGAACTTTGAAAAATCAAGAGAATGTAACTGTGACAAGGTAAACCACGTCAAAACACTACTGAAATATTGCAACTCTTGCATTTCAAAGAAAGAAATCCAAAATGAACTTTGAAACATCAAGAGAATGTAACTGTGACAAGGTAAACCACGACAAAACACTACTGAAATATTCCAACTCTTGCATTTCAACGAAAGAAATCCAAAATGAACTTTGAAACATCAAGAGAATGTAACTATGACAAGGTAAATCATGACAAAACACTACTGAAATATTCCAACTCTTGCATTTCAACGAAGGGAATCCAAAATGAACTTTGAAACATCAAGAGAATGTAACTGTGACAAGGTAAACCACGACAAAACACAACTGAAATATTCCAACTCATGCATTACAATGAAAGAAATCCAAAATGAACTTTGAAAAATCAAGAGAATGTAACTGTGACAAGTCAAACCACAACAAAACACAAATGAAATATTCCAACTCTTGCATTTCAATGAAAGAAATCAATAATGAACTTTGAAAAATCAAGAGAATGTAACTGTGAAAAGGTAAACCACAACAAAACACAACTGAAATATTCCAACTCTCTCATTTCAACGAAGGAAATCCAAAATGAACTTTGAAACATCAAGAGAATGTAACTATGACAGGGTAAACCACGACCAAACACTACTGAAATATTCAAACTCTTGCATTTCAACGAAAGAAATCCAAAATGAACTTTGAAAAATCGAGAGAATGTAACTGTGACAAGGTAAACCACGACAAAACACTACTGAAATATTCCAACTCTTGCATTTCAACGAAAGAAATCCAAAATGAACTTTGAAAAATAAAGAAAATGTAACTTTGACAAGGTAAACCACAACAAAACACAACTGAAATATTCCAACTCTTGCATTTCAATGAAAGAAATCCATAATGAACTTTGAAAAAAAGATAATGTAACAGTGACAAGGTAAACCACAACAAAACACTACTGAAATATTCCAACTCTTGCACTTCAATGAAAGAAATACATAATGAACTTTGAAAATCAAGAGAATGTAACTATGACAAGGTAAACCACGACAAAACACTACTGAAATATTCCAACTCTTGCATTTCAACGAATGAAATCCAAAATGAACTTTGAAAAATCAAGAGAATGTAACTGTGACAAGGTAACCATGACAAAACACTACTGAAATATTCCAACTCTCTGATTTCAATGAAAGAAATCCAAAATGAATTTTGAAAAATCAAGAGAATGTAACAGTGACAAGGTAAACCACGACAAAACACTACTGAAATATTTCAACTCTTGCATTTCAACGAAAGAAATTCAAAATGAACTGTGAAAAATCAAGAGAATGTAACTTTGACAAGGTAAACCACGACAAACACTACTGAAATATTCCAACTCTTACATTTGAACGAAAAAAATTCAAAATGAACTTCGAATGATCAAGAGAATGTAACAGTGACAAGGTAAATCATGATAAAACACTAATGGTGGGAGGGGGATCATAAAAGTGGGGGGGAGGGTCCTTCTGTGTCTCAAGTGCGCAAAAAAAAGTATTAAAAAATGGGGGGGGGGGCAAAAAAGTCGGGGGGTCCTTTGGGGGCTCCGGGGGCCCGGATGCCCCTGGGGCCTGGGGGGAGGTCCCCAGGGGACCCCTGGGGTCCCGGGGGGAGGGGCCCCGGGGGGTCTTTGGGAGGCTCGGAGGTCCCCGAGGGGGAGGGGGCCCTTTGGGAGTCAAGGGGGATGGGGCCCTTGGGGGTTGGGGTATGGGGACCTCACAACATTGTTCAAATGAAACTTGTTTATTATAAAGACCACAGAGTATCACCCCAAATCATCTTCTAAAATGTCTAAAACTGTTTCGCCCAAATCATCTTCTAAAATGTCTCAAACGGTTTCGCCCAAATAATCCCCTAAAAGTAATTTCTGCGTGTTCCTTTGTTTCGGCATCCCTGCGCTGTCACGCTTTAAATTCCTAGGAAACCATTTGCTGCGTTAATTTCTTCATCTCAAAGGTGTTCCTACTTACCCTTTTATGGCTTCGATAAAATATTAATTTTATCTCTCAGACCTAAAGCCCAGAGAAGCCATATTTAAAAATGGAATTTCTATCTCTTTAGAGTCCCGTATAATTCCTAGGAAACAAGTGATGTCATTTCTAATTCCCCTTCTGTTGATCAATAATTCCCCGCCAATTATGCAATCAATTTCTCAGAAATCTACTTCCCCTCTTGTCCTAGTCGATTATGCAATCAATTTCTCAGAAATCTGTCCCCCTTCGTGGATCAATAATTCCCCTTCAGATTATTTAATCAATTTCTCTGAAATCCAGTTCCCTCGAGTGGATCAATACATTGTCCCGTTAGAATTCAATGCGCATGTGCAAACTTCGTCCCGGTGTCATTACTCCTAGAAACAACAAATAAAACGATCTTGAAAAAGGGGCATTGACCCCATTAGACTTGATCAATAATCCTTGAATAAATTATGTTAGCCCAGCGTTAGACTCAATTATAGATGGCAGTACGGTGTTAGCCCGGGAGTCGAAAGGGCTTCCCTACTTCCGTGATCTTTCGTCCCTTCAATAAATACAAAATTCTACATTTTTGAAGATAGGAGCTTGAAACCTCTAAATTTATAATATAGTTAATGATCCTTTTTGTATACTTTTTTGTAAATCGATACCACAAACTGTTTGATTACAAACAAGAAAAGCCTACGGCTTTTCATTCTTTGGAATAGCAAGAGCCGATCCTCAAATGATCAGGCAGCTAACATAAACCTGGCTACAACCTACGATTATTTTGTCATTGATCAAGATTGGCCATAAAAATGCAGCTGGCCATATTAAAACAAATAATTTGTTCTAATTACAAAAGGTTTTTAACCCCATCAATTTCCTTTAAAAGGAGACATTGAACAACTCTCTACGATGTTCCAGTGCTAAACTATCTGTGGAAAAGAAAAAAAAGATGCCGTTTATGCAAAATATCGTCAAATAAAGATGCCGTTTATGAGGCAGCTAACTCAGTCCAATATATGCAATGATACCACTATATAATTGTCCTTTACTAGGTTTCAGCTTTTTCCAATGGAAAATCATAGAGATTTGTATAATGGCTCAATTTTAAGGAAATTGCTACATCTATTTCCTCTTTTTACTAATAATAAAATATTTTTTAAAATAGAATCAATTTTTACAAATAACTGCATGTTCGTGCACAAGCTTGATGAATGACGTTATAATCGTATAGGTTGTAACCATATATGAGGTAATAAGTGACTGTAACATTTATGCACGCTTATTTTTCGGAAAGATAATAATAGTTTGGCTTAACCTATAATGTACCTATCTCTATAGTGTTGTCCTATATTTCCAAAGAAAAAAATAATTTTTTTTTTATTTTTTTTTTCAGTTCAGATTCGCTAAAGTTTTTGTGTAAACTGAAAAAATATTTATGGTGTCTAACCAATGATACTAATTTTTTATTCAAACCAGAAAAATACCTGAAAATTTTAAAGTTAGTTTTGTTTTTGTCTCCTGACACCAAATTTTGTTCGGCTTAACCCTTAAAGTACATATCTCTATAAATTTGCTCTATATTATCAAAGAAAAAATAATTTTTTATTTATTTTAGTTTTCAGTTCAGAATCGCTAAAGTTATTATGTAAAACGCGAAAATATTTATGGTGTCTAGCCAATAATACTAATTTTCTAATTCAAACTAGAGAAATACCTACAAAATTCTAATTAGTTTTATTTTGTTACGTTTTAGCTACTTGATACGTGTTTTAATGTTTTACATTATGGATTGTCTAGTAAAAATGAAATATATAAGTCTAGCACTAGTGAGTTCTACTGCTTCGATTGCCGCCCTTTATTATTTTGAAAGGAAGAAAGGCTACGCTATTCTAGGTTCTATTGAATTTCTTTGGGAGAAAGTAAAAGAAGGCTTCAAAGCTTCCGTGACCATTTTTTCAGAGCCTAAAAAAAGCAGGCAGAGAAAAGTAGGCAGATGATCAAAGCTGAATCGAAGGATGCTGAAAATTTTAGTTACAATAATGAGGGCAGAAACGAACTCAAAGACAATCAAGACAGTCAAGTAATATCAGTCAAGAAAGAAATTGTTATGAGCAAAAAAAAGCTGACGAAGCTTTCGACCTTGACAAAATGGATTAAGATGAGGAGAAACGCAGGGAGGTACCAAAAAAAGAGATTCAGATGAATGAAAAAGCCGGCAGATATTAAAAAAGGAACTGGAAAGAATTGGCACAGATGAAGAAAAAGTTCACACGAAATATAATAAAGAAAAACCTCGTGCCTATATTAATTTATACTAAAATTATTAGGTTTAGATAGGAGACAGCTAAACTGAGTTTCGTTTTTAAACTTTAAATTTAACTGATATTGCTGTAAATTCAAAACATTAATATATTCTTTCCAACGGGGATTCGAATCCGGGTTGCAGCGGTAGCTAGCAACCTAGTAAGAGACGATAACGTCCAATGTTAAGAAATATTATAACCCATAACTCCTAAGAATAGAGTCAGATCAAAACAAAAACTACACCATTAGAACAGCCTTGTCCAAAACCCCTATATAGGACAATTTTTGTCATTTGGCTTTAACAGCAAGGGAAATATATTGGCTTGAAAATCAAGAAAAGTGGCAGCTACTACAGCATTCTGCCCAAACAGCATTTTTTTTGCTTTTCTTCTTTTCCACACATAGCTTGGCACTGGAACATCATGGAGAGTTTTTCAATGGCTCATTTTAAAGAAAATTACTAGATCTAGTGCCATTTGTAATATAATTTTTTTTAATTTTAAATCAAATCAATTTTTTCAAATCAAATCAAATCATTGCATATATTGGACTTAGTTAGCAGCCTGAGGATCGTCTCTTACTATTCCAAAGAAGAAAAAGCCGTATGCTTTTTCCTGTTTGTAGTCATATAGTAAAGAATGACAAGACACCTATGCTTAAATAAACGATTGTATAAAGAGGGTGTTAGAATACATAGTCTGGGTTGCAGCGGTAGCTAGCAACCTAGTAAGAGACGATCACATTCAATGCTAAGATATATAATAACCCATAACTCCTAAAAATTTAGTCAGATCAAAACAAAAAGCACACCATTAGGACCGCCTTGTCCGAAACCTCTATATAGAAAACTTTCCGTCCCTTGGCTTTAACAACAATGGAAATATATTGGCTTGAAAATCAAGAAAAGTGACAGCTACTACGATATTTTGCGTAAACGGCATCTTTTTTGTTTTTTCCGCTTTTTTCCTCTTCAATTAGCTGGGCACTAGAAATACATAGAGACCTGTATAATAGCTCATTTTAAACGAATTGCTATATCTAGTGCCTTTTTTAGTTAAAAATAAAATAGTTTTAAAAATAGAATCATTTTTTACAAAAAACTGCATTTTCGTGTACAAGCTTGATGAATGACGATATATCCTTATAGGTGATCCAATAATAGGCGCAAAATAAGTAATCCAATAAACTTGCGTTAGGAGCAAGTTTAATAAACGCAAACTCAAGTTAATTAAGTAAATAACACTACTTTAGACTGCGCTAGGGGGCGCCCCCTTGCCCCCCTGGATCCACCACTGCATACGGTAGTCATTTGGTAGACATTCAATAACGGCAACGTATTCTACAAATATGAGAGAAAGGTGTTTTATTCTTATAGGTTTCGTGGCATAATAAGAGAAAGGCTGAGATGGCTGCGGATGATGGCTGACAGCTTGGCAAAGATCGTCCTTTTCGACCAACCATCTAGGGCCAGACAAAAGAAGATCGTCCCTGAATTGGGTGGGAGGATGTCGTAAGGAAAGATTTAGGGGAAGTGGGTATTTCTTTGGAGGCTCTTAAGAGGGAGGCTTGAATAGATGGGGATGGATAAGAATGATATATTCGGATATATTCGTATATTATAACCATATATGACGTTATAAGTGAATGCAATATCTATACACACTTATCTTTCTGCCAGATAATAATATTAGAAATTACTTTTGCCCTTAGTAAGTATTAAATTTTCCATACCAGGGTACATCGTATCGAAGGAGTTGTCGTAGAAACTTGAAATGGTTCATTTGATTGAAAATTGGAACATCTACTGCCCTTTTTAATAGTCAAAAGTGATCGGAGGGCAACTAGTCCCCCCCCACGCCCATCATTTCCCTAAACACATCCAATCAAAATTTTGAGATAGCCATTTTGTTCAGCGTAGTTGATTTCCAGATAGAAAATATATTCTTGAGGAGGACACTCCCCCACAGCCCTCAGGGCAAGGATTTTAAGTTATGCCCTGGAGGCATATAAGAACGATGTTGGCACAAAATATATTTTTTTTTCCTTTAGACCAGGAAACTTTATATCGAAGAAGCTGTTGTAGAAACGTCGCAAAGGGCTCATTCAATTGGGAATTGGAGTGGCTTGTGCCCTATTTAATAGTCGAACGTGATAGGCGTGGAAGCGGTGTTGGTTGCCTTCCAATCACTTTCGACTACTAAAAAGGGCACTAGCCATTTCAATTTCCAATCGTATGAGCCCTTTTCGAAGTTTCTACGACAATGCTTTCTATAAAAAACTTATATGCCCCCAGGGCATAACTTACAACCCTTGCCTTGAGGGTTGTGGGGGGGTTGTCATCCTCAAAGACTTAATTTCCAGAACTTTAAACTACGTTGAACAAAATTGCTATCTCAAAATTTTGATTGGATGTGTTTGGGGGAAAGGTGGGTGTGAAACGGGGGTCAGCTGCTTGAGCCATTTTATGAGCAAGTGGCAACTTATGAGCAGTTTTAAGACCAAACACCGTATTGGTTATAACTAGATTGTTATACCTACAAAATCGCAAAAGTCTGTATCCATTACTGTTTTCTTTTCCTACACCAAATTTACCTACACTAGGATACCATCTATCCCTATTTCAACTGACTTGGGCGTTAAAATCTCCCGGTGATAACATCATATTTCTACCTGGGACCCTGTCTATTTGCTCCTGTAACTGTAAGTAAAATTCATATGAGTCACTAGTATCACCGTCATTCGGTTTTACGGGGGCGTATACTACTATAACTGATACCCTGAGCTTTTGAGTCATAAATTGAGCAATTAGTGTTCTATTATTAATACCTTCCAAGAATAAACAAGACTTAGCAGCTTCCTTATTCATCATTAGCCCTACTCCCTGTTTATATACCCCATCCTTCCTACCTGAGTAAACAAATTCTATATCACCTAGTTTCATGCTTCCCACCCCTGGGATATGAATTTCTGAAACTCCTAATAAATCCAGTTCGAATCGTCTGAATTCGTCAGTCAAAATGTCGACACGATAGTCATTTTTTAACGTCGTAACATTCCAAGTTCCAATTCTCATATTCTTTCACATAAAGAAAGAAAAACGAGCAAAAATGGGGTTTTTATAGGCCAAATGAAGATACTGAAAAAACAAAGCGAATATTTCGAGAGGACAAACGCCTCTCTTCTTCAGCGCGAAACGAAACGATGTATTCAAGAAAAGCCAAAAATAAAAAGAATTAAAACCAACTACCTAACAACCATAAAAGCGAGTTATTCGCCAATATCCGCGATTTGCACAAAATCCAAAAAAATATGAACTGCCATCGACGGATACTAGCGAACAACTGACAAAGAGAAGGAACCAATTCATTCACTCGAAAAAACAAAACGAACCAGCAATTAAATAAGTTGGAGAACTATATAATTTGATTTCGGATTTTAATTAATGCATTTCTTGCAGACACCCTTTGAGACCTAAGGGGTTGTTCACCTGTTTGAATAGATGACTGGGAAAGTGGTTCAAGGTTTATTTCAGGGTTTATTTCATATTCTTTAAATCATTGAAATCATTTTCGCCTTAGGAAAAGCACTGATCCCGGATATCAGTGCAGGACGGGGATCACATATCTTCTCAAGTCTACACCGAAGTGCTTAAGCCGGCTTAGAACTGGACAGCAAGAAGTCCCTGGGACATCCATGAATGAAGGCTTTGTGCAATCCTGGGCCCATCTTGGTCACAACATGGTTTTCAGCACTTGGCGATGCTCTTCTATCAACAAGAGTCGAAATCCTGCACAGAAAATCTCAAGCCTATTACCTCCGACTCATTATATATTCATGCCAACAAATATTATGCTACTACGGGGAGGCAGCCCATAATACGAGTAGATAAATTAGCTAGGAAGAGGTTTTTCAGCCTGAAGACGCCCGTCAAAAAATACAAAGTCCAGAAGAATTGTCCATTAGTCAGAATCCCGTGCGAGTGCTGTGTCGTTTACTAGGCTATAATTTCCTCCGAGGGGCACCACTCCTCAAGTGGGAATAGAGTTGACCGCAAGGTCCGCAGTCTTGCAATTACCCCGAAAGGGTCGAGGCAGCCCTTTGCAGAGGCCGTTGTCCAGAGATCCAGGGGTTTTAAATGGGGAGGGGAATATGTATATTCAACTGATAATGCACATTCATTTGTATTTTTTTCAGTTAAGTGCAAATTTTGTTCTGGCCCTGGGAAGGCTTAGGGGTTTTGAGCCCAACTTATGTTAATTCTGCTCGTTTGGAGTTTGACTAGGTCATTTATTGTAATTTCTCTTCGTTTTGGGTTTCATTTATTTATTGATGCTGCTTTGTGGCAGTTTCACGCTTGGTAGATTATTTGATTTTATTTTTGCGTATTTTTGTTTAATGGAGTTCTTTATTTTTCTTTGATAAACTTATTTTTTGGAAAAAGGTTTTTTTTAATTAGTTTCTGTTCGTTTTATATTGACATAGTCTTTTCAGGGAAAAAGAAAATAATACTTTAAATCTTTTCGTTTTTTAAGACTTTATAGTTTGACCTGCTATTTGTATGCTGGAGACAAATTTTCAGCAATTTTTAACAACATACACCCTTTTAAAAATCAGGACACAAATAGTAGTGTTTAATTTAGTTTAATACTTCCTCTAGTTGACCTGAAATCGAAAACTTGATATCATTCGCAAAAAATCTGTTTACTTTCTTTGATAGCTTGGATACACTTCCGCTATTTTGATTTGGTTAAATTTTAAGAGCAGAAGTAGCCCCGAAAGTTTGGACATAATACCCTAAGTGGTTCTTGTGATTCTGCTGAGATGCCTTATTGGGAATTAGAATTAACACAGTGAATTTTGATTTAATCTTAAGGCAACATTTAGTTTTTAAACATAATGGGCAAGTGGGAGGTTGGGCGTGGGAGGGGATTAGTTGCCCTCCAATCACTTTTGACTATTAAAATGGGCATCAGCCTTTTTTAAATTCAATTGAATAAGCCCTTTTCGAAGTTACCCAGACAACTCCTTCTATACAAAGTGCCCTGGTCTAAACAACAACAACAAAAAAAATAATACATTATACCGACATCGATGTTTACTATAAAGATTTCAAGCCTTCCAATCACTTTGAACTATTAAAAAGGTCACTAGATCTTTCAATTTCCAATCGAATGAGCCCCTTTTGAAACAACAACTCTTTCTATAAATAACCTTATATACCCCCAGGGCATAAATTACAACCCTTACCCTAAGGGGCTGTTAAGGTGGTTGTCATCCTCTAAGAATTTTTTTTCCAGAACTTTCAACTACGTTAAACAAAATGGCTATCTCAAAATTTTGATCGGATCTGTTTTCCAATCGAATGAGCCTGTTTTGAAGTTTCTACGACAACACCTTCTATAAAAAACCTTATATGCCCCCAGGGCATATCTTAAAACCCTTGAGGGTGGTGGGGGAGTATCCTCCACAAAAATATCTTTTCTATCTGGAAATCAACTACGCTGAACAAAATGGCTATCTCAAAATTTTGATTGGATGTGTTCGGGGGAATGATGGGCGTGGGGGGGGACTAGTTGCTCTCCAATCATTTTCGACTATTAAAAAGGGCATTAGCCCTTTAATTTCCAATCAAATGAGCCTGTTTTGAAGTTTCTACGACAACGCCTTCTATAAAAACCTTATATACCCCCAGGGCACAACTTAAAACCCTTGCCCTGAGGGTTGTGGGAGAGTGTCCTCCTCAAAAATATATTTTCTATCTGGAAATCAACTATGCTGAACTAAATGGCTATCTCAAAATTTTGATTGGATGTGTTTGGGGGAATGATGGACGTGGGGGGGGGGGGCTAGTTGCCCTCCAATCATTTTCGACTATTAAAAAGGGCACTAGAACTCTCGATTTCCAATCGAATGAGCCCCCTTTGAAGCTTCTACGATGACCCCTTCCATATGAAGTGCCTCTGGGAAAAAAAATAAATAATAATAATAAAACATTGGAGCCTGCTGGCCTTTACTATAGGCAACGCTACAGCGTTGCCTCTGATACTGCCCTCTTTTTGTAATTAATTAAAAAAAACTTTCCGAAAAATAAGTTTTTCAAAGAAAAGTAAAGGCCATTTTAAACTTAAGCTCAGGAGATACAAATACCTGTTAAAATTCAAACTCAAAACGACCAGAAATTACTATTAAAGAATAAATGAAACCCAAAACGAACAGAAATTAAATAAACAATCATAGCAAAAAACATACAACAATTAATAATATAAATGAATAAATAGATCTTAAAGCGAGTAATGCTTCGATTGAATATGAAAATCTAGCTTAAAACGAAAACAAATATTTTGCTATTAAAGTATAAATGAAACTTAAAACGAACAGAAATTAAATAAACAATCAATGCGAACAAAACATACAATATATAATAATGTAAATGAATAAATAAATCTTAAAAAGAGTGAAACTTAAATTGAATATGCAAATCAAGTTTAAATCGAATAAAAATAACTACAAACAAGAGTTTGGGTATCGTCTCACTGCAGAAGCCTAAAACCTACTGCGTCATTGGCGCTTTACTGAAAACGAATTATATTACAAATGTTTTTTATTGTACTTAATATTGAAAATAAATATTAAAATTACAGTAAAATTTTGAAATATTTAAAATTCTGAAATAAATTCTTTGAAATATTTTCACTTTTGTAACTTTAAGAAATCAAAATCTAATTAAGATTTTAGGGAATAAATATCAGCATATGTATATTAAATTGGCAATGCACATTTTTTTTCAGTAAACTCATTTGAATTTTTTTTCAGTAAAGCACAAATTATATTCTGTGTTTTAGAACGCATAGGGGTTTTGAACCCTACTCACATTAATTTATGCTCGTTTTGAGTTTGAGTCTAATATTTATTTTAATTTTTGTTCGTTTTGGGTTTCATTTATTTATTGATGCTGATATGGGGTAGTTGTATGCTTGGTAGATTATATGATAGTCCGGACGCCAGGTGCTGAAAATGTGAACGATACCACGACGGAATGCGGCTGCTACGAGAATTAGCCTACCCTCCACCCCCTAATTTGACCATGCGGATTCAAAAATAGCAATGGCACTTGCTTGCGAGTGGTGGAACACTTCGAAACTTTACATTTTATTATATTCTGGTGTTTCATGCAAGAAAATGCATGTTCCACAAAGTTTGAGGTGCAGTTTTCTGCTCAAATAGAAATGCCTAGAAGCCATAGAATATTTTCATAACAAACTAACACGATTAGTTAAAAAAATGGCACAGTTAAAAAAAAATGGCAAAACTTTATGAGTCTTGAACAGTCTTGGAAAATATAGACAAAATCAAATTGAATATTAGATATATAATGATATTAATTGTTGAAAGATCAATCAGTTCAAGTTTTTTTTCACTGTAATTTTTATTTTCATTTTCAATGCTGTAAGAACTGGAAAATAAAAAATTTGTAATATACGAGTAATTCGTTTTCAGTGAAGCACCAATGACGCAGAAGGTTTTAGGTTTTTACAGTTAAAGAAGGGGGCAGTATCCAAATTTAGCTTGTAGTGAAACTATATTTGTCTTGACCAATCTTGAAAAGAACTAATAAATTAAACTGAATATTTGATGCATAATGATATTAATTCCTAAAAGCTCATCAGTTCATAATTTTACTGTAATTTTAATATTTATTTTCAATATTAAGTACAAAAGAAAACATTTGTAATATAATTCGTTTTCAGTAAAGCGCCAATGACGCAGTAGGTTTTAGGCTTCTGCAGTGAGACGATACCCAAACTCTTGTTTGTAGTTATTTTTATTCGATTCAAACTTGATTTTCATATTCAATTTAAGTTTCACTCTTTTTAAGATTTATTTATTCATTTACATTAATATATATTGTATGTTTTGTTCGCATTGATTGTTTATTTAATTTCTGTTCGTTTTAAGTTTCATTTATACTTTAATAGCAAAATATTTGTTTTCGTTTTAAGCTAGATTTTCATATTCAATCTAAGCATTACTCGCTTTAAGATCTATTTATTCATTTATATTATTACTTGTTGACTGTTTTTTGCTATGATTGTTTATTTAATTTCTGTTCGTTTTTGGGTTTCACTTATTCTTTAATAGTAATTTCTGGTCGTTTTGAGTTTGACTTTTAACAGGTATTTGTATCTCCTGAGGTTAAGTTTAAAATGGCCTTTACTTTTCTTTGAAAAACTTATTTTTCGGAAAGTTTTTTTTAATTAATTTTTGTTCGTTTTTGATTGCAAAAAGTTTCAAGTTTTTTTTTGGCATGGGGGGGGGGTGCTTACTGTCCGATTATTCTTGACTTTAAAAACGGATCTAGAAATTTCAATTTAAATCGAATGAGGCTTTTATCAAAGTCTCTACGATTACCTCTTTGACAAAAACCTTATATATGAACAATAGACAGCTTGCATAACTTGTGGACAGCGATTGACAACAATGAATGTATTGAAAAAATAGCTCCAATAAGGGAGTTTAGACCATTTCACTTGCTGACACAAAGGGATCACGGCTGTTTGGAATTGACCTTAATAGGAATTTGTGTGCCAAAGCAATTTTGCATCTATCACAGAGTATGTATTTTAACCTTGTAATTGGATAATTATAATAGACTTCCTATGTGTTCTTCCCATACAAAATCCCTTCCCATAAGTTATAAGCCCCCCTTAATAAGTTATGCCCCAGGGCATAACTTACAACACCTACCCCTGGGCCCTGGTGGGCTGTGTCGACACCGGAGTTTTTGTTGTCAGAACTTTGAACTATTTTAACAAAATGTCCATCTCAAAATTTTTATCTGATGCATTGAGGGCGTGTAGGAGGGAGAGGAGCTAGTTGCCCTTCAATCTATTTTGACTCTTAAAAAGTGAACAAGAACTTTCAATTTCCAATCAAACGAGCCCTCTCTAAAGTTTATACGAGCATCCTTCCATAAGAAATAATATGAAGGATTCGGAGAATCCTTAAATTACAACCCTTGCCCTGAGGGCTTTGGGGGAGTTGTAATCCTCAAAGACCTAATTTCCAGAACTTAAAACTACGTTTAATAAAATGGCTGTCTTAAAATTTGGATTGGATGTGTTTGGGGAAAAGGTGGGCGTGAGAGGGGGGTTAGTTGCCCTTAAATCACTTTCGACTATTACAAAGGGCACTAGCGCTCGGAATTTCCAATCGAATGAGCCTTTTTTGAAGTTTCTACGACACCGCCTTCTATATAAACCTTATATGCCCCCAGGGCATAACTTAAAACCCTTGCCCTGAGGGTTTTGGGGGATTGTCCTTCTCAAAAACATATTTTCTATCTGGAAATCAACTACGCTGAACAAAATGGCTACCTCAAAATTTTGATTGGATGTGTTTGGGGGAATGATGGGCATGGAGGGGGGGGGGGGGCTAGTTGCCCTCAAATCACTTTCGACTATTAAAAAGGCCACTAGCCCTTTGAATTTCCAATCGAATGTGCCTGTTTTGAAGTTTCTACGACAACGCATTCTATAAAAACCTTATATGCCACCAAGGCATAGCTTAAAACTCTTGCCGAGGGTTGTGGGGGAGTGTCTTCCTCAAAAACATATTTTCTGTCTGGAAATCAGCTACACTGAACAAAATGGCTATCTCAAAAGTTTGATTGGATGCGTTTGGGAAAATGATGGGCGTAGGGGGGGGGGGGGGGGGGCTAGTTGCCCTCCAATCACTTTTGACTATTAAAAAGGGCACTATCCCTTTGAATTTCCAATCGAATGAACCTTTTTTGAAGGTTCTACGACAACGCCTTCTATAAAAACCTTATATGCCCCCAGGGCATATCTTAAAACCCTTGCCCTGAAGGTTCTGGGGGAGTGTCCTCCTCAAAAACATATTTAATATCTGGAAATCAGCTACACTGAACAACATGGCTATCTCAAAAGTTTGATTGGATGTGTTTGGGGAAATGATGGGCATATGGGGGGGGGGCTAGCTGCCCTCCAATCACTTTCGACTATTAAAAATGGCAATAGCCCTTTAATTTCCAATCGAGTGAGCCTGTTTTGAAGTTTCTACGACAACGACTTTTATAAAAACCCTAAATGCCCCCAGGGCAAAACTTAAAACCTTTGCCCTGAGGGTTGTGGGGGAGTGTCCTCCTCAAAAATATATTTTCAATCTGGAAATCAACTACGCTGAACAAAAATGTCTATCTCAAAATTTTGATTGGATGTGTTTAGGGGAATGATGGGCGTAGGGAGGAGGGGGGCTAGTTGCCCTCCAATCACTTTTGACTATTAAAAAGGGCACTATCCCTTTGAATTTCCAATCGAATGAACCTTTTTTGAAGTTTCTACGACAACGCCTTCTATAAAACCTTATATGCCCCCAGGGCATATCTTAAAACCCTTGCCCTGAAGGTTCTGGGGGAGGAGTGTCCTCCTCAAAAACATATTTTCTATCTGGAAATCAACTACGCTGAACAAAATGCCTATCTCAGAATTTTGATTGGATGTGTTTGGGGAAATGATGGGCGTGGGGGGGGGGGGCTAGTTGCACTCCAATCACTTTCGACTTTTAAAAAGGGCACTAGCCCTTTAATTTCCAATCGAATGAGCCTGTTTTGAAGTTACTACGACAACGCCTTCTATAAAAACCTTATATGCCCCGGAGCATAACTTAAAACCCTTGCCCTGAGGGTTATGGGGGAGTGTCCTCCTCAAAAATATATTTTCTATGTGGAAATCAACTACGCTGAACAAAATGGCTATCTGAAAATTTTGATTGGATGTGTTTGGGGAAATGATGGTCGTGGGGGGGGAGGGGGCTAGTTACACTACAATCACTTTCGACTATTAAAAAGGGCACTAGCCCTTTAATTTCCAGTCGAATGAGCATGTTTTGAAGTTTCTACGACAAAGCCTTCTATAAAAACCTTATATGCCCCCAGGGCATAACTTAAAACCCTTGCCCTGAGGGTTGTGGGGGAGTGTCCACCTCAAAAATATATTTTCTATCTGGAAATCAACTACGCTGAACAAAATGGCTATCTGAAAATTTTGATTGGATGTGTTTGGGGAAATTATGGGCGTGGGGGGGGGGGGGGAGGGGGGCTAGTTACACTCCAATCACTTTCGAATATTAAAAAGGGCACTAGCTCTTCAATTTCCAATTGAATGAGCCTGTTTTGAAGTTTCTACGACAACACCTTCTATAAAAACCTTATATGCCCCCAGGGCATAACTTAAAACCCTTGCCCTGAGGGTTGTGGGGGGTAAAAATATATTTTCTATCTGGAAATCAATTACGCTGAACAAAATGGCTGTCTCAAAATTTTGATTGGATGTGTTTGGGGAAATGATGGGTGTGGGGGGGTGGAGGGGGGCTAGTTACACTCCAATCACTTTCGACTATTAAAAAGGGCACTAGCTCTTTAATTTCCAATTGAATGAGCCTGTTTTGAAGTTTCTAAAGCAACGCCTTCTATGAAAACCTTATATGCCCCCAGGGCATAACTTAAAACCCTTGCCCTGAGGGTTGTGGGGGGGTATCCTCCTCAAAAATATATTTTCTATCTGGAAATCAACTGCGCTGAACAAAATAGCTATCTCAAAATTTTGATTGGATGTGTTTGGGGGAATGATGGGCGTGGGGGGGGGGGGAGGCTGGTTGCCCTCCAATCAGTTTTGACTATTAAAAAGGGCACTAGAACTCTCGATTTCCAATCGAATGATCCCCCTTTGAAGTTTCTACGACAACCCCTTCCATATGAAGTGCCTCTGAGAAAAAATAATAATAAATAAATAATAAAACATTGGAGCCGTATGGCCTTTACTATAGGCAACGCTACAGCGTTGCCTCTGATTAATTAAAACAAAACTTTCCGAAAAATAAGTTTTTCAAAGAAAAGTAAAGGCCATTTTAAACTTAACCTCAGGAGATACAAATACCTGTTAAAATTCAAACTCAAAACGACCAGAAATTACTATTAAAGAATAAATGAAACCCAAAACGAACAGAAATTAAATAAACAATCATAGCAAAAAACATACAACAAGTAATAATATAAATGAATAAATAGATCTTAAAGCGAGTAATGCTTAAATTGAATATGAAAATCTAGCTTAAAACGAAAACAAATATTTTGCTATTAAAGTATAAATGAAACTTAAAACGAACAGAAACTAAATAAAAAATCAACGCGAACAAAACATACAATATATATTAATGTAAATGAATAAATAAATCTTAAAACGAGTGAAACTTAAATTGAATATGCAAATCAAGTTTGAATCGAATAAAAATAACTACAAACAACAGTTTGGGTATCGTCTCACTGCAGAAGCATAAAACCTACTGCGTCATTGGCGCTTTACTGAAAACGAATTATATTACAATGTGTTTGGGGAAATGATGGGCGTAAGGGGGGGGGCTAGCTGCCCTCCAATCACTTTTGACTATTAAAAAGGGCACTAGCCGTTTAATTTCCAATCGATTGAGCCTGTTTTGAAGTTTCTACGACAACGCCTTTTATAAAAACCCTAAATGCCCCCAGGGCATAACTTAAAACCTTTGCCCTGAGGGTTGTGGGGGAGTGTCCTCCTCAAAAATATATTTTCAATCTGGAAATCAACTACGCTGAACAAAAATGGCTATCTCAGAATTTTGATTGGATATGTCTATGCGAATGATGGGCGTAGGGAGGGGGGGGGGGCTACTTGTCCTCCAATCACTTTTGACTATTAAAAAGGGCACTATCCCTTTGAATTTTCAATCGAATGAACCTTTTTTGAAGTTTCTACGACAATGCCCTCTATCAAACCTTATATGCCCCCAGGGCATATCTTAAAACCCTTGCCCTGAATGTTCTGGGGAAGTGTCCTCCTCAAAAAAAATATTTTCTATCAGGAAATCAACTACGCTGAACAAAATTGCTATCTCAGAATTTTGATTGGATGTGTTTGGGGAAATGATGGGCGTGGGGGGGCTAGTTGCACTCCAATTACTTTCGACCATTAAAAAGGGCACTAGCCCTTTAATTTCCAATCGAATGAGCCTGTTTTGAAGTTTCTACGACAACGCCTTCTATAAAAACCTTATATGCCCCCAGGGCATAACTTAAAACCCTTGCCCTGAGGGTTGTTGGGGAGTGTCCTCCTCAAAAATATATTTTCTGTCTGGAAATCAACTACGCTGAACAAACTGGCTATCTGGAAATTTTGATTGGATGTGTTTAGGGAAATGATGGGCGTGGGGGGGGGCTAGTTGCACTCCAATCACTTTCGACGTTTAAAAAGGGCACTAGCCCTTTAATTTCCAGTCGAATGAGCATGTTTTGAAGTTTCTACGACAACGCCTTCTATAAAAACCTTTTATGCCCCCAGGGCATAACTTAAAACCCTTGCCCTGAGGGTTGTGGGGGAGTATCCTCCTCAAAAATAATTTTCTGTCTGGAAATCAACTACGCTGAACAAAATGGCTATCTCAAAATTTTGATTGGATGTGTTTGGAGGAATGATGGGCGTGGGGGGGGGGCGGGCTAGTTGCCCTCCAATCATTTTGGACTATTAAAAAGGGCACTAGAACTCTCGATTTCCAATCGAATGAGTCTGTTTTGAAGCTTCTACAACAGCGCCTTCTATAAAAACCTTATATGCCCCCAGGGTATAACTTAAAACCCTTGCCCTGAGGGTTGTGGGGGAGTGTCCTCTTCAAAAATATATTTTCTATCTGGAAATCAACTACGTTGAAAAAATGGCTATCTCAAAATTTTGATTGGATGTGTTTGGGGAAATGATGGGCATGTGGGGGAGGGGGCTAGTTACACTCCAATCACTTTCGACGTTTAAAAAGGGCACTAGCTCTTTAATTTCCAATCGATTGAGCCTATTTTGAAGTTTCTACGACAACACCTTCTATGAAAACCTTATATGCCCCCAGGGTATAACTTAAAACCCTTGCCCTGAGGGTTGTGGGGGAGTGTCCTCCTCAAAAATATATTTTCTATCTAGAAACCAACTATGCTGAACAAAATGGCTATCTCAAAATTTTGATTGGATGTGTTTGGGGGAATTGTGGGTGTGGGGGGGGGGCTAGTTGCCCCCAATCATTTTTGACTATTAAAAAGGGCACTAGAACTCTCGATTTCCAATCGAATGAGCCCCCTTTGAAGTTTCTACGACAACCCCTTCCATATGAAGTGCCTCTTGAAAAAAAAAATAATAATAAATAATAAAAGATTGGAGCCGTATGGCCTTTACTATAGGCAACGCTACAGCGTTGCCTCTGACTGGGGCTAGCGGGGGTTCAAACAGACAGGTTGCCCTACAAAAGCTGGTTACAAAGCCTGTCATTAAATTTGCTAAGCTACTGGAAAAAGAAGGAGACCTGGTAGTACATGATTCTTCCCAGTACCATTGTGACGCAGTAGAAGCTGGGAAGTCGTTTTTAAGAACCTACCATTCTGCGCAGGAATCTGTAAATAACCGCGTTAACGAAGAGCGAATGAAGCAAGCAGCAGGAAACAGAGAGAGGCTTAAGCCGATTCTAGAATCAATCATAGTTATAAGAATGCAGAATATTCTACTGAGGGGCCATCCGGATGATGGCAGCTTAAACCTGGATGACATGCCGCTTTCCAACGAAGGAATCTTCCGAGAACTACTATGTTATCGTGTTAAAAGTGGTGACAGTAGCTTAAAGGAACAACTGAAAACATCGGGAAAAAATGCTACTTATAAATCGGGAAAAAATGCAACTCAAAACCAGTTGATTGAGTTTTGTGCGGAAGAAGTCATAGGTGTCATTCTAGAAAGAGTAAAGTCAGCAAGGTATTATAGCATCATTTTTGATGAGACAAAAGATGTGTCACATTCATCGCAACTTAGTATAGCTCTCTGCCATGCCTTCGATAACCATAAACGCGAGGACTTCGTAGGTTTTGTTGACGTTCATCATGCCACCTTTGAAAGTTCTGCTGCAGACAAAGAGCCGACTGCCAACAGAAAAGTGATTGGCCATCTGGTTCTAAACCACTTGGAAGAAATGGATTTGAATCTACTTGACTGTGTTAGAATCGGGACGGATTGGTGTACAATGATAGTACCAAATAACTGTGGTGCTGTAGTGGAAATTCAGAAATAAGCTAAAAAACGCGTCTCGTTGTCCCTGCTTTAACCACACCCTGAACCTTTCCTTGTCAAGAAGCTCAGCTGTTTCAAGCATCAGAAATACTATACAAATACTTCTTATAAAAGAAGTTGTTGCATTTTTTAATGTCTGCGAAGAGAAATTACGTCTTGAATAAGGTTCTGAAAGCTAAGCTCACGGGTATGTGCGAGACGTTTTGGATCGAGTGGCAAGAGTCACTTATGCAGTTTGTGTCTGACCTTCCAAAAATCATCCAGTCTTTGGAACACATCAGTCACTGGAGTGAATCAGTAACCACTCCGAAGGCAAAGACGCTTGTGACAGCGTTACATAGTGCGGAATTCGTGGTTTCACTTCAGTGTCTACGCAGCATTTTCGCTGTAACCTTGCCTATTAGTTGGCTATTCCAGAAGAAGATTTTGGACTTGGGTGCTGCCGATGGCCACGTTTACGATCTTGTAGATGTCCTGGAAAAGCGACTGGAAACGTGTGACGAAGAGTTCGCATTAGTAATCGAGCAAGTAAAAGAATTGTCAGATAAAATCCAATTGTCTGTTGAAGTTACAAGGATTACACAAAAACATGCTCATCGAAATAATCCTCTCATACTACGCCTGAAGAATATTATCGACGTGCTATTTTTCTACCTATGCTCGACTCAGTCAATAGTGACTTAAAGAGCCGATTCTCAATAGACACGCTGAACACTTTTCGGTTAACCGTACTGCTCCCATCAGATATTGTCATTTGTACTGATGAGTTGCTGCAATCTTCTATCAAAGAGATCTCTAGCATGTATGGACAACTTCTTGGCTTAACCGTGCTGACTACCAGCGCAACGCTTGTTTTGACAGATGCTCAAGTGTGGAGAAGTAGATGGGTTTGGGTTAAAGGAGAAAGAGGTATTTTCCCTTGTTCAGCGGAAGAAACTACCAAGGAATGTGACACAGACCTATATCCTTATGTCAGCTCACTTCTTGCTCTTTTCATATCTCTTCCAGTGAACGTGGCAAATGCCGAGCATAGTTTCTCAACTTTACGCAAACTGAAAACCTGGCTCAGAGTACGGATGGGGCAAACTAGACTCAGTGGTTTGGCCTTCCTCAATCTGCACCGTGACATCGATATCAGCACTGACAGGCTAATCGACAGGTTTGTGAACAGTGGAGCCAGGAAGCTTGAATTTTTGTTGTAAACGGCTGTAAGTTGATCAAGTACAGTTTTTCTAAGCATTATTGTAATATATAAAACCCCCATCTTCGTTAAATAAGAGACCGACAGGGACACTTAAAAAGAGAAAAAAATTAGCCTTGCTTGGCTGACATAAAGAACACTACCCCCACTCTTTCCGGTAAGAACCCCCCCCCCCTCCCTAGAAAGAAAGGCTGGATCCGCCCCTGGTTAGACCGTTTTCGTTTTCAAGGCGTATGGGCTATGTGCTTCTACTGAATCGTGCCTTCACTGCAAATAAGAGTATGGTTACTGTTAGTTTCTCTAATGGTAAAAGCATAAGGCCTATTGCGACATTGGCGCTTTACTAAAAGGAATTATATTACAAAGATTTGATTTGTTCTTATTACAACAATGAAAAAAATGAACAGTGAAACCAGACCAGGATTGACCCAACAGGCCCACTAGGAACTGCAACTTTCACTATTCCTGAAGTTTTCGAGATTTCCCCGAAAATCTTGCAAAAACAGTGCGGCAAAAACACTTGAGCCTAGAGGCGTTCAAATCCGGATTGGGTGAAACAATTCTTGAGCTGGTGATGTTTCAGCAATTAACATCATTATATATCCAATGTTCAGTCTAATTTATAAGTTCTTGCTAAAACTGTTAATTTATTTTGGAATAAAAAAAATATGTTGAAATAGGGAATTTTGAAAAGCTTGAATTTTTGGCAGTCAAAAACGAACAGAAATTAATAAAAAAAAAACTTTCCATAAAAGAAATTTTCCAAAAAAAAGTAAAGGTCATATTAAACTTAAGATCAGAAGATTTAGAAACCTACACTAACTCAAATACAAAACAATCTGAAATTACTATTAAAAAATAAATAAAACCCAAAACGAACAGAAATTAAATGAACAGCCATAGCAAAAAAACATACAACAGGTACGAATATAAATGAACAAATAAATCTCAAAACGAGTAGAGCTTAAGTTGAATATACAAATCAAGCTTAAAACGAACAAAATTATTTTGCTATTGAGGCATAAATGAAACCCAAAACGAACAGAAATTAAATAAACAATCATAGCAAACAAACAAACAATAGTTACTAATATACTTGAGTAAATAAATCTTAAACGAGTGAAACTTAAATTGAATATGCAAACCGAGCTTGAAAGGAACATAATCTCTACAAAGTAGAGTTTGGGTTTTGCCTCCTGCTTTCGCTGTACAAGTCTAAAACCTACTGTGTCATTGGCGCTTTAGGGAAAACGAATCATATTACAAATATTTTATTTGCTACTTATTAAAACATTGAAAATAAACATAAAATTGCAGTAAAATAAAATTTTGAACTGATGAGCTTTCAGTAATTAATATCATTATATATCAAATATTTAGCTTAGAAGACTAGTAGAGTAGAATATTTTTATTTATAACACGTACATAAATAAATGTAACAAAACAGCGCACATGCCTGGTGGCATGGTGGCATGGCTTAATTCTATTAGTTCTTCCCAAGACTGTTTAAGACAAATATAACTTCGCTACAAAAAAGAGTGTGGATACTACCCCTTTCCCCAACTCTAAAAGTCTAAAGCCTACTACGTCATTGGTGCTTCACTGAAAACGAATTATATAACGAATATTTTCTTTTCCACTTATGGCAGCATTGAAAATGAAAACAAAATTACGGTGAAATAAAATCTTGAACTGATGATCTTTCAACAATTAATAGCATTATATATCAAACATTCAGTTTGATTTTATTTTTACTTTTTGAGACAGTTCAAGACACATATAGTTTTCAGTAAAGCGCCAATGACGCAGTAGGTTTTAAACTTTTACAGCGAAAGAAGGAGGCAAAACCCAAACTCTTCTTTGTTGAGATTTTATTGCGTTTCAAGCTGGGTTTGCATATTCAATTTAAGTTTCACTAATTTTAAGACTTATTTACTCATTTGTATTAGTAATTATTGTTTTTTTGTTTGCTATGATTGTATATTTAATTTTTGTTCGTTTTAGGTATCATTTATGCCTCAACATCCAATTTTTTTTTCGTTTTAAGCTTGATATGCATATTTAACTTAAGCTTTAAGCGTTTTGAGATTTATTTATTCATTTACATTAGTACCTATTGTATGTTTTTTTTTACTATGATTGTTTGTTTAATTTCTGTTCGTTTTGGTTTTCATTTATTCTTTAATAGTAATTTCTGGTTATTTGAGTTTCAGCTATTGTAGGTTTCTATATCTTTTGAAGATTGTTCACAGATTGCCGAAGATTGTTCTTTTCGGCCAACCATCTAGGGCTAAACGGAAAGCAGGTCGTTCCCGTCTGGGGTGGGAGGACGTCATAAAGAAAGATTTAAAGGAAATGGGAACTTCGTGGGCGGGTGTAAAAAGGGAGGCTTTGAATAGATTGGGGTGGAGGAGGAGCGTGCATAGCTGTGTTGGCCTCAGGCGGCTTGGTGCTGCGGTGAGTTGTTAGTAGTAGTTAGTAGTAGTATATCTTTTGATCTTTAGTTTAATATGGCCTTTACCTTTCTTTAGAAAACTTTAAATTAGTTTTTTTTTAAATTAATCTAAGTAAAAAGATAATTTTAGTCAGGAACGACCATATCTTGCAGACTGAATCAAGATTCTCTTGACAAAATGCATATTTATTAGCATTTTTCTTACAAATGTGGCTAAAATACACCACAGCAAATAACAAATTAAACCACGCCTTGGTGGTGTTTGAAAAAAGCACGCACCTAATACAGATGCAACCTGGTTTATTTCATTCTTCTATTTTCTTTGATCTTTGTTTGAAAAAGACGAACAAAGACCAACTTAAAGAGGAGTACTTTCCATTTTGAGGTACTGTAACACTGTGAATCATAAATGTTCTGAAAAAAAGTCAAATTGCAACCAAATAAATTTGGAATACTGGATGTTATAAAGACTCTTTCTGGTGATGTTGCTGAACAACACTGTTGATCAATAGTTTGTTTTGGGGATGTATTTTTTTTATCAACAATCGTGTACTAACTAGAAACGACCAACAAAGATATGTTAATCAATTTTGAGGATGAAAACGAACCACATTTGAAACCGTTGTTTGTCAAACTTGTTGGTCAAATTTAGGTGGAAAATTTTAAGTTGTGAAACCGAAATAAACTGAAAATAATAAAACAATGTTTGATTGATTTTAAATCAATTTATTTCTAACGATATTTGTGATCTTGTGAGAATTATTGATGATCTACAATTGCTGGTAAACAGTTTTCATGATTGTTGGTCAACATTTGTTCGCCAGAAACAGCGTTCCATATCGCAGTCGAGCAATTCAAATTTTTTCGAAGAAATCGAATTTATTCCTTGCTTTCTCTCCTTGGAATGATGCCTCAATAAGCCTTAACTAAATTCAACCACTTCCTTTTCTGTGATGCTGCTTTTTTTGTGATATGTACTGATACTAAAGATGTTCACCAATTTCTGTTACTAATCATGATTGTAATGCCTTAAGTTTAGTTAGCGCTCCCACAACTTCCCTCACCAATTGTAGGCTATAACTTTAAGAAAATAGAGTAGGCTACTCAGATAGGCTAGCTAATAAATAAATTGTTAAATTTCTACCAAATCATATTATTGAGTTAGGAATAAAGTGAATACACCATTCGATGCCTTTTTTTATGCTGATTACAAATATAATAATCATTTCTATCAGAAATGAATTTCAGCCCCCCCCCCTATATATGCCAATTCAGGGTATATATTTCTACATTAGGGGGGGGGGGGTGTTGGTAAAGTTTAAACTTACCTCCCATTTACATCAGAAACAAAATTTAATGTAGAAATATATACCCTGAATTGGCATATATAGGGGGGGGGGGCTGAAATTCATTTCTGATAGAAATGATTATTAGGTAAAGTTCTATGAAATCATATTATTGAGTTAGGACTAAAGTGAATACATCATTTGATGCCTTTTTTTATGCTGATTACAAATATAATAGCCTAAGCATTTCTATTGGAAATGAATTTCAGCCCCCCCCCTATATAGGCTATACCTAACCTAACCCTGAATTGGCATATAGCCTATAGTGGGGGGCTGAAATTCATTTCCAATAGAAATGCTTATTATATTCATAATCAGCATAAAAAAAGGCATTGAATAGTGTATTCACTTTAGTCCTAACTCAATAATATGATTTTGTAGAACTCTACTGATTATTATATTTGTAATCAGCATAAAAAAAAGGCATCGAGTGGTATATTCACTTTATGCATAAGTCAATAATATGATTTGGTAGAAATTTACCAATAAATTTACCTTTACAATCATAATTTCATCCTGAATCTAAGTATAGTATTCTTATCATTGCAAATTTACTTTTTAGTTAAGGGCCATTTTTTAGCAATAAGATCTTACATCTAAGATCCTGCATCTTTCTGCAATGATTAGCCTAGGCCTATCATTTTTTAACTCATCTTTGTTCTGAGATCTTACATCTCACTGATTTTAGCAAAAAGTGTGAAGAACACCATTGTTCTGCCATATAGAACAATGATGAGAGAACTTTGATGATATACTCATCATTGTTCTCAGACTGCTAATCAGAGCAGAACAATGAAAGACATTTGCATAAAAACAACAAAAGATGTAAGATCTTAGTTCAAAGATTTCACTTTTAAGCATTTTCTGACAAAAGATGTAAGATCTTAGCACATTGATGAGTAAAAAAAAACAGGCCTTTATTTAAAGACCCTCAAAGAGGATATCTTCAACTCTTATTTTAGATAAATCTTGGCCTCTATGCATGTGTTAGTGTCATTCTTGTTAAAACCAACCTACCTGTGAATCAAATTGGTGATAAAAAAACAAGAATAAAAAAAAATGCATAGGAAATAGCCTAGCCTATATAATATATGCTATATATTTAGATAACTTTAGAAAGGATAGGTATGCTAGGTCTCATTCATTGTGCTAATACTTTCATTTAGGATGCTTAAATCCTCAGTTTAGCCTAATCTAAGTCCAAGAAAGCATTACTTCCCCATTTGATTCCATGTTCTCTTAATGCCTTTAAAGTACAAATCTGCTTGACTCCTGATTTATTGCAAAACCAGCTGCTGCTCTCATTTCCTACCTTAGCTGCAGCAGTGTTATTCTCATACATAGCACTAATCACTAATGTATTTATCTGGTATACCATACAAGGTATACCAGACTAAAGCCTTTACCTTCACTAAAGCTCTTCTATCAACAGAATTGAATGCTTGCTCATAATCTATAAAAATGAGGACTGAAGGTGTTTGATGATTCAGGCACTTTTTAATTATATATCTAAGAGTGAAAATTTGGTCAAAACACATCCTATACCCTTTCTAAAACTGTCCTGTTCTTACTTTATTTATTTTAAACAAAAGGAAAAAATGGTGTAAGCCATACAATTACCTTGCTACAAATAGACAATAAACAACAAAAACACACACAAAAAAAGAATTGGACCCCTGGCATTCAGTGGTACCACATTAATGAATAAATTCCATAGGTTGAACATATTATGGAGATAAAAAAAAAAATACAACAGAATACAAAAAGAAACAAAAGCATGGCACTCATCTTAGAGGCACTGAGTCAAACAGATCATACAAATGCCATAAATATTACTGTTCTATATAGCCTACTGTCTTTCATAAAAAGTAGTTCCAACCAAAGCATTTTAAAAGCTGTAACATTATTTCTTATAACAACATGGCCAAGTGACATGTTCCATGATTTAATGGACCAATTTGCAAAACCGTTGCAATTGCAGAACCCTGTCATACCTTTCTTAAAGCCCTTTTTTGGTACAATTTTAATGAGTTCTGTTGAGTTGGTGAATAATGACTAAACTGAAATAAATCACTAGAAGATCAATTATCAATACCTTTAACATTTCAAAATGTATTAACTAGGTCTAATCTATCCCTCTTGAATTGCAGAGATGGTAGGTCCAACACCATAGCCTACACTCATAAGGCAAATAATTCAAATAAGAAATAAATGTTCATGCCTGTTTTTGTACTTTTTCCATAAGCTGTGAATCTAGATTTTCTTGTTGGATACCACATTAATATGCAATATTCAACTATTGGTCATGCCATTATCTTATACAGCATGGTAAAGCTCTGCAGGTTAAACCTTCTAAACATTCTTTTCTTTTTTCTTCTCTTAAAACTTTGTCTACACTATCTGTAAGTTGAAAAAATATCATCATACTAAGTAATTTACTACCTACAGGAATCAGGCTGATGCATCTATAATTACTAAACTTACTCTTTTCACATTTCTGACAGAGGGGTTTAATTAGAGTTTTCCTAAAATTTCTAGGTACTTTAGCCTTTTTTGGAGTTTTATTCACAATCTTCAGTAACTTACTTCTAACCTCACAACCACCATATTTATGAGACTCATTTACCACACTATCAGCACCTAGGGCCTTAATCCTTTTAGGACTCTGACTAATTCTTCCTTGCAAAATATATCTTCCATCACATCCAAGGTGTCAGAATCTTTTATTCTTCTTCTTATTTGGATTAATGTGGAGACTTTTATTCTCTTCTATATTTTTTCATGTATCTCTATCATGACTTAGCATATTCTCAAAATGTTCTGAGATATCTCTTTAACTCTATAGATTAGCCCATAGGTTATGTGCAAGATTTAGCTGATTTTTGTTCATTCAGTTTTATATGGCATGTTGAACCAACTGGTGATAAGAAATAATTAAAAACAAAACAATCCAATGCCAACCTAAAAGACAAAGTTTTACAGAATATTATTGTTACCTTAAATTGCATCTTCTGGCAACTAAGGTTGAAGAGCCTGTAAATGTTGCCAGATAAGGTTGATTTGATATTCATGTCACAGTTCACAAGTGGATCATCACTATTCACATATATACAGGACAGTTTGGTCACTATATACAGGACAGTTTGGTTTCATCTTTGGGCATCACAAGATGTATTGCCATCCAGGCATGTTTGAGGGCTAAAAGGGGCAGGTAGTAACTAATAGACCCTGCTGGATGATACTGGTTTGTCCCACTGTGTCTTCAATGACTTGCAGCTCCAATCATGATCAACACCAATCTTGAAGCTGTCAACTGATCTGGATGACATGGTAGATTTCCTGAGTGAATTCCACAGTTGGACAATATGATAGTGCAATTACTCGTTTTAAAGAACTTTAACTTCTCATGCTTTCTGCTAAAAGTTTTATGGGATTTCCTTGTGTTCTTGTGTATTCCTTCTGATCAAAAACTGGCTTAATGGTATCACTGGTCATCATCTTAAACGCAAGGATGACATCTCCTCTCTTTCTACAGTATGTTAGGGTAGGCATGTCAAGCTTTTCTAGTCATTGCTTGTAGGAGATTTGTTGTTTGGTAAAAAGGAGCTTAGTTGCTCTAGACTGGGCCTCAAGTATCTCCATGTCACACTTAAAGTGCAGGTTGGCAACCAACATGCCAAACTCAAGATGGGGATGAACAAGAGCTGTGTAAAGCTTCTTGATAACTCTTGGTTGGCAAATGGTCACTGAAGGCTTGATCAAACTAAGGACCTTGTTTACCTTAACTGCTTGGTTTTGACAGTGACTATGAAATTTGTGCTTATTGTTAATGATTACCCCAAGATCAGGCTCTTCCTTAGCACTCGAAATGGGCATATTGACACCTGCAGTGTCAATCATGTGATAACTATTGCTGGGGTTGTTTGGACCAAGATGCAGGACTTTGCATTTGTATGGGTTGAACTCAAGCATCCAGGTTGTTGCCCACAGAAAGAGGTTGTTAAGATTATTGTTATAAAAGCTATTATATTATTTTTTTATAATAGAAAAAAGAAATACCTACCATCTTACTGCCCTTATCCTCTAATGAGGGCAGATATAACCCTAGGTTACAAACAAATGTTCTCTGATGTTCTTTTATTTTTCTTCTTCTAATTGACTTTACTTGCATGAAGAACCAACTGTTGACAAGGAATAAGCACAAACATTAATACTTAAGACTAGGAGACCATTGAAAGGAAACCCCAAATCATTCAAAAACTACTTTAAAACAATCATAAATAAATTTTCATGATAAATGAATCAGCAAATTTTTTGTATACATAGTATTTGGAAAAAAGATTGGAGGAAGACTTTAATGGTCTATTTACTTTTTTTTCTTATTTCATTCTGCCTTATAATATTCCTTTACCTACTTCTGTATATAGAACAGGGCTACATCTGGTCTCATTAGGGAGAGGGAGTGCTGGGGTGCAATTATTTTTTTGGAAAGAGTATTGAAAGAGAAATCTAACAGTGCTTTTTCCCTATCTGATATTTGTCCTGTAAGTGCTACTGCACTATGTCTTATATAGGGCTACTGCATTTTGGCCTGTAGCTTACTTTTGTAAAATTTAATCAGACTCATAGAAAGAAGAAAATATGAAAAAAAAATACATATGGCTCAGTACTATGACCCTTAATATCTGCTAAATAGCACAATTGTCACCCATAACACTTATAATAAATTTGGTAATATTCTTATCCATGGCCTCTTATGAACTAAATACTATAATACCAAATTTCTTATTCCATTAGATTCAGGAGGTCTCTATTTCTCAGAATTTTAGATTTCCATTTCAGTTAAACTGTGCATTAGCCCCTTGTCCCCCCATAATGTCCAGATATAGCCCTGGCTATAAACAAAAGTTTGCTGGATTTTATTATTTCCTGTTCTTATTTATCATTAACAGTAGGCTCTTAATGCTAGTTTGAATAAAAGCAACAGCTTGGCAAACTTGTGTCTCTAATCTGGATCTACATCTAGAAATGAGGATAGGAGGAGGTAGACTAGGATGGAATTGCTGTAGTAGTACCTAGTATATTTGAGAAGAATGTTGAATAGGGCATAGAATCATACTGATGTGTTATTATTTTAGTATTTAGTTCATAAAAAGGATATTGCCAAAAAGATTGCTCTCTCTTTTTTCTAGATTAATTAAAAAAAAAAAACAATTCCCACAAAATAAGTTTTTAAAAAAAAAGTGAAGAACTCCATTAAACCAAAATTGAAAAAAATAGAATCAAATAATCTACCAAGCATACAACTACCACAAATCAATATCAATAAATAAATGAAACCCAAAGCAAACAGAAATTAAAATAAAAAACAGAGTCAAACTCAAAACGAGCATGAGTAGGGTTCAAAACCCCCTGTGCTTTTTAAAAGCCAAAATTAGAGTTCATAGAGTTAACAGCTAAATAAGTTTCAATTCAGTCAGATAAAACACATGCTTAAAATCTCAACAGCTCAGCTTGCATAACTAACAAGTTTGACCACTACTGTGTATTAGTGAATTGTTATAGCTGTGATGTCAGAATCTTTTAATTAGAGACATAGCAATCTATCATTCAACGAGTGAACTTAATTGACTAGTTATACCAGTCTTAGACTCTGTCATTTGGATACTTGCCAGTAAGTCTGTATTTGATGAAATTCTAAATGAAAACATAAAGCTCACCTGAGAGCAGATTTTATAGCTAAAGAAATGTGTCGTCAGTCAGCCAGAAAACGTTTGATGATGGAATGAAGACACTGGGAAAGAAACTGGATCTCATAATTAACCAACAAAAAGAGTTTGCTGTTACACTGTCCTCGATTTCGGATGAGGTTCAGACTTTGAAAAATGAATCGAAGTCTCGTGATGCGAAGATTGCTAGTCTAGAAAGCCAGCTTGAGGAGCAAAAGTCAAAGTTTGATACAATTGAAACGAAACTGCTGGAAATCAAAGTAAAAGACTGAAAACTCAACTTAATCATCTTCGGATTACCGAAAGAGAAAAACCAACAGTCAGTTCTCACGAATGTGTCTATGTTACTGACATCAAAAATGGAAATCACAGATAAAATCCAAATATCACAGTGCTACCGAGTGCCTCAGAAGTCAAATGTGTCTAGCTGTAAGCCGATCACCCCTCCAGTTTTTGTAACAGTGTTGACAGAAAAAGATATTCTATCAATCTTCAGTTCAATATCAAAGCTGAAAGGAACTGGGGTCCGGATTTGCATGGACTTGCCACCCAAATTAAACTCTATTAGAAACGAGTTACTGTCTAAGGGTAAGGAAGTGCGTGAGAATGGATCCGCACAACTCACACAAGTGAAACAAAAAGGGGCTAAACTCTGGCTAGAGTATAAATTGGATTCTGAGTTGCAGTGGGCAAAAGCATAAGAAATATTAAAGGCAACTAGTGTATGATGTTAGATCAATCCTGCTCTAGATTGATAATTGTTTTGTTTTTGTGTTTGAGATATGTTGATTTTTTATTTTGATGTGTTATTTAGGCTAGCTCGGTTCAAGTTTATTTTGATTATTTCTACCCCAGTTATTTCTGTTGTACTTATACCTTCTCAACTTGGGTCTTCTCAAAGGATGATAAGCATAGTAGGTTTTCATGACTTGGCAGTGGTACGGGCTCCTTATCACGCGGGCTTATTGGCGCGGGGTGGGATCTTTCGAATATTACTTAGTTGACTTTAAAGTTTGCGGGGGGGGGGGGGGACCAATAGACTGGTGGCTTTGGAGGGGGAAACCCCCTTAACCTATCTTTACTTTCTGAAACTTTTCATGTATTTGGTCAAAGAGAAAACAACACTTTTTCTAAAATAAAACCGTCATCATACGTTTCTCCTGATGAAATAAACAGACTTGAAGATAATTCATTGCGAATGGGGTTTGTGAATGTACAAGGACTCATGAGTTCTATTGATGAACGAACAAATTTATTGCCAGCAAATCAAATTGACATTTTGGGGATTTGTGAAACATTTATTAATGATAAGACACATTATAATGTGAAAATCCCGGGATATAAATTCGTTGATAAGAATCGACTAGTCCATGAAAAAGGTGGCCTTGGGTTATTTTTGAATGATGGAGCGCAGTTTGAGCGACTGCCAGAACTGGAAAAATATAATGTTGAAAAAGTGTGTGAAATACTGGCGGTTGAATGTCAGCTTGGGACTAAAAAAATTCAAGTTTGTGTTGTGTATAAGCCCCCGTCGGCCCCAATACCGCTTTTTTGCAATCTCTGGAGTCTTTACTAGCATCTTTGCATGATAAGGATGTTGTGGTTATAGGGGATTTTAATATAAATCTACTGGAATTTAAAGAAAATACCCATACAACAGATTTTATCACATTAATGTCATTGAATTCCCTAATTCCTTCGTGTACAATTCCAACGCGTGTTGCATCAACTAGTGCAACTCTCATTGACAACATATTTTTAAAAACACCAGCCACGTCTTCACAGGTTGTTCTGACGGATTTCTCTGATCATTTTTTTTTAATTTCTGATGTGAGATACCAGATTCATAAAATAAAATCACCAGAAACAGCAACCCGGATTATTAATAAAAAAAAATCTAGTATGTTTAAAGGATAAACTGAATTTAACTGATTGGTCTCCTGTATTTGATGCTGATGAAATAAACTCTGCGACGGATTATTTTTTAGAGGGATTTCATGCTGCACTTGATGAGTCGTGCCCAAGAGTAAAAAAAAGAAAACGGAAATATGATCAACCCATCCAACCATGGATATCGCCCGCCCTTTTGACGTCAATAAAACATAAAAACAATCTCTATAAAACTTTAATATCTTTCGAAAGTGAAGAAAATAGAAGAACCTTCAAAAATTATAAAAACCTACTTTCAAAAATAATATGCAATGCTAAAATGAAATTTTATTTCGATTCTTTTAATGAAGTAAGTAAGTCCCCAAAGAAAACTTGGGAACTAATCAACTCATGTTTAAATCGATCGCGGACGTCTTCTTCACCATCAAAAATACGGGATGCCCATGGTAATACAATTGAAAGGGAACTAGAAATGGCAAATTACATAAATTTTCATTTCGTGTCAATCGGGCAGTCAATAGCTAATAAGCTCCAACATAATATGTCCCATGTGCAATGTAATTATCCTATGTACCTTGGAAGTCCTTCTGAGAATTCTATATTTTTAACTCCGGTAACACTAGAAGAGCTTGCTAATGTTGTTAAGCTTTTAAATAATAGAAATTCCCCGGGGATTGATGAGTCGTCAACCAATATTGTTAAAGCCATTTTACCTAGTATTAATAAAGTTATGTGTCATTTAATAAATCTGTCATTTAGATCGGGAACTTTTCCGGATTCTTTTAAAAAAGCAAAAGTGTTACTGCTATATAAAAGTGGTGACCGGACTAATTGCTCAAATTATAGACCCATTTCTATTCTTTCGGGTTTTTCTAAAGTAATGGAGCGATGTTTTTATAATCGAATTTATAATTTTCTCTGTTCAAAAGATTATTTTTCAAAAACTCAATATGGATTTAGAAAAGAGCATAGTATGCAGGATGCTATATTAACTATGGTACAATTTATTCACGAGTGTCTGGACAAAAAATGGATCCCGGCGAGTATATTTTTGGACCTTGAGAAGGCCTTCGATTCGTTAAGCCATGAAATATTGTTGTATAAATTAAACCACTGTGGGATACGAGGACCAGCGCACGATTTTATCGCATCTTACCTAAGTCGTCGCTCCCAAGTGACTATGATCAACAACACAGTTTCGGATCCATGTCTGTTGTCAAATATTGGTGTCCTGCAAGGTTCAATCCTGGGACCACTGCTTTTTATAATATATATAAATGACCTTCCATCAGTGACAGAAAACCTTGGTCTGAATGTTCTTTTTGCTGATGATACTGGATCATCACTTACTGGATATTCGGAAGAGGATCTCAATGAGAAGCTGCAAATAGTATTTTCACAACTTCTTGTATGGCTAAAAGCTAATCGTTTGTCACTAAATGCATCAAAAACCAAATTTATCATTTATAGTAGAATTGGGCAGAATGCACAAGAAATTTCAACAATATTTGATCATGCTACAAGTATTCGAATTCAAAGGGTAACTTCGTTCTGGCATCTGGGTATTATTATTGATGAAAATCTGTCATATAAAGAACATTGTAATAGATTACAGGTTAAAGTTGCTCAGGGGGTTGGTATAATGCGAAGGTTTCAGCATTTTTTTCCATATGAAATCCTACGTCTAATTTATTTTGCGCTGGTTCATTCCCATCTTACATATTGTCCTCTGATATATTTGGCAACATTCAGATGTCATGTGAAACCAATACAAATTCTTCAAAACCGGGCTCCTCTAATTTTAAAGAAATATTTACCATCACCGTCTTCGTATCCTAATAAGAGTAAAACTGAAACTCTATATCTTCTAACTAATATTTTGCCTGTTTCACAGATATTCACCCTCAATTCTTTTTTATTTAAGGTAAAATATGACCGGTCGGAACTACCTACGTACTTTCGTTCGAATAATTTTTTCCCTGTGCAACATGCCCATTCTTATGAAACCCGACATAAATGGAACATTCAGCACCTAAAATTAAGCACAGAGAGATCATGGTTCTCGCCATTATTTTCAATCATGGGTTCATGGTGTCTTCATCTACCATTTATTGATTGCAGCAAATCTCTTCCAAATATAAAATAGCAACTTCATTCTATCCTTATAAATAATTTTAAGAATTAATAATATATTGAAAATCTGGGTACATTTGATATTATTGTTTTGTTGGGTGTTTTGCCCTGTGAGATGCTGGTCATCGGTTACCCTTATTCACCCGTTGTTTTTTTGTTTTTTTTTTATTGGTATTTTCGGTGGATCTTTGCCCGGTGTCGGTGGGTTTGTGGGGTGGGTGCCCGTCTATTGGTGAGTCATGGAATAACTCTTATTTATTTTTTTGTTGTCAAACAGGTTTATTCCGATTAATGTACCAGGTTTTTGTCATTTGACCTTGTGTCTCCGGCGTTTACCCTGTATTTATGTCTATTTTGTACAGATATTTTAAAATTAAACCTTGAACCTTGAAGCATTGTCAGTTTAATATACATATGCTGATATTTATTCCTTAAAATCTTAATTAATTTTTGATTTCTTAAAGATATAAAAGTGAAAACATTTAAAAGAATTTAAATGTTTAAATTCGTTTAAAACGAATTTAAAGATATATTTTAAATTTAATAAAATAATCTAGTTCATATGTTATTACTTTGTTTTATAGACATTTTAAAACCTTATGTGCTTTCTCTTTAAGAAAGTGTTTCCTTGTTCATCCGCAGCATAGAGAGAAGGGGGGGGGGAATCATGAACGTAGGTATTTGGAACCAAAAAGCCTGGAGGCATAGACCAGTTGTGTGTGTGTAGAGCCTAAGATGTATTTGTGAGCAGATTTAGGAGGGAAGTGGGAAGTATTTTAGAGGAGTTTTGATTATTGTATTTTAGTGGAGTTTTGTTTATGGGCATGGGCCTTCCACTTATTTATTCTTGCCTGCATGGATTTTTTTACATTGTTATCAGCATGGTGATTGCTAAATATTTTTTTGTGGCATAGAATATATTGGAGGTATGTTTGATGTCATAAGGAGCCAGTATGTTTTTGTGTCATAATGCAGGGTAGTTTTCGATATCATGTTTTGTTCGTAGGCCTGAAACAGGGAGTTCAAGATTAGATTTAAAGCAGACATAAATTGTAATCTTTTGGAGTCTTGGACTAGTGGGTGGAATTAATAACAAAGTCAAGAACAATAGTTATAGCATTGATTTTGGCAGACATTATATTTAAGTTGTTAAAAAATTACTTGGGCATCATCTGTGGCTATGGAGAAAAATTAAGCACCTGGGGCAAACTTAATGCTTATTTTTAACCCATCAACAAGTATAGGGAAGGAGTGTTATATAATGGACTATCATGGTAAGCAAATAATGATCAGTATCCTGGAGAAACTTCCTTGAAGTAAAGAATCTTGGACTGTTTTGATTTTAGTTTTAAATTTAAAAAAAAAATTGTATTGTTGTGTTAAGTGTTACCAGAAGCATGTTTTTTGAAAACAGAGTCTTAAAAGTGAAGAAAACATGCCAAAAAACCAAATATTTTAGAGCTTACCACATTTGGTATTAGTAAATAAAAATTGAATGATCTGTTAACTAGTGGCTGCAAGTGGAATAGATGATGGTGAGCTCATCAAAACAAAGATTATTTGTAACAGGCCAAATGTGATTGTGAAACTACAAAATAAAAAATTGCAACGTAGGAAATTCATCAACTATCATTTTTCAGAGTTCTGTTCTAGAGATAACCATCTTGTATTAATCTGTAGTATTAATACAGATAACAGCTAGCAAAAAGCCCTTTGAGGTTTTGAGGAACCCTTTTCTGCTATACACAAGTATATTCCATAGAAATTTTATTTTAATTAACCAAAAAAAAATTGTATGATCATACTGGAAAAATACCAACTATATACTATACTATAAGTTCTAGTGTTGCTAATGATTTCGTTAGTATTTGGGGGTATAAGCTTCCACATCTTGATATAAACAGTCTTTGTTAAAAAAAAAATGGTGAAAAATAGCTTGTTTCTTGAATAATTAAATATAAAAACGTTTTTTTTTTCACTGACAGTAAGGAGCAACATTGAAACTTAAAACAAACACAAGTTATTTCATATATTAGGGGGATACCTCCTCCTCAACTCTTCAAATGTTACACTGAAGTTTTTTAGTCCTGTAAAAAGCTATTTATTCCAATTAAACAGTACTTGTGTTTCAGCAGTTATTCTTAAAGAGTTGGGACAAAAAGTCAAACTAGCATAAAGAGTAAGGGATTGAGGGGGGAGGGGGTAGCCCCCCTCACACGGTATGGTACAATTTCTGTTCGTTTTAAGTTTCAATGTTGCTCCTTACTTTCAGTTTAAAAAAAAAATGTTTTTTATGTTTAATTTCTGATTTTTTTTAATATTTAATTTCTGATTTTTTATATATTTAATTTCTTTCAATCATGCTCAGGCCTAACCAAGTTATGATTTGGGCTACTGGTCCCATATTCCACCCTGGTTTCTTGCCATTAAATTGTATATATCAATAATTGTAGATTAATTGCTAGTATTCCACTTTTTAGTTTTTTGCTTAAGAATTAAAGTTTTGGATTATAACAAAAATTTTGGACAAAATTTTTGAATATTTGATCAAAATTTCCAATGAACAGTAGTTTTGTTAAATAAGTCCTTAATAATATTTTCACTACCAAATTTTGGATGCATGGAAAGGGATTTTATTATTTATAAGGATGGAAATTCTGCGTGGCTTTTCATCTTCTATGTACCTGGAGCAACCAAAAGCTCTACAATAGGGTTCTCTGATGTTTAACTCATTATATGCATACGTTTAAATACATTGAAACATTGTATATAAATAGGAAAAGAGAAATATTACCATTTTAAATTGCTGAAAACAAAGCTTCTGATAGCACTTGCCTTACCCCCTCTCAAGAAACTTCTTTGAAAGGCTCCAGTGGCATAGCTAAGGGGGAGGGGCAAGGGGGATAGCTGTCCCCAAGGGCAGCCTCTGAGGGGGCACTAAACTGAGGCTTTTTTTGTCAATACTGTCACCTGCTTATATTGTGCTAGTCAGTCGCGTCGTTGAGGGGAGGGGGGTAGTTGCCCCCCAAATAATTCGAAAAATATTATAATTTATTAAGTAGCTTTAAAACTATTGCTCATTTAAGTGTCAAATTCGCTCTTTATTTTGAGCAGATATTTTTTTTTTATTAATCTATGACCATTTTTGACATAAGGAAAACTAGAAAAATAGCATTCTATTACATTTCATAATATGTTCCACATTAATATTTTTCCAAATATACAGCCTTTGAAACCTTATCAAGAAAAAATGTGAACCTAGTTAATGGCAAAATTGAAAAATGTTCTATGCTTGCTGTTTTGCCACATTTGCTCATGTCAATTTTTTTTTCTGATATTTTAGGTGCTTTTACTTCCTAAAATCTATCAGTTCAAGATTAGATTCTCTTGTTTTAGGACTTTGAAAAGTGGGAATGAATACACCCTCTATATCTGCAAATAGGACAGAAATAGGATCATTGAAGAATAAGAAGGGAGATATACAGTGAATATAATTTCCTGAATGAAAAAAAAATCATTGAAAAAGAAAATAAGACTTAGTGTTTTTTTATAATGATATTTGCACTATAATTAGATAGGCCAAATATGTTGTAGTTTGGTCATGGATTAGGTAGAAGTGTATCTGCTCCAGGATCCATTTAATTGTTTTAATTTTTATTTCCAGTTTTAATTGAAACTCCAATTCTCTTAAAAAGTCTGATTTGTCATTGAAATACCTAATAAGTGCTGATAGCGTCCTATTCCTTGCGTTTTGGATTCGCATACTAACGCATAAATATTGAACTGCCTATACGTACAATACCATGCTGACTTCTTGCTGTTTTTGCTTTTCTAGGTATTTCTTTTAACTAGCTCCAAAAACAGAACTGACATAAATGTGCTAAGAATTATGACTATAATTAGTTGCATTTCACAAAACACCAGCGCTACTAGCGGGACATCTCTGCATCATCATGCTGTACGAAATGGCTGCTAAGAATAGAATAAAGTGAACTTAAACAAATCATATATTTTTCACACAATTTAGAAAATGTTTGTACATATAAGAGGTACCAACTCTTTCTCTTTTTTTATTGTTATGAATTTTATCATGCAGCACTAGGAGACAGTTCTTTGCTTGTGAAGGGAATTATAGAAATAAAAACGATATTCAGTTTAACCCCTTATAGAAGTGTACCCCCCCCCCCCTTATTCCCTAATTTACACAAGATAAACTTTTGAGTAATTTTTATAGAATTCGTTTTTTTAAACAAAGATACAAAGGGGCAGGAAATTTTCTAACTCTGGGAGTTAATTTCCTTCCAATTGGCATCCCTGGCAATTTTTAATGAATTCACGGTTTCTGCCACAATGCAGAGAAGGATTTTTGAAATTTCCTGGATATTCCTTGTCAAACAATACCCAATGGATAAGTTAATAATTCTAACTTTATTTTTCGAATACTTTCAAATTTAAAATACGGTCGCTATTTAAATGTGGGGAATATGTCACAATATGATGTTACAATCTGTGGTAATACTTTGGCTTATCCTGTATCTTTACTTAGACAGCGCTATTGCGCTGCCTATTATTTTTGTTTCAGCTTAATGTAGGCCACTTATACCAAAGCTATGTATTAATATAAATTGGCGAACTCACAAAAAAATCAATTTAGTAAAAAAAAATCATAAATAATATTTCAATAAGGCACATATGTTATAAGTTTAGTACAACCAATTAAATCTTACAAAGTCAAAATCCATTCAAAATTTCGAGCAAATGAATAGCACAAAACACGGGGCTATTACAAAAGATCTTGGTTCAATTATGTGATTGAGTATCATGTACTGGGCGTGGGGTTGTGGAAAGTGGAGGGGGATATATACTGCAGCATTAGTGGTGAATCTGGCTGAAAAAAAACCAAGTATATACAACATTCACCTTTGCCCACCAAAAAGTTTGTTTACGCTATACTAATGTCGTCTGCAGCAGCTCATTGCTGTCAATTTTAGTAAAAGCCAAGGACCAGCACTTATATTTATGACTGTTAAATGTGTGTTTATTGTTTATAATGTATTGCGTTTATAATGTTTTTAGATTCACCAAGTAGCGTATTTGTTAAATAGTTCTTTTCTTCACTACCACTTGAACCAAGGCCGTATCGGGGGGGGGGGCGGAAATGTCCGAGAAAATTGCTTTTTTCCAATACTTCGGCCTTTTTATGAAACCCGAATATTTTAAGCTTGCCAAATCAAAAGATCACTATAATTACCGGCTTAGCTTCAATTAGTTGCTGTTGAGTGAACAATAGAGTCAATTATTAGGATTAGGCAGCATATATTCTTCTTCAGCCTTCTCTTAGCTGGTGCAATCCAATCCCTGGTCAGTTTGTATCTAACACTGAAACAATGAGGAAGCAACAAGCGGATATTTTGATACTTTCAAGGGTAACAGCCCGCAATAGAAAGCATGGATACCTGGCAACCAGAGCCAGAATGCAAATCTCAGAACAGGTACGTTAGGGTAAAAGACCAGTATCCAATTGAGCAAAATTCTGTAAAACTAAAACCCTCACATCTTGTTACCAAAGAGGAATTGAGAAGAATTGTATATATCAATGACTAGATAAGAATCTAAGCTATGCATTAATATAGTTATTACTAAAATATTCTTCTTCAGCTCAGCCTTCTCTTAGCTGGTGCAATCCAATCCCTGGTCAGTTTGTATCTAACACTGAAACAATGAGGAAGCAACAAGCGGATATTTTGATACTTTCAAGGGGTAACAGCCCGCAATAGAAAGCATGGATACCTGGCAACCAGAGCCAGAATGCAAATCTCAGAACAGGTACGTTAGGGTAAAAGACCAGTATCCAATTGAGCAAAATTCTGTAAAACTAAAACCCTCACATCTTGTTACCAAAGAGGAATTGAGAAGAATTGTATATATCAATGACTAGATAAGAATCTAAGCTATGCATTAATATAGTTATTACTAAAATTATTCTAGATCAAACGCTTGAAAGTGGAAAGATGATTCAAGCTGATATTGTTAAAAGTGTAAACGAAAGTGTGTGCTATTCGGTTTTAGCTGATTAAACATCTGACATACGAAACACAGAGCAGCTGTCCATTTGTGTTTGGTATGTTTTAAACAAAGCTTTGGGCAAAGATTTTCTTGGGTTTGTTCTTGGATCAGATTTAACTGGACAAGATCTGGCCACCACAATATTAGAAACCTTGAAAACCATGGTTTGGATTTGAGCAAGCTTGTAGGACAGGGATATGACAGAGCAGTTGCTATGAGTGTGCGCCTGAGAGGCACTCAAGCTTTGATTAGACAGCAGTATCCATGAACAATTTATGTCCACTGTGGAGCACGTACACTCAACCTGGCGATTGTTTCAGCTTCCTCTATACCAGTCATGAAAACCTGTTTTGGGACAATATCTCTGATCTACAACTTTTTTGGCTCATCCCCCTCCCTTAACCAGGTACTCAAAGACAGAATTCGACAATGCATGCCAGAATATAGAAAAACTACTCTCATTACCCTTTGTGAAACACGGTGGGTGGAGAGGCACGATGCCGTTAACTGCCTTGTTGACCTCTATAAGCCAATTTTAGGAAGAGCTTCAAGAAGGAAACGCGAATGCTGAGACTTCTACAAAGGCCCATCAGTTAGCAAGCTCAATGGAGCAAGGACAGTTTCTGACCAGTTTATTCCTAGCAAAAGAACTCTTTGGTCTTGCGTTTCCGCTGTGTAAAGTTCTTCAAGCTGTTGACTGCAACTTGGTGCTTGCATACGACCCCATTGAAACGGTAATGCAGACAGTTGTGGGCCTACGCGAAGACGCAGATTCTTCGTTCGACTCGTTGTATTCAAAAATTGAAGATTTTGCCAGAGATCTGAAGATAGAATTGACATTTCCAAGAGTTGGTCGTCGTCGAAACGACCACTATGACATCAGTTTGCCGAAAGAAGTGTACAGAACTTCCATTCATGGACTACTTCATGTCAGAACTCAAGGAGAGATTTACAGTGCATTGTACAATTTTGACAACTTTAAGTGGCTTCATACCTGTGAACTTAGACAAAAGAAACTCGTCTGGCGCAGAAATCAGTGAGAATACTGATATTTACTCCGACTTTTTACCAGAGCCAGATGCCCTAAGCCACGAACTGTAATTGTGGAAAACGAAGTGGCAGAACGTTAACAACAAAGAAGGACCCGTCTCGGCTTTGACCGCACTTGATACGTGCAATGCTGGTTTCTTTCGAAGCATCAGCCGCCTTCTTACAATTGTAACTACTTGGCCTGTTTCAACTGCTACACCAGAAAGGACTTTCTCTATCTTGCGACGGCTTAAGACATGGCTACGAAATGCAACCGGTGAAGAATGTTTGACAGGTCTAGCGTTACTGTCAGTGCACAGGGATGTTGCCAGTGACACTGATACAGTTATTGACATGTTCACATCTCAAAAAACACGTCAAATTGATTTTGTTCTGTGAATTCATTTTGTAACTATTATGTTTCTTAACTTCAATATACAGTATTTTATGTTCCTATCTATTGTCGTCTTTTACTGTTAGACATAGATTAGGTCCAACCCGAGGTGACCCCCCCCCTCGAAATAATTTCCTGGATACGGCCTTGACTTGAATAGCACCTACTTCAATAGCATCCCCTCTTGCCCTCCTCAATAACATACTGTAAATACGCCACTGGTGCTAGTGATGGTGTGTGTGTGGGGGGGGGGGGCAAAAATCAACATAGCCCCTGGATGCTGACAACTTTAGCAACAACTGTGCAAGGCTCATGAGGCATCGCTTCACCTTTGCCCCCTTGTGTTATTAGGTATGTGGATGTTTGACATCCACATTGAAAAATATTTTGCATTTGGAGGGGCACTATTACACCCTACCCCCGTTAGCACCCATAATAAAGGTATAGACCAACATTTTTCTGGGAATCAATAAGAATTAGATACCAATCCCTTTCACTTTCTTAAAGCATATTCTGTATTTATCTGAAGGCTCAATGACCATTAAGATATTTGAACATAAAAATGCGCTCTTTGAAGCATCTCCCTCCCCTCCAGGTACGAAATGACCCACTGCCCCTCCTTCATAATAGATGATGCTTGTCAATGGATTGACTATCTGGGAATTTTCAATTGATAGTAACTTCATTCTTTTTGTGACAAAATTGTAGGTTGGTACCAGAAATTGGCAGGAAACACCACTTCCCCATGACAAAATCTTTTCGGTTTCTTAAAAAAAGCACAATATAACTTTTAATTTTCGTGCAAATGAGCCCTCTCTTGATCTTCCAGGACCGTTGGCTTGGCATGACTACCCCTGGGGAGATTTAAAAAAAAACAACAACAAATAAATGAACATACATTGTGATCTTTCTTCTGGTAAAATAATTCCACATTTTTGTAGATAGGAGCTTGAAACCTATATAATAGTGTTCTCTGATGTGCTGAATCTGATTGTGTCATTTTCATTAAAATTACCTGACTTTTTGGGGATGTTTCCCCCTTTTTTGAAAGTCAGGCAAATGTTTTAGGCTTGTTGCTTTTAATGGGCAACACTAAACTTAATGAGTTTTATATATTTAGAATGAGTATAAAAAAACCTATTTTTTATATATTGATTGCTATGAAACACTCTTTTTTAGAGTTTTGGTTACAATTAGCCTAAGCTGCTCCCTACTTGCAGTTCGTTGCCATAAACTGTTTGATTAGCTCAAGTAATTAGTAAGTAATTGAATAATCAATACAAATTAAATTTTCTAGCTATCAATGAACAGAGGAGAGAATGTCAGTAAATGATAGCCAGCAGTTTTGTTTACGTTGGAATAATTTCCAAAGTGCAGTTGTTTGTCAAGTGGCAGACCTGCTAGACTTAGGACTTTTGACAGATGTCACCCTAACTGCTGAAGGAAGGAATCTGAAAGCACATAGGATAGTTCTTTCAGCATGCAGTTCTTACTTCAAAGATCTTTTCAAGGTAAATTTTCACCCTTTTCACATTGATAACCAAAAGTACAGAAAGTGCAACACTTTCTAAAATTAGTAGAAGTATGATGCTTTTTCTGCAAAAAAGAAAATTTTTTTTGGACGTTTAAAGGAATGTTTTTCTTTTAAATTGAAAGTGGTGGAGATAGTAAAGCATGGGAACTCCGAAAAGCGGATGAAGATTTGCTAGATGCTTTCCAGAGAAATTGCCTACAGATTGTTCTGGGTACACGGCTGACCAACCGTATTTCAAGCAATGGGCTGTACGGAAAATGTGGTTCAATCCCGCTTTCTAGGGCTATAATTAAAGAAGGTTGAGATGGCCAGGAAACGTTGTGCGGATGAAGGATGACAGATTGCCGAAGATAGTCTTTTTCGGCCAACCATCAAGGGCTAAACGGAAAGCAGGTCGTCCTCGTCTGGGGTGGGAGGACGTCATAAAGAAAGATTTAAAGGAAATGGGACCCTCCTGGGAGGGTGTCAAAAGGAAGGCTTTGAATAGATTGGGATGGAGGATGAGCGTGCATAGTTTGTGTTGGCCTCAGGTGGCTTGGTGCTGCTGTGAATTGTTAGTAGTAGTAGTAGATTTTCAATGAGTGACTTAAAAAAACTCTTCTTCCAGTCTATTGTTTTTACTTCAAAGATTTATCAAGGTGTATTTTAATCTTTTCCCCATTGATAACCAAAAATGCAGAAAATTGCAATACTTTATAATATTGGGGAGAGGATATTTTTTTTTGATAAAAAAAAGTTCTTCTGGTTAAAGAATGAAGTATTCTCCCTTTTAAAAAAATGGCTGCCCACAAGGGGTGGAGGTAAACCTAGAATTGGCCCTTGAAAAAAATTTACAAAAGGAAAAAATAATGTGGTATTCAGCAAAGATAAAACACTTTACTGAACAAAACCCATTTTTGAATATTTAGCCCCCTTGGAGATTTTCTTTAGACTTGTAAAAAGTTCCACAAACCTGGCGGTATCAATGGGAGGGGGGCAGCGACCTCTCCAAAAAAACTTTGCCTCCCGTTAGATTTTTAAATAACCCCTTTTCCAGTATTTCATTGAAAAATGACATTTATAGTACTTTCGCTGACAAAAAATTAAAAAAAACCCATCCCCTCTATTCTGGAACTGACGCCATTGCACAATTCCTGGTTTGCGCTTGAAATGGACAATCAATCAGTCTGGGGTAATGAACTAAGTAAGGAGCAATGCGGCTCAATAGTAACCGAAACCTTTTGAAACAGAGTCTTGACAGCAATAGATACATCAAAAGAATCGAATTTTGATGTTTATTCAAAATGTGTAAAATTTATCCAATTTAATGGTACCCATCAAAAGTTACGAGCCTGAGAAAATTTACCCAGTTTTTCAAAAGGATTGGGGGGGGGGCACACTCCCAAAACATCAAGTGATCTTAATGAAAATCCTTCGATCGGATTCAGCATAGCAGAGAACCATACTGTAGAGGTTTCAAGCTCTTATGTTTGAAAATGTGGAATTTTGCATTTTTGTCAGAAGAAAGGTCATGGATGTATGTTTATTTGTTGTTGTTTTTTTTCCCCAGGGATGATCATATCGAACTAGTGATCGTAGAAGATTGGGAGAGGGTTCATTTGATTGAAAATCAAAAGTTCTAGTGCCCTTTTAAGTGACCAAAAATATTGGAGGGCAGCTACCACCTCCATGTTTATTTTTTCCCCAAAGTCACCCGATAAATAGTTTAAGATAGCCATTTTGTTCAGCATAGTCAAAAATCGAATAACTTTGTCTTTGAGGATGACTTAACCCCCCACAGTTCCTGTAGGAAGGGCTACAAGTTATGAATTCTGGCAATTCTTTACATAGAGTATTGGTTACTGGGAAGTATACAGACGTTTTCAGGGGGACTTCTGGTGGGGGGGGGGGGTTACGCGGGAGGGTCTTTCCATGGAGGAAGGAAATTTTTCCACGGGAGATGGAGCATCATTTAAAAAAAATGATCAGAAATTAAATAAAAACAACAAGTTTTTTCAACTGAAAGTAAGAAGCAACATTAAAACTTGAAACAAACAGAAACTATTACGTAATACCTCGTTCTTTACGCTAAATTTATCTTAAGTTCTTTTAAAAGAACCATTTATTCTAATTAAACGGCCTTTGTGGTTCAGGAGCCATTCTTAAAGAATTGGGACAAATTTCGAACTTTAGCGTAAAGAGCGAGGCATTGACGAGGGGGCAACCTCCCTCATATACCTAGTAATTTCTGTTCGTTTTAAGTTTTAATGCTGCTCCTTACCTTCAGTTGAAAAAACTTGTTTTTTATTTAATTATCTTAAAGAAGAAGCATAAAATGATGAAATTTTGGTAAAACTCAATATGAAAGGATACAAAATTATGATAAGGAATGTGTGTACATGTGAAAAAACTTCCACAGAGAAGCGTACAATGTTACTGAATAATTATTCCTGCTGTCTTATTCCTGCATATTCCTGCTTATTCCAGCTCATTTTGCTTCTTTTGTGTTTTCCAGCTTTTGTCTTTTGTGTTTGTGTTTTTGTGTTCTCTTCTAGTTTTGCCTGCACTTTGTAAATATTACTTGTGCTGCCTTCTTCTGATAGTGAACAGTTAGTGAACTTTTTAAGTGAATTGACTGGTAACTTGCTTTGACCCTGAAGTTATTATTTTGCTTAGTCTAAGTATAGTTTATTTTAATTTTGATACGTTAGTAACTCTACTGATGATGATGACCGACTGTGTCATTGAAATGTCTAGAGCCTTTGTTTATGTTTTTGTTTCACTGTCTAATATAAGGAACTGTCCCTATTTGAAACTCTTATTTATTTCGTCATTGAAAAGGCAGTGTGGTCATGGAAAAAAATACTAAAAATACTTAAAAGGCTATTAAAAAAACGTAAGTGATCAAGACAAGCTTTTTTTCTATTTTATATTGTGTTCTTGCTAGTTCGATAAAGCAAAAATTAATTACTTTTTATTATGACAACCAGGATCTGTTGATATCCCAACATCCCGTGGTGATTGTTCAGGATGCAACCTATGAAGATCTATCAGCGCTGGTTAGCTTTATGTATAAAGGTGAAGTACAAATATGCCAAAGTCAACTACCTAGTCTCTTAAGAACTGCTCAGATACTAGCAGTTAGAGGTCTTGGTCAGGTGCCTCCTAAATCAGGTGTAAGTACAATAATTAAATATATATATATATAATGATATATAATATACATACAATAATTTATATGTATAATATAATAATATAGTTAAATAGTCATTATAATTCTCGTAAAAGTGTATGTAGTCTAGACCTCTTAGACCTTTTTAAGGACTAGTCTAGACCTTTTTAAGGACTAGTCTTAGACCTTTTTAAGGTCTAGTCTAGACCTTTTTAAGGACTAGTCTTAGACCTTTTTAAGGTCTAGTCTTAGACCTTTTTAAGGTCTAGTCTAGACCTTTTTAAGGACTAGTCTTAGACCTTTTTAAGGTCTAGTCTAGACCTTTTTAAGGACTAGTCTTAGACCTTTTTAAGGTCTAGTCTAGACCTTTTTAAGGACTAGTCTTAGACCTTTTTAAGGACTAGGAGGAGTTACACCAAACATAGAAAGGTGTTGTTTGTTGTCGGTGAAGGGGGCAAAATTATCAATCAGAAAAAGGCTTTAACTGGCAATTATAGATGGACACTGGAAAAAAGCAAGGTGGGCCACAGAGCCTTAAGCAATCATTTATTTCAGAACAGCGTCTTTGATAAGAAATTTGAAGCTAAATGGCCTTGTCCTAGTCGAGGGTTAAAGGCATTAGTAAAATGACTCGAATGAATTGTTAAAGCAGTTAGCATAGTATGGTGCTGACATTGATTTGTTCTTCTTCCTTGTGTTAACTACTGAGTTTGCAGCAGAGGGTCTGTGTGTGCATCATTGAGCATCTTCCGACAACGTTACAACACTGCCATCTCATAGTCTTTTTAAGTCCGAATCATTTGAATCTAAATGACCCCCCCCCTGAAAAAAAATGCTGGATACGGCCAGCTTGGTCAAATAAATTTTTATATTGTATTGTATCGGATTAACGACGCTTCTTGACTACTAAGGTCCTTGCGTCAGTCCTGCAGTGTGTTGCTACAGTTGGGTTCGAACTCTGGGCCCTGCATTACCTGGCTGAGATCAAATCCACTGCGCACCCACAGGATTAAAAATTTTTTCAGTATACGAACCCACGGCCCCATATAAGGACCAGAAAGCCAAATAAATTTCACGCCCATGGCTTTTTTAAATATTTGCCAAAACGACGCTGCCCTTTGTGTGAAAAAGTCACATATCGTTTGTGTACGTACGCTACCTTAAAAGAAACAATTTTTGTTGCAAGTTGAGTGGCAACCTTCTCTGGTGCTGGAATATCTCCTCTTAGAAAGGGAATAGTTTAACTAGGGGGGGGGACGTGGGAATAGTTTAACTAGCTTTAAATTGTTTAATTTGGTTATGGCTTGTATTTAGTGTTCAGTTACTGAGAACAAAGAACTATTAGCGTTTGTATGCATTTCGAATATTAACTATACATTCATCAATACTATATCAAAATGGTATATTAAAATAAATTAAAACAAGAATAGTAAAAAGGAAAGGAATAAAAACCATGAATAAATTATAATTTGAAAAAAAAATATATAGGGGATTATCACTAACCAAAAGAAAACTATACACTGAAACACAGTGCTACACACAGGGTCGTATCCAGGATTTTCGTGTCTCCCCCCCCCCCAAACGCATCAAACATTTGTTTATAATCATTTTTGTTACGTTTTTACGAGTCAGACAAACATTAGGAGGGGGGGGGGTCCAAAGAAAGCTTTAAGAAACGCATCAAAAACTTGTTTACATTCATTTTTGTTACATTTTTGTTAATTATAGTATTAGTAATCCTGTATATCCTGTATGGGCCTATCCTGTATTATTAAGGGCAGTATTAGTAATCCTATTTATCCTGTATGGGCATATCCTGTATTAGTAAGGGCAGTATTAGTAATCCTGTATATCCTGTATGGGCATATCCTGTATTAGTAAGGGTAGTATTAGTAATCCTGTAAAACCTGTATGTAAATATCCTGTATTAGTAAGGGCATACCCTTGACATATCCTTGTATTAGTTTCATTCGCTGCAAAAAAAAGAAAAACAGCCAAAACCAGCACAATATTCACAAAACTGCGAAGAGTTGGGGAGGCCATGGTTGATAAGTGCTAACTTCAAGCAAAAGAAAGTTGGATATGGAAATATTCTCCCATAGGACCATATGAATATATTATGTAGAAAATGCTGTCGAATCAAAAGCGCAGTTCAAGAGCTGTCCTAAACTTTGACTTCAAATTAAACGGAATTTATGCAGTAGTCACCTACTGCGTCATTAACGCTTTACTGAAAACTGATGTGTCTTGAACAGTTTTGGAAAGTATAAACAAAATCAAATGAAGGAGAGTAGTAAGTGATACCCAAACTCTTGTTTGTAGTGATTTTTGTTCGTTTCAAGCATGATTTGCATATTCAATTTAAGTTTCACTCGTTTTTAAGATTTATTTATTCATTTAAGTTAGTATCTATTGTATGTTTGTTTGCATTGGTTGTTTATTTAATTTCTGTTCGTTTTGGGTTTCATTTATGCTTCAATAGCAAAATATTTTTTTTTTCGTTTTAAGCTTGATTTACATATTCAATTTAAGCATTACTCGCTTTAAGATTTATTTATTCATTTTTATTATTGCTTGTTGTGTTTTTTTTTGCTATGAGGGTTAATTTAACTTCTGTTAGTTTAAAATGACCTTTACTTTTCTTTGAAAAACTTCTTGCTGGGAAAGTTTTTTAAATTAATTTTTGTTCGTACTTGATGGCAAAAGCTTCAAGTTTAAAAAAATTCCTTATTTCAAAATCATTTTTTTTTCAAAATCAATGTTCATCAAAGTATCAAAACTAGTATCAAAATAAAAAGAAAATGGGTTTATGTCAACCTCGGAGTTTTTATTATCTGATGCTTGAACTATTTTTAGTTCAAGGGGGGGGGGATAATTGCCCTTCGATCAATTTTGACTCTGTAAAATTGAATTAGAACCTTCCATTTTCAAGCAAATGAGCCCTTTCTGAAGTTTATACAAGCATCCGTTCTATAAGAATCATATATGCCCCTAGGGCATAACTTACAACGCCTGTCCCCGGGCCCTGGGGGGTTGTGTCGACCCCGGAGTCTTAACATCTTATGTTTGAACTATTTTTAACAAAATGGTCACCACAAAATTTTCATCGGATGAGTTTGGGGAAGAAAAGGGCGTTTAGGGGCTTGTTGCCCTCTGATCTCTTTTGGCTCTGAGAAAGTGAACTAGAACTTTTAATTTCCAATCAAATGAGCCCTCCTTGAAGTGTATACGAGCATCCCTTTCATAAGAACCATATAAGGCCCCAGGACACAACTCACAACGCCTGTCCGCAGGCCCTGGGGTGTTGTCTCGACACCGGATATTTTGTTATCTGACCTTTGAACTATTTAAAAATAAACTTTAAAAATTTGTATGGGATGGGTTTGGGGGAAAAGGGGCGTGGGGGTGGGGCTAGTTACCCTCCGATCTCTTTTGACTCTTAAAAATTTTAAAAGAACTTCCGATTTCCATTCAAATGAGCCCTCTCTGAAGTTGCTACGAGCCATCCCTTCCATAAGAACCATATTTGCCCCCAGGGAATAACTTGCAACGCCTGCCCCCCTGACATTTGAACTATGTTTAACAAAATGGTGATTTCAAAATTTTTATCGGATGCATTTGGGGAAAAAGGGGCGTGAGGGGGCATAGTTGCCCTCGATATCTGTTGACTCTAAAAAAGTGAACTAGATCTTTTAATTTCCAATCAAATGATCCCTCTCTGAAGTGTATACAAGCATCCCTTCCATAGGAACCATATACGTACACAGGACAACAGTTACAACGCCTACCCCCCGGGCCCTGGGGTTTGTTTCGACACAAGAGTTTTTGTTATCTAATTTTTTTAACTATTGTTATAAAAATGGCTATCTCAAAATTTTTAGCGGATGGGTATGGGGAAAAGGGTGTGGAGGGGGGGGGGGGGTTGGGGGCTAGTTGCCCTCCAATCTCTTAATTTTTAAAAAGTGAACTAGAACTTTCAATTTCCAATCAAATGAGCCCTCTACGAAGTTTATAGGAACATCTCTTTCATAAGAACCAGACATGCCCTCAAGCCATAACTTAGAACGCCTGCCCCCGGGCACTGGGGGGTTTTATTGACACCGGAGTTTTTCTTATCCGATCTTTGAACTATTTTTAACAAAATGGCTATCTAAAATTTTCATCGGATGGGTTTGGAAAAATGGTGGGAGGGGGGGCTAGTTGCCCTTGGATCTCTTTTGACTCTTAAAAAGTGAACTCGAACTTTCAATTTCCAATCAAATGGGCCCTCTCTGAAGTTTGTACGAGCATCCCTTTCCCACACAACCTCAGGGGGTTGTGTCGACACCTGAGTTTTTGTTTGTATGACTTTTGAACTATTTCTAACAAAATGGCTATCTCAAAATTTTTATTGGATTCATTTGGGGGGGGGGGGGGAGAGCGTGGCTGAGGGGCTAGGTGCCCTCGAATCTCTTTTGACTATTAAAAAGTGAATTACAACTTTCAATTTCCAATCAAATGAGCCCTCTCTGTTTTACGCGCATCTCTTCCATAAGAACCATATAGTCCCCCAGGGCATAACTTACAATGCCTGCCCTCGGGCCCTGAGGGGTTGTGTGGACCCCGGAGTTTTCGTTATATGATCTTTGAACTATTTTAAAAAAAATGGCTATCTCAAAGTTCTTATCGGATGGGTTTGAAGAAAAAAGGACGTGAAGGGGGAGGGGCTAGTTGCCCTCCGATCTCTTTTGAATCTTAAAAAGGGAACTATAACTTCCAATTTCCGATCAAATGAACCCTCTTTGAAGTTTATACGGGCATCCCTTCCATAAGAACCATATATGACCCCAGGGCATAACTTACAACACCTGCCCCCGGGCCCTGGGGGTCGTGTCGACACCAGAGTTTTTGTTGTATGATCTCTGAACTATTTTTAACAAAATGGCTACCTCAAAATTTTTATTTGATATTTTTGGGGGAAAAGGGGTGTGGAGGGGGGGGGGGGCTAGTTGCCCTCCGATCACTTTAGACTCTTAAAGGGCACTAGAACTCTAGATTTTCAATTGAATGAGTCCTCTTTGAAGTTTGTACAACGACCATTTCCATTTGAAGTGCCTCTGGAAAAAATAATAGTAATAAAATGGCTTTACTATATAAAGGCTGTATGGCCTTTACTATAGGCAACGCTATAGTGTTGCCTCTGGCAAGGGTGCTTATATAGTTTAATACCGCAAATGGGCAATAACGTATCTGAATGGTTGGGGGGAGAGGTAAGAGCTGGCACGTACAGAAAGGAGAGAATATGAATCTCGGAAATCTCAAGATGTTTCGTACGATTTCTTGTACTTTCCATATAATTTTCCCATTCGTTTTTCTATTGTAGTTTTCCAACTGTAATTTCCCCACTTTTCCTTGTAATTATAAAATTGTATAAATGTAAGTTCTGGCAAGCATTGTGTTATTTTAGTATTTAGTTAGAGAAAGAACGTTGCATCAAGCCTCTCGAAAATATTAGGACTATTGTAGCAATAAATTCGTATAACCTTCCTCCTTGGTCAACAAAAAGTATGCAAGAACAACAAGATCTCTAGCTACAAATTTGATCAGAAATAGAATTGAAAAAAAATATAAGCCAGTTGAGAACAGCCCGGCTTGAGTTAAAACTTGAATATCACAAAATTTCTGTATAGGATTTTAGGTAATTATCTTGGAAATCACTACTTTTATTAATTATAGATAACTTGTACAGAGAACATAGCTTTAAGATCGGACTCAAAAGTGCTAAGCTCGTTATTTTGAAAGCTAGGGTTTCTAGTCCCTTTTGTTCTGTTTGCCTCAGTGATATCAATTAGGGGTCCCGGGGGGGGGGGGGGTATTTGGCCCTTCATGTTCGCCCCTTTCCCTGCTAGATTTGAAAAATATCTTAATTTTTGTATTTTTATTGAATTTTTTTTTTTCCTTTCATATTTTCATTGAAAGAAATTCAATAAACAACAAAATACCCTCTCCCAGATTAAAAATAATCCATTTTGATCCCCCTCCTACCCATCCCCACCGTGAATTGGTGTCACTGATTAACCCATGGACAGGACAGTTTTAGGCAACAGAAACCTAATTAGTCAGTCAACATAATTTGTCGAACAAACATGATTGGTCTGTTATTTAGGATAGCTCACCTCCTCGTGTCAAAAGTCCCCATGGCGTTGAAATTCACACCGAGACATCTATCCCAGCCAGTCAGCTGCAGCCAGCAGCACATTCATCAGATCCTGGTGAACCATCGCTAATAAAGCCTTCATATTCTCCTCCGTCCCTCCGTTGCTGAGTGTGCAAGTCAAGAAAAGGCGTGTGGAAGAAACTTATGACGGTTCATATCCGGTTCAGGGTGTAATCTCAGAAGGAGGTGAGCAGGCTAATGTGGAGAAAGAAATTCTTGAATGTCAGGTAGAGGCTACATTATTTTAAACTAGTTTCGTTCAATCTATTTATTTTTTAAGGATTACCCTCAACTACCACTCCCCTATAAGTATTTTTACAGTTTTAGAATTTGCCAGTCTTTTTTTTTCTAAAGAAATCTTCTGTGTTTTTTCTCAACCTTATCCTCCTAAAATTTTGGAATTTTTTCACTTCTTGTTAAAAAAAAATCTGCAATCTTTACGCATTTTTCCAGGTCCTTTTAGTTTTTGGAATTCTAAATGTATTGTATTTTTAGAACACTATCCCCCCACCCCGAGCTTCTTTTACATTCTCTGCGAACATCTCTTGTGTTCTTCATGGTATATATATATATATATATATATATATATATATATATATATATATATATATATATATATTATATAATATATATATATATATATATATATATATATATATATATATATATATATATTATATATATATATATATTATATATTGTGATTTTTATCCCCCTGATGTCTTAGCATTTTTACAGGTGACTTACATCTTTATATTCTTACTTGCTCTTTTTTTCAAATTTTAAGTCTATTTTTAAAATATTCCCCATCCTTCAGTATCCCCTCGAAATTTTGGCGTTTTAACAATTTCTACCCCTGAATTCCTCATGAATGTTGACTGCGTTTTATTTTTTCAAATTAAAATCTTTCATATTTTTAAAGTATTATCCCCCAAAATCTTATTTTTAAACTTAATATATCTCTTAAATTGGAAGTCTAGTTTAGCCAAATGATTGTCTATGCATCGCAAAGAATTTTATTTAAAAGGAAGACCTTTTTGACGAAAATTTATTATATATTAGACTAACTGGAACAAGACTGAATGTTGCGAATATACTGGTATGACAAAGAGAGTGCCAAGAAGTCTGGGCAGCATTTAACTTTTAATAATGTAAAATATAGTAATATGTTATTTATCTAAATACTTTTTATTGCCAATGGCGGTAAGCCTTATGCCTTGTCTTGTATAACGAAATATGATAATAAAGAAAAATTGTATAAAAATTATTTTTTTGATAAAGGACAAACGACACTAACCTTTCTTGTGGGGAGGGGGGGGGGTGGGCTTGAGTGACAGCAAGATCACTCTTGTTTGATAAATTAATGTTCGTGTTGAGGTTGACTTTTTTGCTCATTGTAATTCTTTTTGTTTGAATTTCATTTCTTCCTTCATCGCGGTACCTTGCCGGGTCAGATTTGTTATCTCGTATAAGCCAATTTCTGGTCGTTTTTAAGTTTGATATTTGTGCTCTCTGCTTTTCATTGAAAACTTCGTTTTATTTTAAAATTAAGGGTTTATAATGTAAATTGTGGTTTTACTGAAAACGAATTATATTATAAATATTTTTCTTTTGTACTTAATTGAAAAAAGTTTAACAGTCGTAGATTTTGCTATTGTTGTGGTTTCAGCTTTTTTTCATTGAACCTCTTTTGTCTTCTTTTTCCTTTTTTTCGTTTTATGTTCAATAATAGAAATTTCGACTTATTTGAAAAAAGTTTAACAGTCGTAGATTTTGCTATTGTTGTGGTTTCAGCTTTTTTTTGTCCTTGAACCTCTTTTGTCTTCTTTTTCCTTTTTTTCGTTTTATGTTCAATAATAGAAATTTTGACTTATTGAAAAAAGTTTAACAGTCGTAGATTTTGCTATTGTTGTGGTTTCAGCTTTTTTTTGTCCTTGAACCTCTTTTGTCTTCTTTTTCCTTTTTTTCATTTTATGTTCAATAATAGAAATTTTGACTTATTGAAAAAAGTTTAACAGTCGTAGATTTTGCTATTGTTGTGGTTTCAGCTTTTTTTTTTCCTTGAACCTCTTTTGTCTTCTTTTTCCTTTTTTCGTTTCATGTTCAATAATAGAAATTTTGACTTATTGAAAAAAGTTTAACAGTCGTAGATTTTGCTATTGTTGTGGTTTCAGCTTTTTTTTTTGCCTTGGACCTCTTTTCTCGTCTTTTTCCTTTTTTTTCATTTTATGTTCAATAATAGAAATTCTGACCTATTGAAAAAAGAATAACAGTCCTAGAGTTCGCTATTGTTGTGTTTCAGCTTTTTTTTTTGAATCTCTTTTCTCTTCCTTTTCCTTCTTTTCGTTTTATGTATAATAATAGAAATTTTGACCTATTGAAAAAAATAACAGTCGTAGATTTTGATGTTGTTGTGGTTTCAGCTTTTTTTTTTCTTGAACCTCTTTTGTCTTCTTTTCCTTTTTTTCGTTTTATGTTCAATAATAGACATTTTGACTTATTGAAAAAAGTTTAACAGTCGTAGATTTTGCTATTGTTGTGGTTTCAGCTTTTTTTTTGCCTTGGACCTCTTTTCTCGTCTTTTTCCTTTTTTTTCGTTTTATGTTCAATAATAGAAATTCTGACCTATTGAAAAAAGAATAACAGTCCTAGAGTTCGCTATTGTTGTGTTTCAGCTTTTTTTTGAATCTCTTTTCTCTTCCTTTTCCTTCTTTTCGTTTTATGTATAATAATAGAAATTTTGACCTATTGAAAAAAATAACAGTCGTAGATTTTGATGTTGTTGTGGTTTCAGCTTTTTTTTTTCTTGAACCTCTTTTGTCTTCTTTTTCCTTTTTTTCGTTTTATGTTCAATAATAGAAACTTTGACTTATTGAAAAAAGTTTAACAGTCGTAGATTTTGCTATTGTTGTGGTTTCAGCTTTTTTTTTGCCTTGGACCTCTTTTCTCGTCTTTTTCCTTTTTTTTCGTTTTATGTTCAATAATAGAAATTCTGACCTATTGAAAAAGAATAACAGTCCTAGAGTTCGCTATTGTTGTGTTTCAGCTTTTTTTTTAATCTCTTTTCTCTTCCTTTTCCTTCTTTTCGTTTTATGTATAATAATAGAAATTTTGACCTATTGAAAAAAATAACAGTCGTAGATTTTGATGTTGTTGTGGTTTCAGCTTTTTTTTTTCTTGAACCTCTTTTGTCTTCTTTTTCCTTTTTTTCGTTTTATGTTCAATAATAGACATTTTGACTTATTGAAAAAAGTTTAACAGTCGTAGATTTTGCTATTGTTGTGGTTTCAGCTTTTTTTTTCCTTGAACCTCTTTTGTCTTCTTTTTCCTTTTTTTCGTTTTATGTTCAATAATAGAAACTTTGACTTATTGAAAAAAGTTTAACAGTCGTAGATTTTGCTATTGTTGTGGTTTCAGCTTTTTTTTTGCCTTGGACCTCTTTTCTCGTCTTTTTCCTTTTTTTTTCGTTTTATGTTCAATAATAGAAATTCTGACCTATTGAAAAAAGAATAACAGTCCTAGAGTTCGCTATTGTTGTGTTTCAGCTTTTTTTTTTAATCTCTTTTCTCTTCCTTTTCCTTCTTTTCGTTTTATGTATAATAATAGAAATTTTGACCTATTGAAAAAAATAACAGTCGTAGATTTTGATGTTGTTGTGGTTTCAGCTTTTTTTTTTTCTTGAACCTCTTTTGTCTTCTTTTTCCTTTTTTTCGTTTTATGTTCAATAATAGAAATTTTGACTTATTGAAAAAAGTTTAACAGTCGTAGATTTTGCTATTGTTGTGGTTTCAGCTTTTTTTTTTTCTTGAACCTCTTTTCTCTTCTTTTTTTCTTTTTTTCGTTTTATGTTCAATAACAGAAATTTTGCGGCTTTAATAATCGAAATATAATCCTATTGGATGGCAAAAGAAGGTACGGAAATCATAACCGTAGTGGGCACTATGTTAGTGACATGCCAGCTCTATGTAGGGTGTCACTAGACAAGGTCTTTTTGGAAGGGGAGGGGGCAGTAAGTTTCATTAACTTTCTGGCCATTGTTACCGACTGATTTCATTAATTAATTATTCACATAATGCTCATTTCTTTTATGCCTTATCACGGTTGCAGACCCTGTTGGATTTTCAATTGATGTTGTAGGGCGGTTGTCACTAATTACGTATGCACAGCACCATATAGGGTTGCCAATAGGTTAAAAAAATAAAATTACTAATATCTTGAATATAATCTTAGTTTTTTAGTAAAAGCTAATTTAAAGCAAATATATTATTTTATAATTGGATAATCGTCATAAGTATCGAATTGATATATTTCGACCAACATCTTCTTTTACAATGTTTCTACTGTGGTCAGGCTATGAGGAACAGAGCTCTTCAGGTAGTTGAATTCACCACAATATTTATTTATGAGTGCTGGTGAAATAATTCATGCCAAGTTCGTAGCTAGAAAAAAAGAAGAAAAAAAATCATGTTTATTCAATGAGACCCCTGTGGCTATTGACACTCATTAAGCTTCATTAGATTTGGCTCCATTGGTATTAACGGTAATCGAAGATCATTCCTTTCACAACGTCAAGTTTATTGCATATTTTCGGTAAAATATGAGAAACACTGTATTTGGTATGTAGATTAGGGGAGTAGAGAGGGTAAGGAGGCTGGTAAACAAACAATCAGACACAAACATAACAGTAAACAATCAGACGATTTATGAAGACATTAAAGACGATTATAAGATGTTTTCTTGGTGGTCAAGCCCAAAAAGTAGTGGAACTTTCGCAAGTGTCAAAAAAGCCTAACGTTTGGCATCTCTTGGCAGTTTTTTCATCCTTCACGATAGTGTTTTTTCTACAAAAACTGAGATCAGACCCTTATTATTTCACTAGTTTTGACAATTACATTAATTGCGCTATTTTTTGCCTTACTAATACATTGAATAAAAACCAAGAAACACCAAACGCTAGATGGAGCTGGTGTTGTTTTATTATTGACAGTCTTGACTGGTTGAAACTGAGCGTCCAGCATCTGAAACTGAGATCAGACACTTATTACTGCACTAAATTTTCGGAAAATAATCTCTGAGACCACACTGGCTAGTCATGGCAAAACATAAAATCGCGAAGAAGAGATAAAACGAGGGCAATATTTTTTTTTTTTTTTTTTTTTTTTTTTTTTTTTTTTTTTAAGGTTTGGTTTTTCATATTTTATCAGTTTTATTCTGCACTGAGGACGGTCAAACCGGGGTCTTGACCGAAATATTTACATATTTTTTTAATTTTTCACTGGCTGTTATTGTCCTCGTTTTCTCTTCTTCGCGATTCTATGTTTTTTAAATTTTCGGAGGAAATGGAGGAATTAGCCAAAAGGGTTGGGATGACTAAGGCTAGAAATACTGGCCGTTCTTATTCTTGTTTAGAGAACCCTGTACGGTACTTTTACACAGAACAGAAACTACGACTAGATTTACCTCTGAGCGCTGATATGATCAACACACATTTTTCAAATATTTGTCGCACACACCCACCTCTTGACGAGCTACCTGAAAATGGACCCATTGAACAAATTCCGATCATTCGCCCCCATGAAGTATGCGAGAAGCTCAAACGCCTGGGCCTCAGGAAGAGTAATTACCCTCTAGAAATTCCTATTGAGTTGATAGCTCATTGCTCTGAGGAGCTTAGTCCTATTTTCGCTGCCTGTTTCAATCAATGTCTAATAGATGGTACATTCCCGGATTGCTTCAAGACAGCCTATATAACTCCCATTCCTAAAATAAAAAACCCCTCTCACCTAACGATTTGCGCCCGATTTCAAAACCCCGTGCCTTTCCAAAGTGTTTGAAGGCTTTATCTGTGAATATTTATATGGAGATATTGAAGCTAATTTAGACCCTCGGCAATTTGGTTTCAGGCCTGGACATAATACTACCCACTATCTTGTATGTCTTCTTGACGATCTGATGAAACATCTCGAGAAGGAAGAGACATACGCAGAAATCCTTCTCAGCGATATAGTAAAGGCGTTTGACAGCATCCAACACCTGATAGCTACTAACCGAGCTAAAGAAATGGGTGCTCGACAGTTTCTTGTGAGAATGGTTGCAAGCTTCCTGCACAATCGAAACCAATGTGTTTCACTCACGCAGGATGAAGCATCCGAATTCCAAGAAATATGGTGCGGAGCACCCCAAGGGACAAAATTAGGACCACTGATCTTTTTGATTGTTTTTAACCTTGTCCTAGCACATATACAAAGTCGCTACAAGTTTGCTGACGACCTGTCAAGCATATCATTCCGCACCTTAGCGAGCCTAGCAGAGGAAATCACCACCTCATCAATATTTTCCCAACTAAAGCATAATCTTGAAGATATAATGCTTACAGTTAGTGAAACCAAGAGCCATATTCTACGTGTTAGCTTTTTAAAATCTGCAATTCCGTCCCAAGAAGACACTGGACTTACAACTAAAGATAAAATAAAAATCCTAGGAGTAATTTTCAAAAGCAACCTGAAATGGGATCCAGATATACAGTCTATCCTCCAAAAGGCATCCCTATGCCTAAAATCCTTTGCTTGCCTAACGCGGTTCAATATCCAAATTTCCATTATGCGCAGTCTATGCTGTATGTATGTCCGATCGCAAACCGAGTATGCTTGTCCCATTTGGCACCCTGGTCTAACGGATATCCGAACCGAAAAGCTTGAAAATATTCAGAAGCGGGCGTGCCAAATAATGCTTGGGGCAAATTATACATCCTATGAGGACAGCCTGCAGAAACTGAGGCTTCAGAAACTATCTGAAAGGCGCCACGATCTCACGATGCGTTTCGGAAAAAATGCCTAAGCTCTGATGTCCATCGCAAAATATTACCGGATTTCCAGGAATCACAGATCAGTCGGCCAAAAACACGTAGAGGAGCCCTCACTTCGTCGTGCCAACTCCTTTGTCCCCCACCCCGAAAGGCATCAAAAAGGTACCTATCATCGTTTGTTCCATACTTCGTGAACCACTATAATGAGGAACTAGTTGAAATGGAAATCTATAAAAAGTTGTGAAAAAGTTTATTTACTTTTATATTTATTTATCTGACCTCATGTGTTATATTTTCTTGTTGTTTGACGTCCGCTGCTAGCTATAAGCTATTATGGAAATAAGGAGTTATTATTATTATTATTATTATTATATTTCAACGGATTTTAAATTATAGGCCAAGGCCTCGTCCTCCCGCTTTTGCATGACTGTGTATGAACTTCGTGTTTTTTCTAGGCTATAAGACGAAGTGATGTGGAACCTCTATATTCCAGTCTTTGGAACACTTTGAATGAAAGGCCGTCTTACGATCAGTCCCCATTGCCAGTAGGCTTGCCAGGACCTTTTGGTCTCCCCTCAAACAGTGGCCCTGAAGACCTTTCCGTAAGAACTAGCCTGAAGAGTCCTATCTATGATTTGAATAAAAATAAATTATCAAGTAAGTTCCCATAGGTTAATACCTAAATTTAAATGAGAAAACTATAATCCTGAAATGAGCAGGCTATAGTTTGATTCTACGTGGCAGTCCGGAACTAGTAAGTTTCATCTATTCGATTCTGGTTCTATTCGTATATTCGAGTCTCATGATGTTTTTTTTTTTTATAACTTGTGCTTATATATATATAGATATTAATAAGAGCGCAAGACCTTAGACTGTGCTAAATATACTTACACTGACCTAACTACTTAACTTACTTAACTACTTAACTACTTACTTTTTGCTTAGACTGTGTTAAATCATAGGCAGTAAAGAACCTAAGTAAAGAACGATGTGGCCACAATGTGTGTTTTTTTTTTTTTTTTTTTTTTTTTTTTTTTTTTTTTTTTTTTTTTTTTTTTTTTTTTTTTTTTTTTTCCTCCATACCCGGGCACTTCGTATCGAAGGAGTAGTCGTAGAAACTTCGAAAAGGGCTCATTCGTTTCTAAATTGGAGGGGCTAGTGCCCTTTTTAATAGTCGAAAGTGATTGGAGGGCAACTAGCCCCCCCCCCACGGCCATCATTCCCCAAAAAACATCCAATCAAAATTTTGAGATAGCCATTTTGTTCAGCGTAGTTGATTTCCAGATAGAAAATATGTTTTTGAGGAGGACACTCCGCCACAACCCTCAGGGCAAGGGTTTTAAGTTATGCCCTGAGGGCATATAAGAACAATGTTGGCACAATGTACCCTTTATTATTTTTTTCCTTTAGAGCAGGGCACTTCATATGGAAGGGGTCGTCGTAGAGACTTCAAAAGGGGCTCATTCGATTGGAAATTGAGAGTTCTAGGGCCCTTTTTAATAGTCGCAAGTGATTGGAGGGCAACTAGCCCCCCCCCCCCACGCCCATCATTCCCACAAACACATCCAATCAAAATTTTGAGATAGCCATTTTGTTCAGCGTAGTTGATTTCCAGATAGAAAATGTGTTTTTGAGGAAGACACTCCCCCACAGCCCTCAGGGCAAGGGTTTTAAGTTATGCCCTGGGAGCATATAAGGTTTTTATAGAAGGCGTTGTCGTAGAAACTTCAAAACAGGCTCATTCGATTGTAAATTCGAAGGGCTAGTACCCTTTTTAATAGTCGAAAGTGATTGGAGGGCAACTAGCCCCCCCCCCCACGCCCATCATTCCCCCAAACACATCCAATCAAAATTTTGAGATAGCCATTTTGTTCAGCGTAGTTGATTTCCAGATAGAAAATATGTTTTTGAGAAGGACACTCCCCCACAACTCTCAGGGCAAGGGTTTTAAGTTATGCCCTGGGGGTATGTAAGGTTTTTATAGAAGGTGTTGTTGTAGAAACTTCACAACAGGCTCATTCGATTGGAAATTCAAAGGGCTAGTGCCCTTTTTAATAGTCGAAAGTGATTTGAAGGCAACTAGCCCCCCCCCCCCCACACGCCCGTCATTCCCCCAAACACATCCAATCAAAATTTTGAGATAGCCATTTTGTTCAGCGTAGTTGATTTCCAGATATAAAATATATTTTGAGGACGAAACTCCCCCACAACCCTCGGGCCAAGGGTTTTAAGTTATTCCCTGAGGGCATGGCATATAAGAACGGTGTTGGCACAATGTACTATGTATTATTTTTTTCCTTTAGAGACGGGCACTTCATATGGAAGGGGTCGTCGTAGAAACTTCAAAAGGAGCTCATTCGATTGGAATTGAGAGTTCTAGTGCCCTTTTTAATAGTCGAAAGTGATTCGAGGGCACCTATCCCCCCCACGCCCATTATTCCCCCAAACACCCTCAGGGCAAGGGTTTTAAGTTATGCCCTGGGGGCATATAAGGTTTTTAAAGAAGGTGTTGTCGTAGAAACTTCAAAAAATGCTCATTCGATTGGAAATTCAAAGGGCTAGTGCCCTTTAATAGTCAAAAGTGATTGGAGGGCAACTAGCCCCCCCCCCCCACGCCCATCAATCTCCCAAACACATCCAATCAAAATTTTGAGCTAGCCATTTTGTTCAGCGTAGTTGATTTCCAGATAGAAAATATATTTTGGGGAGGACACTCCCCCACAACCCTCAGGGCAAGGATTATAAGTTATGCCCTGGAGGCATATAAGGTTTTTATTGAAATCTTTGTCGTAGAAACTTGAAAAAGGGCTCATTCGATTTGAAATTCAAAGGGATAGTATCCTTTTTAATAGTCGAAAGTGATTGGAGGGCAACTAACCCCCCTCTCACGCCCACCTTTTCCCCAAACACATCCAATAAAAATTTTGAGATAGCCATTTTGTTCAGTGTAGTTGATTTCCAGATAGAAAATATAGTTTTGAGGAGGACACTCCCCCACAACCCTCAGGGCAAGGATTATAAGTTATGCCCTGGAGGCATATAAGGTTTTTACTGAAATCTTTGTCGTAGAAACTTGAAAAAGGGCTCATTCAATTTGAAATTCAAAGGGATAGTAACCTTTTTAATAGTCGAAAGTGATTTGAGGGCAACTAACCCCCCTCTCCCGCCCACCTTTTTCCCAAACACATCCAATCCAAATTTTTAGATAGCCATTTTACTCAACGTAGTTGAAAGTTTTGGAAACTAGGTCTTTAAGGATGACAACCCCTCCCCCCACAGCCCTCAGGGCAAGGGTTGCAAGTTATGCCCTGGGTCGTATAAAGTTTTTATTGAAAGTTTTGTCGTAGAAACTTCAAAAGGGCTCATTCAATTGGAAATTGAAAGGGCTAACGCCTTTTTCAATAGTTGAAAGTGATTGGATAGCGACTAACGCCCCTCTCACGCCCACCATTTTCCAAAACACATCCAATCAAAATTCTGTGAGCCAAACTATAAAGTATTAAAAAACGAAAAGATTTAAAGTATTATTTTCTTTTTCCCAATTTCAAAAGGGCTCATTCAATAGGAAGTTGAATGAGCCCTTTTTCCAAACTTCAAAAGGGCTCATTAAATTGAAAATTGAAAGGGCTAGCGCCTTTTTTAATAGTTGAAAGCGATTGGATAGGGACTAACGCCCCTCTCACGCCCACCATTTTCCAAAACACATCTAATCAAAATTTTGCAGGCCAAACTATAAAGTCTTGAAAAACAAAAAGATTTAAAGTATTATTTTCAAGAACAAAATTTGCACTTTACTGAAAAAATACAAATGAATGTGCATTGTCAGTTTAATATACATATACTGATATTTAGTAATCAAAATGTTTATATTATTTGATTTATTAAAGTTATAAAGATAAAAACATGTATATTTTTTCAGTAAAGTGCAAATTCTGTTCTGGCCTTGGGAAGGTATAGGGGTTTTGCACCCAACCTAAGTTAATTTCTGCTCGTTTTGAATTTGACACGGTTGTTTATTGTAATTTCTGTTCGTTTTGGGTTTCATTTATTTATCGATGCTGATTTGTGGTAGTTTCACGCTTGGTAGATTATTTGATTTTATTTTTGCTAATTTTTTTGTTTAATGGAGTTCTTTACTTTTCTTTGAAAAACATATTTTGTGGAAAAAGTTTTTTTTAAATTAGTAAGACCAAAAAGGCCGTCTTAATTAGTATAATAATTCATTAGGTTTCTACACCTTTGGAAGCCTATGAATAAATTGTAGAGAGTAGATTTTGCCACGCCTTAAGTCGTCTATAAAGTGATTAGAACAACCACGCTTTCCTCTCCTTTATTAGTCTCTTTGATTGTGTATAGGCTTATTAGAAGAGAACACGCCTTCCTCTCCTGAATACTAATACAAATAAAAAAAGGGTGTTTTGTATCTGTGTTTTTCTTTTTTTAAAGGAAGTTGAAAAGTACTGTTTTTTATACCCTTTTTTTGAATTGGAGAAATATATGAATTATGTAAATATTTTTTTCCAGGGTCCGTTTCTTTCCGTCTTTACCACCCTATTTTGTGCAGAACGTAGATATGAAGTTTTTTAGTTATAGTATGTGTGTACTAGTTTTTGACTGCAATACCAGTGAAGTCGGTTTTTATCCCCTTTGGATTAAAGGTCATGAAAGTCTAGTAGATACAAAAATTCTGCCATGTCGGGGTCAGAAGAGGTCCACCCTTAGACCAAATCGAATTTTTGTGTAGATACTACGAGTGTGTTCCAGGTGGAAATTGCAATTTAATTCGTATTTACTTCAAATTTAATACGAATTAACTGTCAACCTGGAACAGTTTATTAACTAATGCCTTAATATGCATCGTAATTTATTATTAAAACACGAGTAATTTTAATGAGCAATGAGTAAAATATGAAAAATATGAGTTTTGATCCCTTAATACTCATTAATTACTATTAGATTGTTTATTTGCCTCCATTTTCCCCACTTTGATGATGAATATACAGAAGTTAATTCAGTAAAGATGCTAGTTAACCGTATTCACAAAAACTTAATACAAAATTTAATACGAATTTAATTTTCGATCGTTCCAGCTGTTAATTCGCTCTCATCTGGAACGAAATATTAAATTTTTATTAAATATTATTAACTTTTCGTCGGACCGGGAACACGCCCTACGTTTTGGAATTTGACAACCGTTTTCATAACATGTCTTTGTTTTTCACCTACTAAGAGGACTGGTAGTGCGAGTATTCAGAGGAGGAGGGGTTGTAAGCCTCCGGGTAAGGGTTTTTGATTTGTTACGCTTCCCAGCCCTTCCTTTCCAGAAATGGTACCAAGAATATCATATGGCATGTTACGTCGGTGAATTTATAATCATTAATGCCATAAGAATTTAGTTTCCGGTGACACCTTAAACAGTTCTCTGCGATGTTTCAGTGCCCCATTAACCCCAGAATAAAAGAACACTTACAAAGGCTTTTTAAAAGTAATACACAGGCTCTAAGAAAAAAGTAATACATAGACAGGCTAAATTATGATTTCCTTGGTTTTCAAATGGGGAGCTGAAAACCTCCGGTTAGTGGTTTTCGACCATTATGGTTCCATTACCTTGCTTTTGGTTTCGATCAATACTATTAAGCTAATCTTAAATGAACAGTTGCTATTCTTCAATCACATTTAAATTACTTCTTTTTTCAGAATATGTTTTTAAGCTTTTGGTTAATATGGGACGTAGTCTACTCTTTACTAGGTTGCCCTGATGTCAAAGAATTAATAATAAGAACTGTAAGTTAAGAGTGGCCTGTGTAAATAGTAACTGAACCTCGTAAAAAAAGGAATTTGTTTATAGTAATATGATCATATGATATATCCAGCAGCGCAACTAGCATGAGTGCCGTCCCCCTTTTTGAGTCTAGTGAATACCCCCCGCCCCCTCGGAAAAACTACAAAGGAGACACATCTATTGCTTCCCATAAAAAAGTGATTTTCCTTGTTGTTAAAGGTAGAGTACTGTTATTCTCTTACAGAATTTTGACCTTGTTGATTCCAATGTTCCAATTCCATTTCAAACTGATGCTATTTTCGAGAAGTTTTAGATTCTTTTTCGAAATTCCCATAAATCTGTTTTCGCAATAAGCTTTTGCTGTTAAGATTACTGAAATAAATTTACCATTCAATTTGCAATTCTTTCTCATTAGGCAGTTTTTTTTTCAAAACGCCTTTTTAAACTTCTAGTTACTTTGGGCCATGCTTTACTCTTTACTAGATTACAGCCATCACTGCTGAGATTTTTATTGGCTATTGTCCAATATCCTTATGGTCCTCAAGGTTCGACGGCCCTTCGTTTCCTTCAACTTCGAACTCTGGAGCTGTATTTCGATTAGCAGGTGGTTTTAGTTTCTCAGTTCCACAATTTCCACTTTTGAATCCAGACCACGCTCTATTACAACGCATTTAAGCGTTGTTTCACTGTCCTCACAAATTGGAGTTCGATCCTCCGTGGTCCCATTATACCTTAGAAGTGTTTTTACACTCTTTTTGTTCCTTCTTCTCTCCCTCCCCCCGGAAAGTGCCGCCTGGGGCGGTCTGCACACCCATAGTTACACCGCTTGATATATCATATCAACATATAATATGACATATCAAGAGGATTTGCCTTTCACGGTTATTCTAAATACATACATACATGCGTGTATTTAAAAACCAGTGGCCATATACACAAAAACAAATAAACAAATAAGGAAAAAAACAATAACACTCAACAAATTCAAACTACAGCTTCTTTCCGTGCCATCAGACTATTCTCTATAAACCAACCTAACGCAATAATTAGGTCCTCGAAGTAGTCCCCAAAACACCCGGTAGAAGAGGCACATCCCCATGAAAAAATTTATCCCTAAAATTCGCCAAACTTTGGCATCTACTCAGAAATTGGTCCATCCCATCCCCAAACTCCCCACAGAGGGAACAGGCACGCCTACTTCCCGAGCCATCCTCATCATAAGACTCCCAGTATCCTTTACGCAGTGGTATGTACCTGCGCCTGCATTTGCCTGCGCCTGCAACCAATACTTAAGGGTTCTCCACGGTAGGTTGAGCTTCAAATAAAACTCCTCCCCATACACATCTTTAATCTGTCTATAAAATGCAGGCTACTAGACTTTTCCAGACCGTTAGCCAAACCTGAATCTCTTGGTCCCGAAGGCGCGATGCAAACTTACCGCGGAAATCTTCAGGTTTGCCTAGAGGACCCTGCCCCTCATTCCATGCCCATGATAAACCAGCATTATCCAACAGTGCTTTAACTTGTTTTGGCCATGCTGCCTTTTTGGTGAAACTCAACATCTCTTTGTAGGCCGCTTTCGCCAGGTGGTTATCAGGTAAGCGCGTAACCTGTAACCAAAACTTAATCATTTGTATAATCCTCATATGACATAGATCCTGCAAACCCAAATCACACTTTAGGACCAAACTACTAAAATTATTTTGGAGGGCTAAAACTCTTTTAAAATACAAAAACTGCAGAGATTCCAGTTGTTTTACCGTAGTAGTCCCCCACAACTCACATCCATAATGGGCAACAGGTAGGACTTTAGTAATAAAAAGGTACTTGTGCATCTTCATATTTTTGATTCCCATGATATGTTTCTGTCGAAGTAGAGCACAAGCAGCTGCCTTACCACGTGAAATCATCAATTTAATGTGCTCGGTCCAATTCCCATTTGCTGCGACCACGAATCCCAGATATTTATACTTTGGGGTCACTTTTATTGCCTCATCTTTATAAGTAAAGGAGTAATCCTGAGGTCCATTGGGCTTCCTACTTTGGAAGATGACAATCTCTGTCTTAGATACGTTCAGCTTCAACTTCTTCGATTCTAGGTAAGATTCAGTTAAATTCAGAAGAGTTTGGAGTTCCTCGGCTGATTTGGCCACTAAAGCTGTGTCGTCAACAAACAGCAAAAAAGATAATAGGCTATTCGCTAGTGATACAACTGGGACCCATCTCATTTCAAGGAACTCTGCAAAATCATTGATATACAGACTAAAAAGTTTCGGTGACAACGTGCATCCTTGGCGAACTCCTCTGAAGGTTCTGAATGGCCTCGATACACCTTTTTTAACAATAAAAACCACAGATAAAGTTATCTCATACATGTTAATTAATAACATAATAAAAGGCATGGGTAGGCCTATCTTAACAAGGTAACGGAATAAAATAGGTCTATCAATACTATCAAATGCCTTTTCACCCTCCAAAAACGCGACAAAAGCCTACCATTTCCCCTGCAATATTTTCCAATAAGAGCCTGGAGTTTAAATACACGATCTGTAGTTGAATAATCCTTTCGGCATCCTCCTTGGGTCTCACTGACAATATTTTCCTTTTCTAGCCACAGCCCTAATCTACCATCTAGAACCTTTTCCAAAAATTTACTAATTGTTGGTGCTAGACTAATAGGTCGATAGTTGCCATGCTTCATCCGGTCACCCTTTTTAAATAACGGCATTATAACCGACATATTCCATGCTGTTGGCCAACTACATGAAACCAGGACCGCATTATACGAAGTTAATAGAACTGGCAACAAGGGACCGACTAATCTCTTATACATTGTTGACGGACTTCCATCAATACCCGGCGAAGATCCTCCACGGTGGCTCTTGATGGGTTGTTTTAGCTCACTCTCTGATATTTCCTGAATAGCTGGTAAGAATGCTCTGGGGGGGGGGGGGGGGGAATTCAGTGACCACTGCATCTATCGGCTCAGTATACACTTGCGGGTAGATGGGTGCCTGGCCAGCTGAGTTTCTATGATTCTCTAGGTCTTCAAAATAAGTCGGCCAAGAGTTAACTTCTGGGATCATTTTTGATTGGTCACGTGGCCCACGTAAATACTTCCAGAATTCCTTCATACTGGCTGATTTATAAGCTTGAAAAATTTTCTCTTGCTCTTTAATTTCATATAATGCTTTCTTCCTCCTTACTAAAGTCTTGTGTTCTTTTCTAGCTAATCTAAATGTTGATAGGGCTTCTTGTCGTTGCTCTGGGCCATTGGCATTTTTTACCATATTTAATAAGCTAAATAGGCACAACTTACTAAGTTTGCAATCATTATCAAAAGGACCCATTTTCGGCGGCATTCGTTTCAGGAACCGAGCAGCCTCTTCATGGAGGAGTTGTGACAGGCAGCCAGTAATTATTTCAGGGTCCGAAGGGAGTTCACATAAACCCTTTAACTTATCAAAAATCTCTTCCGAGCAAAACCTATCTTTCAGCGTCTTTGTTTCTTCATCAGTCCAATCTTGTCGTAACCGCTTTATAGCTTGAGCTCGGGATATACGCCTAGAATGAGGGAGAGAAGGGACATTAAACATCCTAGAAAGTTGGAGAGAAAGTTTAATAGGAAAATGATCCGAACCCAGCACGTGGAGAACCTCAAAATCAATAACACAGGCAGCGAACTCCACACCCACCAACGCGTAATCTATAACACTGGGATTTGGCCCGAAAAAGCATGTGTACTCACCTCTACCTCTGTCCTTACCAAATCCTCCATTATAATTTGCTAAACCATTCTCCTCGCAGTATGCCAATAAATTTCTCCCCCAAATATTCAATCTTCTAGACTGATCGTCACTGCTCCGTGGCATCTCAAAGACCTCAGGAAGGACCTCCGCATTATCATCTGAAAAAAATTCAGGAGTTATCTCTTATACATTCGAAGTATAGGCATTAAAATCCTCTACTACAACCAGACGGTCCCCCGGAAACTTCTGTTGATTCAATCGCGTTTCTTCATGTAGTATAGTCCACGTGTCTTCAGACGAGTAAGAACTAATTTGTGGTGCTAGATATACAGAACCTATAATTAAAAAAGTACTCTCACACTTAAATCTACCCCACACTATATTCTCCGATTGGGTCGCGAGTCCTACTGCAGAAGAAAATGATACCATAATACCGATTATTCTTAGAAACTTTACTATTCACTGCATTAAAGGAATAATTATGTAAAGGGGGTGCACTGCAGATCATCCTCCAAAATTATGCCAAGACTCGACCACACAAAATATATCCAGATCCCTCAATAATGCTAATGATGTTTTTTTCTCTTTGAAACCTTGAATATTCCAGCACCCAATCCTAAGTTCGCGATAAACAGACAAAGGTATATGGCCACACCGGTCCTAATCCTCGTTCTCGTCCCTCATATTCTCAGAGGAGTCACCAGCCCCTTCTTTTGGGGGTGAATTCAAACCATTCAACTTGTCGGCTGGTACAGGTTCACTGCAGCTCTCAGCCGTGCTGTTTTTATGGACACATTGATTTCCGGTTTTATGGGCATCTTCGGGACTAATGATGGTTTATAATCTCCTCTTTGCTTTCCCACGAGTAAACATTTTGTGCTTTTTGTCAGGCAAAGCCGCGTTCTTGTTAGTGCTGTCTCCGGAATTTACAGTTTGAGAATTTTGAATTCCCGGGGCTTGGGGGTTAACTTGCTGAGTCTGTGATCTGGGAACAATACTAGGTTTAGAGGCCAACATTTCCACCCTGTCTGTGACTTCATCATAATAAAATGTTTGGCCCTCAATCAAAAGGCAGGTTCCTCTTAATTTGGCGTCTTGTCCACGCGACCAAGCCTCATTCAGCATTCGTCTAAGCTCTTGGCGAGATTCACGTTCCAAATAGGTATAATCCGGGGCTACTGAAATATCCCGATTATTAAATTTCACCAAAATAGGGTGCACCGTGCCTAGTTTACTTTTTCCCAAGTGAAACGCACCCTTAAAATCACGCCTGCTCAAACTAAGCTGGGGTAAATAGCGGTTTATTGCCGCCATAACTTCTTCTACCATTGGTGGAGGTGGGTTTACTTCGACTACTTGGAGGTGGGTTTACTGACTTCAAATTATAAATGATCAGATTTTGCTCTTTAATTTCTCTTTCAAGTTGCCCCGACCTTTTCTTTTCTTCAAATAATAGGTTCCGCAGCTGGTCGATTTCGGATCTTACTGCATCATCCCGTCTGCCTGTCTCAGTTTTGAGGGCCGCTAATTCCGATTCGATCGCGGAAACGCTATTGGCAACATCTTGAATCTGATTTAATTTAGCATCCATTTGCGACAATTTTTCAAGGATTGCTGCGATCCCGGTTGATTCAGCCATTTCCAAAATTATCGTTCGACCCCTTCCAAAAATAATATGTTAAAAACTAAGAGCAGGAGACGAAAACTTACTCGCAAGGGGGGCAATTAAATCCCCCCGCTTTTCAACAATGTCTTGCAATAATCACGTCCGCCAATGCTATAATGCTTATCCAAAGAACGAAAAGTCACTTGTGACTTTTGTAAAATTCATCAAATAGGAAACATAACTATCAAAGGTTATTAGTGTGAGAAAATTCGCGAAGTTTAAAAGGGGGAAAACTGTCTTACAGAGGAGGGTGATATTGATGAAATTTACGCCGTCAGTTTCAGCTTGTTCATGAACTCCTATTTTTCCCAGGAAGGAAGGAAGGTTGGGTGGGTATTTATTTGTTCGTTTTTTTTTTTTTCAAATCAAGCGGTCATATTGAACTAGTTGTTATTGAGTGTAGGAAAAGTGGCTATTGGAGCGGGTCATTAGTAATAACGCAAATTTTATTAAAAAAGAATAAAAAGTCTAAAAGGTTTTTCACATAAAAAAAAGGTCTTTCTAGAACAAAGTGGATTTCAGCCACTGTGCTACAAAACAACATTTTTGACCCGAATAGGGCCAACACGCTACCAGACAAAATTTTAATTTTGACTTGGTAGAACTTAATTTAAAATTCTATTAATTTAATTTCTATAGAATTTAACTGAATTTAATTTAACAAATTCTATTAGTTTAATTTCTATAGAATTTAATTTAATAGAAATTAATTTAAAATTCTTTTAATTTAATTTCTATTGAATTTAATTTAAAATTCAAAATTTAAAATTTGTAAATTCGACTATAGCCGTAGGTTTAAAACTACCGAACGGCTAGTTATACGCGTGAATGACACCTTGATGATGACTCTAACAACTTATGGCGACTCGTGTGCGAATCCAAGGATCTCCTTTCTTTTTGTAACATGCTTTTTTTCTTTTTTTTTACAGAGAAAGTACGGAGGGACTTATCCTTGAGTACATCGACTCTATGTATTTCATCCAAGAAGCCATCAGTTGCCTCAATTGCGTGCCCAGTTTGCTTCAAGGTAAGTTTTCATTTTTTTTTTTTTTTTTTTTTTTTTAATTAAAGTAGTATTTCCAAAGATGTTTAGAAATGCCTACAATGTGTTTGAGCTTTTATTACCATCATGAACGTGAATTTGTATTCTCAATACTAGTTGTGAAGTAATTTTTAACTATAATCCAATATTGTTCATAAAGCATGTTCGAAACGGGAGGGGGGGTCGTGTTCTTATGGGAGCCCCTCCAACCTCCGACAGGTGAGCATATAGATCTCATCTTTGTTTTTATACTCAAAATGATTGTGAAGTGACAGAGAAATTGCAGCCCTCTCAGCACCTACAATGCATGCTATATAATTCGGAATGAAATAGGACTAGGGTATAAACTCCTCCGCCCCTTCATATTTATCTGAAGCATCTGAAGGACTGAAAGTTAGAATATCAGGGCCTAAAAATGTACTTTTTGAAGCCTCAAGAGCTTGGGGTGACCTCAATGCCCCACCGTGAGTCATTATGGCCTCTGAAACTGGAAGGTTTGATCTGAACGGAAGTTTTATTTATTTATTGATAGTGATTTGTGGTAGTTTTACGCTTGGAAGACTATTTGACTTTATTTCTGCTCATTTTTGGCTTAATGGAGCTCTTTACTTTTCTTTGAAAAACTTGCTTTGTGCAAAACGTTTTTTTAATTTATCCATGTAAACGATGTGTGGTATGTACTAGGTACTAGTATGTTTATTGTAAGCTGTGTTTGCGGACTGTTTGCGAATGCTGTCTCCTACTGTGTTTTTAGAAAATACTACTGTTAGTCACATTGCCTATGCTAATGATGTTCTGCTAGTTAGTCATACTAGGTCAGGCCTCACAAAAAATCTAAATGTTCTGACTAATGCTTTGAGTATGATTGGGCTTTCTGTAAATTCTTCAAAATGCGAGTTTCTGTGTTTTAATATTTCTAGACCAACTCCTCCTTTACATGTGGGTACAATGCTACTCAAGTGTGTCTCAAAGTTGAAATGGCTTGGGATTACTTTTTCTGATACACTTTCGACTACATGCTCGTCTCTGGTTGCTAGTGCTCTGCTGTGTATTCGCTTCTCATATGGTAAAATCTCGCCTAATAGAGGGAGGTACAGCCGCCGAGGCTTATGTAAACTTTACCATGGTTTTTGTTCTCCTACAATTCTTTTTCTTTCCGGTTTGCAGCCTTTAATGCGCAAAAAAGACCCGTCTTCAGCTAAGGAGAGACTATTTTAAATATTGTAAATTCCTGCTGTATTTACCAAGGTGGTACAGAAATCACAAGGTTAATTCTCATTTTGGACTTATCGACCCTCTAGTGCTGCTTGACAACATCGCTAGGGACCTGAGGACCAATACTCCAAGGAAGATATGTGCCAGTGGCCCCCTCACATATTTTTTTCCAGATTAGAGATTTATAAATATTGTTATGTTATTTATGTTGTGTTTTTCTTATTATTTCCTTGTGGATAATATTATTTTGTTTTTTCTTTTTTACTCCGCATTTATTTTATATTGCGGGTTATAAATAAACTTACTTACTTACTTACTTACTTGTACTTAGTGAGATGGTAAACAACCAATTTAATCTATTCATGTAATACATATATGGTATTTTCCAAGTGGTAAGCAACCAATATAACCTATTCATGTAATAGATCTATGGTATGTACTAGGTACTTATATCCTTATTGTAATGTTTTGTCAGAGAGTAAGCAAACCAATATAATCTCTTCATGTAATAAATCTATGGTGTGAAATAGGCTATAATATGTTTAATTTAATGCTTTGTAAGATGGTAAGCAACCAATATTACCTATTCATGTGATATATTTATGGTATGTACTAGATGCTAATATACTTATTGTAATGCTTTTTCAGATGGTAAGCAACCAGTACAATCTTCGTGTTCATATGGACCTGCACAACGAAAATAACTATTTATGCCCATTGTGTCGACACGAATCAAGGTCAAAAGATGCCCTTAGGAAGCATTTAGCATATAGACATTTGCTAGGACCACATGAACGAAAAAGCCTGGAAATTGCTACTGCTTCAAGTCACCATCCTATAATGAGCAAAGAAGAAATGGTAAGTTCCCTCCTTGAATTTAGTGTGCATGTTTCATCTCTTTCGTTTCTATTTATCCATGATCTTCCTTGTGGATATTTTAAATGAATTTCTTTTTTCTACATGAGCTGTTGAAACGTCCAGTTGATAATTTCATCAAGTTTACGATGGAGAGAATTAAAAACGAAAGTAGTTTTCTTTTTAAGAAACAGTCCCTTCGTAGTGAGAATCATGGTGTAATTTTTGTTGAAAAAAAAATTCATAATAAAAAAAAAATGGAAACAGAAAGAAAGTTATATTTTCGGCTAAAAGGATTGCAACACTGTGAATACCAAATAATAAGAAAAGTGCTAATACCTTCTACCTTCGATAGATCTCGAAAAACACGAAAAAATGAAAAATAAAACTGAGATTCAGAAAAAAATTGCGGTGATAATGCTTATTTAGATGAAATATGCACGTTTTTAAGCACATAGCGCACACATACACGCAATATCCTATACCCCCCCACAAGGCCCTATGAACGAGGAAGCATGAGAATAAAAAGGATAATGGAAGGGGGTCAGCGAGGGAAAGCCTGTTAGATGTTTACCTCTGTAATTGTCTGTTAGTATTTAAGTTATTCCTTTGACTGACTGTGTCTCCAATAGGAAGACATGACGAAACGAAAACGGATAAAAAACAAGTTAGGAGTGGCAGAATTTTACTTTCATACTTTCTGACGTGGGTAACACAAAGGGTAATCTCCAGAAAAATAATAACAGGGTAACATTACCCCGGAATCCTCCCCAGGGAAAAAACTGTCCCTAAAAAGATTGATTGAAAGCACTTCTGTAATTTAAAAACACAGTTTCGTCAACAAAATTTGAAGAACGAACCTAAAACATAGAACAGTATGAAAATATAGTTCTGGGTCTTACTATTCAAGGCCGTCCTTGAATAAAGTTAAGATGGTTAGGTTACGTTTTACAGATGAATAGGTTATCGAAAGTGGTAATTTTAGAAAAATCCAGTTGGGATCAGACCAGATGCAAACGGAACCTCTTCGAATGGGATGAAAAAAGGCTATAAGAAAAGATTGAAGGAAGTGGAAAATTCGTGACAGGGCTTAAAGGACGAAACTGTGAATAGAAGGGGAGGTAGGAAGAGCTTGGGCAATTATGTTAGCCTTGGGAGGATTGATGTTGAATGAATGATTAGTAGCAGTAGCAGATACGTGCCTGAGATGAGCAGAAACTCTTATCTATTACAGTTTTCTTTTGAAAAGGATAAGAATTACAAAGAAACGATGCTGCTATCACAATACACATCGAAAAAATAAATAATTATCAAGTATTCCGCTGACTTTTCGAGAATAATTCAAGTAGTGCTCAATAGAAGTGTATAATTATGATGAATCTGGTGCAAAAAAAAAAAAAATTAGTTTGGGCTAACTTACATAGATGCAGTGGAGATCCTTCGTGGAGGGTGAGGGATTAGAGGGTCGTCTCCAGAAGTGACAAGGGACGTGAAGAAGGCCGCACTTTAAAATGCTTTAGGGTAGTCTTTTGGCTCAGTCTTTGGTACAGTTCTTTATATCCCTTGCCCAGTCTGTGCAGATAGGGGCTATTGAGTATTTTTAAGGTTGTATCCTTGTTAACCCATGCAATTTGCTCTGTGTGTTTATTTTTCACCCTCCAAGAATTCTTTATCGCACACAGGGTTGCCTGAATACCTGGCTAAGTTTTCATGTCTCTTTTTTGCAAAATCTAAGGATTTTGAGGAATCTAAGGGCAATCTAAGGGCATTGAGGAATCTAAGGAATTTTGAGGAATCTAAGGAATCTAAGGGCAATCTAAGAAAAGGTATTTCGTGTCAAAAACGAAAAAATTTACAGAAAAAAATAGATGGAGATTAAATAAAGATGTTTAAAAAGAAAAAGAAGTATTTCTTTTTTCTTTTTTAGCTACACCGGATGAAAACAATTCAGCCCGATGACGTGAATCCTGACCCACACCTTGCTCATAAAAATCTTAAAGATAACGGAAATGATTCAGGACAAAGCAACGAAGAAAGCTCAAATGATGAATGTGACTTAGACCCTAGAATTCCAGTTCCAGTGGAGAACGCACCCCTTGCTGTGAAGTAAATTCCCATTTGTGGAGAGCTTAAGCAATATCCACCCGGCCAGTTTATTTTCGTGGAGTTTGGTAAAATCAAGTGACAGTTACTTATTTTTATAGAAATTGCCCGTATTAAGTGTTATTTCAGATGGGTTCAAATGATTTTCAAATGCAGGTGTAGATTGCCAGGGTCGTATCCTGGATTTTGGCGGATACGACCAAATCATGAATAAGCAGAATAAGTCATCCCTTTGTATTTACATATTAGCATTTGCTTAAGCTTGCTTCGGATATTCGTTTGAGCCCAGCTTTTTTTATCATTCCATTTTAATTTATGTTGAATTGTATGTATAATTGTGTCTGATAAGTAGCTGTGATTGATCAGATTTGCCTTATAACGTTGCATTATTTTCCATTAGAAAGTTAGGGATGAAAATTTTTATTTTTTACTTTGAGTGGATGATTCTCGTGGGATTGGTTTATATACTGATCTCAAATTAGTCTACGTTGTTTTGACTATTAGTGGTTTTCATGAAATAATTTTTTTAAGTTTTTTTTTTCGGGAAGTGTAGATTTTTGCGTTTGAGATTTTGTGAAAAATATCTGACGCACATTCTCCCTCCTATAGTTTTTGCGCAATAATCCTGTAAGCGTTTTACACCTGAACTTTTACCTGGGGAAACTTCAAAAATCAGTATGAGAAAATTGTTTGGGTAAGAATATATTCAGGTATGTTTTTTAATTTCCCCCCCCCCCTCTGCCTAGATTTTGGAAAATACCTTTTTGAGGGATATTTTCAAGGCCGTATCCAGGGGCTAGATCTCCCCCCCCCCGAAATGTTTATCCAAATTAATTTGTACCCCCACCCCGAAAAAAAGTACCGGGTACGGCCCTGGGTATTTTCATTAAAAATGGTATGTTTTGGTATTTTAATTGCAACGATACAAAATAAACCATGACTTTAGTTATAAATTATATATAATTTGCAAAGTATTCTAAATATTATTTATTCTACAATACAAAATTTATATGTCATATACATAAATTATAATTTAGCATTATCAAAAACTTTCTAAGCATTTTTTTTTTTTTTTCAAGTAAAGAAAAAACCCAGGTTTCTAAACGAAAACATAAGAAAGTTGTTATACAAAACTATGAGCAATGGATTAATTTTCTGGACGGTCAAATTTAGAATTCTGAAAACTAAAAATCGGAAATAGCGTTCTGAAAATAGCGTAAAAATTCTGGTTATTTCTAAAAACAGCGTAAAATTTGGTAAGAATCATCCACTCATTGAAGTCAACAGCATTGTTCCCCATTGATTATTACCTTGGTACGTTTGAAATACATTAATAATATTGTGACGCTAATTTCCGTCCGTTTGTTGGGTTTCAGTACATGAAGAAATTACACTAATTACTAAGATTCATTGACAATTCAGCCGCCCTAAATCAAAGTATAAAACATAAACAAAATATAGAATCAAAATCTGTTATTAATGCTATAAGAAGGTATAAATTAATTATTAAGTCAACTTATAGTATATTGTGTTTTAAATTAAAACAAATGAAATAAGAAATACCCAGCGGCTTTTAGATGTTGCCAATTAACATAGGACAGCTAATGAACATATAACCATTGATTTATGCTCCCCTCGTATCTGGCTGAATTAATATTCATCTGAATTAAAAGAAAAATACCCTAATGAAAATACCCCTAAATTAAAGCACGGTTTATGTTGAGAATGACTCGATGTTTGATATAAACTATACAAAAATAATTAAGTTTTATAGTTAATTTTGTAATTAAAAAATGTAAAAGAGGATGTTGTAAAAATAATTTTATAAAAATATAATAATAATAATTAGTTGAAAAAAAAAACGAAAGTGAAAAGACAAAGCAGATGTTTCGGCAAAAAAAAAAACAACCAAAAAACCAAAGCCCAGAAATAATAAAAAATAATGAAGAAACCAAGAAACAAGGGTGATTTTCAACCAGTTGAAAAAAACCGATAGTGCAAAGACAAAGCAGATGTTTTGGCAAAAAAAAAAAACAACCTAGAAACAAGAAAACCAAAGCCAAGAAACCAAAAAACCAAAGCCCAGAGATAATATAAAATAATGAAGAAATCAAGAAACAAGGGTGATTTTCAACCTGTTGAAAAAAAAAACAACCAAAAAACAAGAAAACCATGAAACCAAAAAACCAAAACCCAGAAATAATAAAAAATAATAAAGAAACCAAGAAGCAAAGGTGACTTTCAGCCAGTTAAAAAAAAAAAAAAAAAAACATTTTTTTTCGAAATTTCAAATTTGCGAAAATTCAAAGCGAAGTGGCTTAAGTGAGCCTTTATATTGCAAAAAGTAAAAAGGAAACTGTCACCAATTTTCCAATGTTGCCAATTAACTCAGCCAATAATACGCCTGGTCGAAATCCGAGTCAAAATCGCAAATTCGCAAGAAAAAAGAGAAGTTTAAAGGTAAAAAGGAGATGAAATCTCATTTCATTCAAAAGGATATTGAATATAAAAAGCAGTGATGTTTCCATGTTGCGAATCGGTATAGGACATTTGAGAACATTACGGTTGGGAGTTACGTATCTCGTATGTGTCTTATTTGGCAATCTTTAACGGAGTTCTCCATGCACGTTTGTCAAGGGTTTCGGTTGGTTGAATTTAACAATATCTTCGAAAATTTGTTAAAAAAAAAAAAATCTTGAAAAGGAATCTGTCATATTTCTGTGTAAATATGGGAAATTGGTTTGTGCCATTTGCAAATACATAAAAAATTATAATTTATTTTATGAACAGTGAAAAGAGCTTGTATATACAAACTTATTTGTAAAATTTCTGATATTTTGGCTTCACACTCTGAAGCCTTAATCTACAGGGAAAAATACCCGCCCCCCCCCCCCAAAAAAAAACGATAATTTTTTCCAAATCGTAGACTTTTTTTAAATACAGTGGAAAGAACGTGTTTACACAAAAAATATTAGTAAAAGTCCTGATATTTTGGCCTCGCTTTCTGAAGCCTTAGTTTACAGAGAAAAAATAAACCGAAAAAAAAGGAATCGTTGATTTTTACCAAAGTTTATTTCATCTTGATCTTTATAATTAAAGTTCAAACAAAACCTATTACAAAACGATTATTTACTAATTATTTCAATTCGAATTTTGAAATAGTCATGAGATTTGCATAAAAAAATTCTATGAATTACTTTTATCCAAAACCAGTAGAAAAGACATCAAAATATTCATAAAAAGAATTGCCGAATATTCTTAAATATCAAAGTGTTTCTTTTCCTTAAATGTGAAGAGTTCTTAACGTTATATGTACATAATGATTAAGGCGTATGGCTTTTTACTCCAAATCCAATAAATTGACAAAAAGTGTGTGGATTTTGAACACAGATTAAATAAAAACTTGAATGTAAAGAAGTTTAAATGTCTCATTTCTAACAAAGATACTTCTGGATAGTACATATCTAAAGTGTTGTGTGTGCGAATGGGATATATGGCCCTTTTAACACCAAATTTAGGGAAAATGAAGGCATGCTATATGATCTTCAAAATTAGTTTGAAAAAAGATTTAAAAATATGAATCTAAAGAAATTGGATTGTATCGCTTCTATCAAAGTTACATTTGGATTGCACAGTTCTATATTGCACAATAAACAAAAATTGGTAACCCATTATTGGTTATTGTTACCAATCATTGTGTATACGCGTGAAGTGTGTACATAACGATTGCCATTTGTGATCCTATATTGCACAATAAACAAAAATTGGTAACCCATTATTGGTTATTGTTACCAATCATTGTGTATACGCGTGAAGTGTGTACATAACGATTGCCATTTGTGATCCTATATTGCACAATAAACAAAAATTGGTAACCCATTATTGGTTATTGTTACCAATCATTGTGTATACGCGTGAAGTATGTACATAACGATTGCCATTTGTGATCCTATATTGCACAATAAACAAAAATTGGTAACCCATTATTGGTTATTGTTACCAATCATTGTGTATACGCGTGAAGTGTGTACATAACGATTGCCATTTGTGATCCTATATTGCACAATAAACAAAAATTGGTAACCCATTATTGGTTATTGTTACCAATCATTGTGTATACGCGTGAAGTGTGTACATAACGATTGCCATTTGTGATCCTATATTGCACAATAAACAAAAATTGGTAACCCATTATTGGTTATTGTTACCAATCATTGTGTATACGCGTGAAGTGTGTACATAACGATTGCCATTTGTGATCCTATATTGCACAATAAACAAAAATTGGTAACCCATTATTGGTTATTGTTACCAATCATTGTGTATACGCGTGGAGTGTGTACATAACGATTGCCATTTGTGATCCTATATTGCACAATAAACAAAAATTGGTAACCCATTATTGGTTATTGTTACCAATCATTGTGTATACGCGTGAAGTGTGTACATAACGATTGCCATTTGTGATCCTATATTGCACAATAAACAAAAATTGGTAACCCATTATTGGTTATTGTTACCAATCATTGTGTATACGCGTGAAGTATGTACATAACGATTGCCATTTGTGATCCTTAAAACTAATAAAAATAAAATAAGGATGTGCTGATTTCGGACGGCTGAATTTGTTTTATATCTGAATGTCTCATTCCAATCATCCAAAATACATTCCATGTGTCGTATAAAAATTAGCAGTAGTAGTACCATTCTTTGTGTTTTCGGTGTTTTAGTTTTTGCGTTTGTGTGTTTTTAACGGCGTTTATGTTTTCAGGTTAGTTTCTAGTCCTGACTCTTTCAAATTTTTTTACATTCCACTGAAAAAGGCTTTAGTGTGTACGTTAAGCTTATGCATAGGTTCAATATGTTCTGGAAAAATTTGTTCTGAAATGTGTTATTGTTCCAAGTTTTTAGTGTTCAGTACTAGACTTAATTCTGTTCTAGATTTTAGATTCATTTAGAATGTATGTTCTAAACTTTCATAAAAATGTTCTTCTAAAGCAGAAATTGTAGAATTCCATGTTATCCCTGAACAGTTTTGAATGCTTATTTTTATTCATTTTATTCACAATCTTTTTTAGTTGTGGGCTATGTGCTGTTTTTTTTTCAATGTTATCTATAATCTAAAATTTTTGTGAGTTTCAAGGTTTTCTTCAAAGATTATGGGTAACTTATAGGAGTGGAAACTGGCGCTACTATCGGCGAAAAAACTTATCAACGCAATCTTGGGTGTGGTGACAATTGGTATTTTTTCAAGCTTTTTAATCGTTTTTCTGTCAGGATGTGAGATCAGACTCTTATTGCTACTCTAATTTTACCAATTAAAAAAATTGAATGAATTGTTCTTAATATTTTGAATTGTTCTTAATGTTCTTAATAACAATGAAAATTGAATTTCTTTGAAATAAAAAAGCCAAGCGTTGCCAAACGCTATATGGCGTTGAAAGATTTTCGTTGATACTGCCGCCAGTTGCCACTCCTGTAAGTTACCTATACTCTTTTCCTCTTATCTCAGTTTTTTTCATTTGCTGAATAATCATTTTACCTGGAAAGAATCGATGAATTTAGATTTATTGTACATATACACAAAAAAGAAGCGTTGAAACAACCCAGGAGTTTTCTTATATATTTAAAACGGAATGGTTTACAGTTTTTGGGATAGAAAAGTTCGAAAAAACCTTAAAAATCCAAGCCTACATATTTTCTTAGTCAACTAAAAAGTGGCCATTTTTAGAAGTCTTTCAAGTTATTTTTATGTAACTCTATATATATATATATATATATATATATATATATATATATATATATTATATATATATATATATATATATATATATATATATATATATATATATATATATATATATATATATATATATATATATATATATATATATTCAAATTTTTATATCCCCTGATGTTTTGCTATCGTTTGGTCGTTTTTTGTAGGGCCGACCTTGTGCCTTCTAAAAAATTACAAGGGCCGACCTTGTGCCTTCTAAAAAATTACAAGGGCCGACCTTGGGCCTTCTAAAAAATTACAAGGGCCGACCTTGTGCCTTCTAAAAAATTACAAGGGCCGACCTTGTGCCTTCTAAAAAATTACAAGGGCCGACCTTGTGCCTTCTAAAAAATTACAAGGGCCGACCTTGTGCCTTCTAAAAAATTACAAGGGCCGACCTTGTGCCTTCTAAAAAATTACTCAAGACTGCAATATTGCTGAAAACCAATATTAATGAAAATTTCTGAAACTTGGTTAAAGCGATATGTTCTTATTCAAAATTCTTTGTAGTCCTCAGATTTTTATATTTTTTTTATTCGAATCCACCAATGAAATATTTATTTGATAAACATCATAATAATTATTTTATCATTGTAATAATTATTGTAATATTGTGTTATAATTATAGTTGTATATGATAATATATTTTAATTATATAACTATTATCGTAATTATGGAAAAATTGGATAGTTATTATATAAAAAAAAATTATTTTGAAAATATTTTTGTTTTCAAATTGTAATTTGGTTGCATTGCTAAAGACCAGTTTACTAGTGTTGTGTTGGGAAAAGGTTTTAAATTTTACATTAAGACTTGGTCTTTGCTAATTCGAGCCTCTTTTACTTCATTACAAAAGACAAAACAAAACGTTTATATTACATTAAAAATGTACAAGTTTGTCTCTTTGAAAGTGCCAATTTTTGTAATTACTTGGCATTAAAGAAAAGAAATTATTTAAGTTCATATTATTCGGTTTTTATTTGAGTTCATTCCCTATTATTTGATTCCTTATTCGGCCAGTATGTGCAGCCAGTATTTTCTGCCAGTATAAGGCTATATTCGGCTTTATGCGTGATCCATTGTTTTGTTAAACAGTAATTTATGTCATAACTAAGATCACTCGTTGTTTTTGTCTCATTTCTGTCTTTTACCTTCATTTCCTTATTTTTGTGTCTCTAGTATATTATTTAGGGTATTTTCAGGTATAATTTTGTTTTAGCAACATTCCAAAACTATAGTCGAATTAATGCTCAGTATTAACAAATTTTTGTTTGTCCAATATCGAAATGTATTAGCTCCATTATCTTGGTTTTAGGGAAAATTATTTAAAATACCACGGCCGTATCCGAGGGGGGGATGGTGGCCGGTTTGAACCCCCCCCCCCTCTGTAATTTTAGTCCGACTTGTACAAAAGTAGCAAAAATGCAAGCAAATTTTATTTCTTTTTTTGCCCCCTCCCCCCCCCCCCTTCCACCTAAAAAAACTTCCTGGTTACAACCCTGTAAAATACCTAGAGCTACAAAATGGCCGATATAAGGGTGTTTAAAAAATGTATGTCCTGGTGAATCTATTGAACATTTATAGAAAAATATGTATTTCTTTTTTAAACCAAAATCTGATTGTACGCGGTAAATTTTATCCCTTGTAAACGACCAACTGAAGTTCTATACGAATTTTGACACGTATATATAACTTAAAGGAAAATTCATGAAGTCTTTCCAAGATATTTTTAAAAATTGGAAAAGTTTGGGAACAGTTGAAAAATAGACGGCTTTGAAATCCTATCAAGAAAGAATAATTTATATCCTTATATTTCTATCCTTATAACTTAAATCCTAAAAAGAATAATAGATAAATTTATAAATCGATTGTATTATATGAAATTAATATATATATATATATATATATATATATATATATATATATATATATATATATATATATATATATATATTATATATATATATATATATATATATATATATATATATATATATATATATTTATATAGCTTTTTAGTTTAAAAATTAATTGTCTGAACATCCCCCTCTCTTATTCACCTCTTTTTCTGCCTTCTCTTTTCTAACTATGTTTAAATTTTCCCATTTTACTCTCTTCTCTACTTTTCTACCCTCCCCTTCATTATCATCCTACTTTTATTTTGTTCTCTGTTTTTGCTCTATCTTTTTGAGAAATTTGTTGTTTTTTTGTATTACTTAATTAAACCGCAGTACTTTTTCTTTTGTTAAACAGTGGTATAGCAAAAAAAAAGTGTCCATTTTTTTCTATGACATCATGACCTTGTTTTATTCTGCGATTTCTATCTAGCAGTTCAAGGGCAGAGTCTGATTCAAGGGTAGAGTATAGATTTTGTCTAATCAATGTTGATGTTCAACACAAGTTGCTCTGCTTTATCGCTTACTCTGTCGCGCTTTCCAGGAGTGCCACATTTCCTTTTAAAATGGAAGGGTGTTGAAAATTGACCATGAACATTTTTTTTGTGTGTAGAAAGTGAAATTAAACAACTATAAAAAGAAAAGCAAAAAAAAGTAATTACTTTCTTGTATTTCCTTGGTAAACATTATGCTCTAATTTGATTAGTATATATATGTAATGTATTTTATAAGGATTCATTATCTCTGGACATTCTAAATAACTCCGCCTTTTAATTCTGATTGCTTTTAAACCTCTACAAAGCCAGTAAATAGAATGAAAGGTTTTGAGTCTCAAGACTCTTTTAAAAGCGGTCCCATTGTTTCTCTGTTTAATAGTTAACAATTTAACAATTCTCTGTTTAACAATTAACAATTTAACAATTAAAAATATAACATTTTTTGTTTACTTAGTGGTTAAAATGTAACTTAGCGGCTAAGGGGAAGAAGCCGGTTCCTACTTGCTTTGGCTGTGTAATGGTTAAATTCGAAGACATTCGTGATGGAATTTTGCGACACTTGGATTTTTCCTTGTGACTTGTACATGGAGTGCAAGAAAAGCGTAATATTCTGAATTCTGTTTTTATATTTTGCTTATAGAAAAAAGAAAATATGCCTCAGTTAAATTGACGTTCCAATAAAAATATAATTCAGATCTCTGTGTCCAAAAATGCGAACATTACTTTATTCTCGCAATTTTGAAGTTCAAAATGTAAGTTTAGAGAATAGTTTAAATATATAATTGTATTATTTTAAATTGTCTCTTTCTGTCCGGTGATTAATTCTAAGTAACAGATAGTTAACATACCATATAATATTGCATCAATGCCATCACTTAAGACTGCACTAAAAAGAAAAAACGAATGTCATGTAAATAAGATGAAATATTGTTTCAGAAACTCCTCTCTGAACGTATGCTTGTCTTTATCTGGGGTAGAGAATTGTCATTCTAGTGTGTACAAAATTACTGGCAAGTATTTACCTTTTTAATTCGAGACCTTTCTAATGAAAGGTCTCGATATCTCTCTTTGAGAGAGGGCTCTCGAGACCTCTCTTTGAGCATACGCTTGTCTTGAGTTAAAGTACTGAATTTTCAATTGGTTGAGTAAGAAATAATTTCAGATGCTACAGAAACCTCTTACATAGTAACATTTTGTAGGTAATCTTGCATTTTTTAAAGGGGCACTTTGCCAATTTTTTAATATTGGGAGGAGGGGATTTAAAAAATGACGAAGATCACACTGCCTCCCCATCAAACAAAATAAGAGAAGATAACGCGAAAATTTGCGAAGACAGTGAATAACTTAGTAGACATTTTGAATTTATAATCAACAACTATCATCAGCACAATGTAATAGAAAATAAAGGGGGAAAAACATGTTACTTAAAAACACATTGATAAAAAACAATAAACAAAAATCACATTTTTTTCGATGTATTTTGAGTATTTTTTTATTGCACTCATGACAGCTGTTGATTATATAGCCGAAATATTCGTTAGGTTGTATTCACTGTGTTATTCACTGTTTTCACAAATTCCTTCGTTATCTTATTTTGTATAGAGACGGGATTGGTATCTAACTATAAGAAGGTCTTTCAAATTATACGTTTTTGTGAATATTTTGAATTTCGAGGAGGGAGTTAGGATCCCTCAACCCTCTTCTTGGCAACCACACTGACAAATTTTACGAGCACCTGGCAATGAGCAAGGCAAGGGCGTGGTGATTAGTCGTTTTAGCCAAAACTTGGCTATTTCTAGTATTCATTTGCAATTCCACCCCTACCGTTTTAATTCTTAAAATATTCCATGTATTATGAAAATGTATCAATGGATACAAAGACAGAAATGAGTTGAAATTTATATCTTTTTTTTAAGCTTTTTCCTGTTCAAGTGTAAATTTGCCCTTAATTCAAGGGCACGACTTTTGCCCTTATTTGCCAATCTTGAAAACATAGACTATAAGAAGTGCCATAGCTTTTTTTTGTCCCTTCTAGTAGTCGGGCGCCTTTTTGTAGACATGTCACTGCTACATTTTTTTTTTCATATATTCCATGTGTTTAAATGTTGTGCGTTGTTCGTAAGACGATCCGTTAAATGCATAGCTGAGAAAAGTGACAAAAAATAAACAGTTGTGGTTTTTAATTGTTTCAATGGAACCCACTGTTTAAAAAATGTTCAGAACTTTTGTGTTTCCTTGTGTATTTGTGTATCGAAAGTTTCGGCACGTTTGTACGTCGAGTTTGTCAGTCTTAAAGTAGATTTTTATATTTAAATTTATTTTCGTCTTTTAGACGTGCAAAAAAAGTGAATACAAATTAAAATTAATCAGTGTAGCTTGCGAATGGCTCAGTCCGAAAAAAAAAAACTTAGTTAGAGGCTTTTGACTCTTATATATTGCATTATATATGAAATTATATCATAAAATGTCAAACATGTTCTAGGATTAAGGATTGTATCTGGCACCGTAGGTGGCTATTGGGGGGTTTTAATCCCCCATTTGTATATTCAAGCTAAAATTACAAAAAATCATCTTTAATAATTGGGGGCATGAACGTAAAATCGCAAAGGGGCTATATTCTTGACCGAAGTTCTTCAAAGTGGGTAATCTCCCCAGCATGAATAATTTTCGGTATGTACAAAAACTAATGCCATCTACATTCTTACGTACCAAAAACTATTTATAGTATGGTCGCGAAGTTAAGCTTAAGTTTCGCAAGTTTCTGGTATTTTTGAAGTCTTGTACTTACCTTTGGTTCATACTGATGCGTTTTCGCGCGAAAACGGATGTTTTAGCGTTATCCACCAGATTTCCTCCGTTTTTTGCTGCAGGTTTATGCGTCAAAACGGTTCAAGGCCGTGTTGAATTTTATCCACTGAGCCGTTTAAAGCGCGCTCGTTATTTTCACTTGATTTTTTTTTTTTTTTTTTTTTTTTTTTTTTTTTTTTTTTTTTTTGAACCATATACTGAAAAACTAATCATATATATCGGGAAATGATTACATTAAGGACATGATGGTCATTCAAAGAAACATTTTATTCTCAAGGGCCGAGGGGACTTTTTCAGGGCAAAGAACATAGATAATAAGCGCAGCTAGGCTAATGCAGGACTAGCCCTTCGAATATTTTTCTTGGCTCCTAGAGCTTGATTTAGCCTATTCCCATGCCTATCTTATTTAAATATTTTACAATAGTTTTCGCACTTCAACAGCTGCAATGAACCGTTTCTGTGTGAACATTTCTGCGATTTTCCAGCATCCGTTATCCGTTAGTCTTCCTAGTAATAATAATTTTTGGGACATGAGAATGATAAACCAATGCCATCTACATTGCTATCTACCCAAAACACTACTCAAAGTATGCTCTGTAAATCAAGTCTAAATTTTGAAAGTGCCTGATAATTACGAAGTGTTTTACTTAGTGCCTTTACTGTGATTAACTACGTAATTCTGTGTTGTAAATAGTCACACTCCATTTTATTTGCCGAATATAGTTGAGAAATGCTATTTTTGTACTGGTGGTGGTGTAATAAAAATTAAGTACACGCTGTTAAGAGTGTTTTTCGTTAGCTAGAAAAAAGAAAAGGAAAAACTCGATAAGGGCATTGAGGTAGGATGGAGATCAGTGTTGGAACATTTCTTAAAAACCTGTTTTTGAAAAGCTATCTAGTGAGAGAGGTTTCAAACAGTTCGTGGTAACGAACTGTAAGTAAGGAGCGATCCGGCTCAATAGTAACCGAAACTCTTAAAAACGGTATTTTGACACCAATAAATACATCAGAAGAATCAGATTTTTGTGTTGATTTCAAATATATAAGTTTCATCAAGTTTAGTCTTACCCATCAAAAGTTAGGCACCTGAGAAAATTTGCCTTTTTTTCGAAAAAAAGGGGAAACAACCCCTAAAAGTAATATAACGAATGAAAATCACACCATCAGATTCAGCGTATCAGAGAACCCTACTATAGGGGTTTCAAGCTCCTATCTGTAAAAATGTGGAATTTTGTATTTTTTTTTGCCAGAAGAAAGATCACGGATGCGTGTTTATTTGTTTGTTTGTTTTTTTTTTTTGTTTTTTTATAGTGGTGATCTTATCGATCCAGTAGTCCTAGAATATTGTGAGAGGGCTCATTCGAAAGGAAAATAGAAGTTCTAGTGCCCTTTTTAAGTGACCAAAAAAAATGGAGGGCAATTTGGCCCTCTCCCACGCTCATTTTTTTCCCGAAGTCACCCAATCAAAATTTTGAGATAGCCATTTTGTTCAGTATAGTCGAAAACCTAGTTAATATGTGTTTGAGGATGACTTAATCCCCCACAGTTCCCGGGGGAAGGGCTGCAAGTTATAAACTTTGCCCACTGTTCACATATACTACTGGTTATTGGGAAGTATACAGGTGTTTTCAGGAGGAATTTTTTCTAGTGGGGGGTCGGAGTAGGGGTTACGGTGGAGGATCTTTCCATGATTTTGGGGGAGGATCTTTCCCTATTTCCTTGGGGGAAGGAACATTTCCATGAAGGGGGCGCCAGATTTCCCAGCATTATTTAAAAAACGATCAGAAATTAAATAAAAAAAACAAGTTTTTTTCAACTGAAAATAAGGAGCAACATTAAAACTTAAAACGAACAGAAATTATTACGTATATGAGAGGGTTTGCCCCCTAGTCAATACCTCGCTCTTTACGCTAAAGTTTTTTAGTACTTTCAAAAGAGCTATCTATTCTAATTAACCGGCCTTTGTGATTCAGGGGTTTGTGATTCGAACAAAATTCGAACTTTAGCGTAAAGAGCGAGGTATTGACTAGGGAGCAAACTCCCTAATATACGTAATAAAAACATACGAATATAGAAATTCGTTACGTAAGTTAATTCGTAAGTTACGTCAGAACAAAATTTCGAGGAGGCCAATTAGCCAAAAAAAGGAAAGGGGCTGTCCCCTCCTCAACGCCTCGCTCTTTACTCCAAAGTTTGACTCTGCCTCACAACTTTATTTTTTAAAACAATAAAAAAAACTTTAGCGTAAAGAGCGAGGCGTTGAGGAGGGGACAGCCCCTTTCATATACGGAATAATTTCTGTTCGTTTTAATGTCGCTCCTTACTTTCAGTTAAAAAACTTGTTTTTTTTCAGTTAATTCGTTTAAAGGTGGTTCAGAAATGATAACTATTACAAAGACTTATCTTAGTTAAAGTAAAAAATTATCTTTGAGGATTTTAACAAAAGAGCTTGAAACTTCTCAAAAATGGCAGGGATCGAAGAGTACCATGGGAATCTCCAAAGATTGCATTAAGAATCACCTTAAGGTTGTTCCTATCTTAATGGATTCCTAATAAATTGGAATCACCGTAGAATGGCAAACCCTAAGGAGAAGACTTTGAGTCCCCCACCCCTCTTGAAAAACAAGGGAAATCGTTTTTTTTATGGGAGCCAGTGGTGTGTCCCCTATTTTCGTTTTTAATGTAAAAAAAAATGAAGTTTTCAACTGCAAGTAAGGAGCAGCATTAAAACTTAAAACAAACTGAAATTATTCCGTATATGAGGTGGGCTGCCCCCGCCTCAACCCTCTTTCTTTACGCTAAAATTTGACTTTTCGTCGCAATTTTTTAAGAAAGACTGCTCAAACACAAGGGCCGTTTAACCAGAATGGGACGTATTGAAGAACTTTAAACTTCAGCGTAAAAAGGTTGAGGGGGGGGGGCAGCCTTCCTCATATACGGAATAAATTATGTTTGTTTTAAATTTTAATGTTGCTCCTTACTTTCAGTTCAAAACACTTGTTGTTTTTTTTTTTTTTTTTTTTTAATATCTTCAGGGATGAGGAGTTACATACGTCTACTAACTGGTCTATCTTTGATTCGTTTAGGGCACACTTTAAGATAGAGAATTTCGTCTTCATGCAAGTGGTTAAAAGAATTTATTTTAACCAAAAAAAATCCAAAATCAGTTTAATGACCACCCAGGGGAAATAAAAAATGGGACGAGGGGAAATCCACCCAGGGAAAAATTATATTCCCCACTGCAATAGAAATATGATAACCAAACAGGCCGTATTTCCCTTTCGTAATCAGAAAAAATTAGTGATCACATTGGTACCGTATAATAATGTCCCAAAAAACTAACCCTCACCTAAAACAAGAATAATCCTCAAAAAAAGCACCATTTTTCAAACAATTCGTGGTAGATTTTAATTCTGATTTCAAATATATAAGTTTTATCAAGTTTAGTCTTACCCATCAAAAGTTACAGGTCTGAGAAAATTTGGCTAATTTGGAAAAAAGGGGGAAAGACCCCTTAAAAGCTATAGAACTTTAATGTAAATCACATCATCATATTCAGCGTATCAGAGAGTCCTAGAGGTTTCAAGCACCTATCTACAAAAATGTGGAATTTTGAATTTTTGGCAGAAGAAAGATCACGGATGCGTGTTTATTTGTTTTTTTTGTTGTTGTTTTCCCCAGGGGTGATCGTATCGACCCAGTGGTCCAAGAATATCGTGGGAGGGCTCATTGGAATGGAAATTAAAAGTTCTGGTGCCCTTTTAAGTGACCAAAAAAATGGAGGGTAACTAGGCCCCCTCCCTCGCTCATTTTTTCCCAAAGTCACCCGATCGAAATTTTGAGATAGGTATTTTGTTCAGCATGGTTGAAAATATGATAACTATGTCTTTTAGGATGACTTAATCCCACGAAGTCCCCGGGGGGAGGGCTGAAAGTTATGAACTTTACCCAATGTTAACATATAGTATTGGTTATTGGGAAGTATAGAGACGCTTTCAGGGGAGATTTTTTCTGGTAGGTGGGGGGGTTTGGGTCGGGGGTTATATGGGAGGATCTTTCCATGAAGGAATTTTTCATGGGGGAAGGGACATGGCTATGAAGGGGGCGCCGGATTTCCCAGCATTATTAAAGAAAAAGATCAGAAATTAAATAAAAAAAACAAGTTTTGCAACTGAAAGTAAGGAGCAACATCAAAGCTTAAAACGAACAGAAAATATTACGTATATGATTGGGTTCACCCCTATTCAATACCTCGCTCTTTAAGCCAAAGATTTTTTAGTACTTTCATAAGAGCTATTTATTCTAATTAACTGCCTTTTGGGATTAAGGGGTCATCTTTAAAGGATTGGAACAAAATTCAAACTTTAGCTTAAAGAGCAAGGTATTGATTAGGGGGCGAACCCCCTAATATACGTATTAAAAATCAATGAATATAGAAGTTCGTTACGTAAGTTAATTCGTAAGTTACGCATATTTATTACTAATAAAAACGTTCGTAAATAAAATTAAACAAGTTTCGAGAAAGCCATTTAACCAAAAAAAGCAAAATTAATATGCAAATTTTGTTTTAATTATTCATGTACGGCAAGCCAAAATCAAAGCCTGCATTAATTCAAAAACGTTCAAAAATTAAATAAAAAAAAGTTTTTTTAACTGAAAGTAAGGAACGACGTTAAAACTTAAAACGAACAGAAATTATTCCGTATATGAAGGGGGCTGTGCCCTCCTCAACGCCTCGCTCTTTACGCTAAAGATTTTTATTGTTAAATAAATAGAGTTATGAGAAAGTCAAACTTTAGCGTAAAGAGCGAGGCGTTGAGGAGGGCACAGCCCCTTTCATATACGGAATAATTTCTGTTCGTTTTAAGTTTTAACGTCGTTCCTTACTTTCAGTTAAATTTTTTTTTTTTATTTAATTCATGTAAAAAATGTGTCATCAATTCTCCTTTGAAGAAAATATTCTTGGGACCTACATTTTTTAAAAAGATTCAAGGGATTGGCAGCTACAGCGTTTAATGGTGACCTTCAGTCAATCAGACTGAAACCCATACAAAACACTGATTCCATATAGATGTCATACGTCCACTGGATACTGCTACAGTGTCTCTGCGAAAAAAAAAAAAAAAAAAAAAAAAAAAAAAAAAAAAAAAAAAAAAAAAAAAAAAAAAAAAAAAAAAAAAAAAAATTGAACATTCTCCATAACCACTGGTGGCACATATAGGTCAAAAAAACGACGAAGATTCTTGAAAACCATTGATGGCACATGTGGCGTTGACAGTTATCTAAGTTTTTGCCGTTTTTTTTTTTTTTTTTTTACAGGACAGTTAGGGAGCCTCTGGTCCAACCTTGTGGCAACCTGTCGTCCAATGCAATTTGTGCTAAGGAATATAGCAAAGAACGTGGGTGAGTAAGGTATCAAATCAGTTGGGATCAGGGACGAATGTCCAGCATTTTTATTGGGGGGAGGGGGGGGGCAAGAGGGGTCCATATCTGGATAGTCCAAGGGCATGGGATGTATGATATTTTTTCTCCACATTATTGGGGGGAGCAACTGACCCCCCCTTGCCACCCCCAAACGACGCCCCTGGATGGGACGGTAAAATTCTCTTAGATTTGAATTAGATTTGATTTGATTTAGATTTGAATGATTTAGATTTGATTAGATTTGAATGTCTTTGGTAAAAGTATGAGCGAAGTGAATGAATTTATATGGTTTGGAGGAAAGAGGATGTGAGACTAGGCTTAAAATTCTAAAAAACTCAAGTTAACGGGAAAATTTATCAAGTGAATATGCCTAGATGACATTATTACTCAAGATGATGGATGCAGTAAAGATATGAAAAGTAGATTATCTAAGTTACAGTATGCTTTTCTGAAAGTAGGAATGAGTTTGGAGGAATACGAAAACCGGTCTTCAAGCTAAGATTAGGGTTTTGGAGGCCACAGCATTGGCAGCGGCCAAGTATGACTGAAACGTGGTGACTTTGAAATGAAGATATACAGTATTTTTTCAAGAAGATTTGTCTAAAGAACATTTTAGGAAAGTACTCGTACAGTGAGGTATATGACAACATGATTCTATCGCACTTCTAGGGCTATAATGAAAAAAAAAGATTAAGATGGCTAGGCCATGATTTAGGGATGAAGGATGATAGATTGCCCAAAAATATTGCTAGGGCCACCCATCTGCGGAGAATCAGGTGACCCCCAAATAGGCTAAGAAAAGATTCCAAGGAAATTTGGACTTCCAAAGTGGGAACAAAGAGTGAAGTTTCCAACAGATTGGAGTGGAAAGGAATTGTGCAAGCACCTCTGTTGACTTCAAGCGGCTTGGCGCATGATTTGCAGAATTACTTCTCAAAACTGTGAAAATTTTGTCAGATCACTAACACGATCTGCATCTTCTTAAGTTGTTCGGCACCATGTGCTTTTAGCTTATTTTTTGCCGATTTTCCGTTCATACTTGTATTTTTTTATTCGGCGCTTGCTATTACTACAAGCTGCTTTGCAGCACACGGAGGGCTGTGAAAGTTCCGCTTTAACCAATTTGAGCAATCAGACTTCATTTTCATTGTCATTTCTACTTTAAAATTCTCAGTTAATTTCCAAGGCCTATTCAGTTTTAATTAATAAGTAATGTTCCCTTTGAAAACAAACTAAAAAGAAATGCCTATCTCTTGGTAATGTTGGTATCATTATTCAAGTGGCGTCAATTCATGAAAATCTAGGAGGACGATGGAAAATGGATGCCAACAGAGGTGCAAGCACCTCTGTTGGCTTCAAGCAGCTTGGTGCATGATTTGCAGGATTACTTCTCAAAAATGTGAAAATTTTAATGACGAGTATGATTTTGCTTTATTTTAACGAATTCAAATTTGGTAGATTTTCACATTATCCTTTGTCTGAACTTCGTTTCTAATGTTGTCCGAAAGGCGAGTGCATCAAGGTGCCTTGCAATGAGTTAATACTAGTAGTAGTTAACAGTTTATACTTTGATGTCACACACCTTTGTGCTTCCTAGACATTACCATGTCGGATTGGTGAATGTAGTCACTTTTAAAACGGTACTGTCATGAAGAGACAAATTTTGATTGCCAAAGTTTTAAGAAATTTAAGAGACACCGCTAGAAATGTACGGCAAAGAAATGAGGAGCCATTGACAAGCCGGGCTACTGAAGGGAATCGGCCACCAATTTACAGACAAAACACACGCCCGTTCAGGCAGCTACAAAAAAATCAGCCTTGGCAGTACAGGAGTATTAATAGGCCTAGGGGCGACGATTATTACCGGTTAGCTTTCCCCCCGAGTGATTACGGAGCACAATAGCATCGACAAGGCCATACACAAACCCTGAAGTTTGTATCTTGGAATGTACAGGGTATAAAAAATAAGTTAAGTTCTGTGGAAAGTGATTTGTCAAATTTTGACTTTGTAGCATTAATAGAAACCTGGCATTGCCCTAGTGAAACTCCAAAAGTAAGAGGTTTTAATGTGGAAAGTGTATCGCGAGAGTTAGCTTCTAACAATCGTTATTTTGGAGGCATTGTAGTGTTGATAAAAGATGAGTCTTTCAAAAGTTATACAAAGCTGAAAAGTAAATCAGAAAATGTTATTTGGATTAGATTAGAATGCTGGGATGGACTGTGTATTGTAATAGGATCGATTTATATTCCGCCTCAAAATAGCTCGTACCGAAATGAAGATACGTGGGATTTGTTGGTAAAAGAATTAGATGAAAAAGAGCTAATTTTGAAAATGATAGATTGATACTAATGGGTGATTTTAATGCTTATACTAGTGATGAAGTTGAATTAAAAGATGTGTTAATTCCAGGTATTCCGTCAGCAGTCCCAGCCGTCTACATAATTCCCAGAGCTAGCAGGGATGAAAAAAGAAGAATAAATCAATGGGCTAGAAGGTTGCTGACAGTATGCGCAGAATCGGGTTTGATGATTGGAAATGGAAGATTTGGAAAGGATAAAAATCGGGGTGAGTTTACCTGCGTATCTGGGGCTAAAGCAAGTTTAATTGATTATGTTTTGGTGGATATTCGCTGGGATCCGAATTACCTTAATGTGGATGTGCTTAAGCTAGTATGATCGGACCATCTACCGGTATTTTTAGAAATTAGATCAAGGAGTGCTCCCCAAATGAGGGATATTTCAAGTGAAAGTCGTATTTATAATAAAAATGTTAGACGTCAGATGCCTAGGGAATGGTCTACAGAGGAAAATGTTAAATTAAGTGAAGCGTTTTCAGAGGATGATGTAGCTATAAGGCTAAGTGATTTAGAGAAGATAAATAACCATGATAGATTGATAGAAGAGTTCACGGAGATTTTACATGAAATAGCAGGCCCAGTTCTAGGAAATAAAGGAGGTTGTAAGGATATAGAATTTTTTGATGAGGATTTTAGAATAAAAAAATTAGAATTGATTAAAGAAATGGAGATTTTGAGGGAAGAGGAAATAGAGGAAAATAAGCTTCGACTAGTAACAAGGTTCAAAAATGTTCGCCGGGAGTATAAACGCCTCTTAAAACAGAAGAAGAGACTGGCTATTCAAAAAGGTAAGGAGGAGCTGATCCAGTTTTATGAAAAGATTGATACGCGGTCTTTCTGGAGAAAGATAAAAAAAGGGGCCTCCATAGCTCAGCCAAAAGTACCTGACCCGAAAACATGGCCTACATACTACAAGGACGCGGTTCAGGAAGACTATTCGTTTGACTGCTGGTTCAGCGACGAATTATCGACTACAGAGAATGAGACCAGTTTCCCACTGAAAGAACACGATTATGATCTGATAAAACCCGCATCGGAAGAAGAAATCGAAGAATGCATAAGCGTCATGGAAGGTGGATCAGCACCTGGTAGCGATGGAGTCCCAACAAAGATCTTGAAACAATTCCAACTTTTATTTATGCCCATCTTCTCGGCTATCTTCAACTCAGTTCTGGCCTCCGGAGAATGGCCATCGCCGTGGAAAACATCCTTGATTTTGCCGCTATTCAAAAAGGGAGACCCAGCGGATCACAGTAATTATCGACCGATATCTTTAGTACCTAGTCTTAGCAAAATATTAGAAAGAATACTAGATGCTAGATTAGCTCATTGGTTAGAAAAATATAGGATTTTGAAGGAGGAGAAGGCAGGATTTCGGGATGGATATAATGCTATTGATAGGGTCTTAGCCCTACAGGCGCTTGTAGAGAAATATGCAAAAGGGAAGAATAGGTTGTACGTTGCATTTTTAGATCTAAAAAAGGCCTTCGACAGTATTGATAGGATTTTCCTGTGCTTAGAACTGTTAAAGGTAGGCTTACCAAGACTTTTCGTTAGGATACTAGCTGATATGTATAGAAACACATTTGGTATAGTTAAAGTTTTAGGGAAGGGATTATCGTCACCGTTTGAAATTAGAAAAGGAGTAAAACAGGGTAGTAGTATTTCGCCTAGGTTGTTCACGTTGTATATAAACGATATTGTTGACTATTTTAAAAAGGTATGGGCCCCTACAGTGTCACTAGGGAACCTGACGTTATCTCTTTTGCTTTTTGCTGATGATGCGGTGTTGATAGGCAAGTCACCAGAGGAGCTCCAAAACTTATTGAGTATATTAGAAGAATATTTAGATAGAAAGAAACTAGTGTTGAATATTAAAAAGACTGAGATTGTGGTTTTTAGAGGAATTCGTGTGAATAATGATGATCAAAAAGTAGAATTTTATTATAAAAGTGAAAAAGTAAAAGAGAGCGAAAATTTTAAATATTTGGGAGTGACACTTTCAGCAAAAGGAGGATGGAAAGAGCATGTAAAACAGATGATTAAGAGAGGGAAAGCAGTTTCAGCTGCCATTCTACGTAATTCAAGGCTTTCAAGTATAAAAGATCTAAAAATGCATAAATATGTTTTTAATTCTAAAGTTTTGCCTACTTTCCATTACGGAGCTGAACTTTGGGGGCATGACCCGGCACCACAATTGGAATCAATTCAGCTGCAACACTTTAAGAGATTAATTGGTCTTCACGTAACGACCCACAATCAGGCAATAAAAGGTGACCTAGGTATATTTTCGCTGAGAATGAGTAGATTAGCACAGATGATCCGGTACTGGCTAAAGGTTCTAAGTCTGTCAGAAGATAGGTTAGCAAAAGCAGCTTATGTGGAGATGCTACGGTCGAAACGTAAAAGATCGTGGCCGTATCAAATAAAAAATGTTTTAGATGGATTAGGATTATCATATATTTGGAATGAGGGGCTAGGACCCTCAGATCAGGGTGAGTCGTTTTTGGCTATGATTGTAGAAAGAATAAAAGACCAGGAAGTCCAAATGTGGACCCAGGCAGTTAAAACATCTGAAACATTGAAGTTTTATTCCCATGTAAAAGCGATATTTGGATTCGAATATTATTTTAAACTAGGTTTACCGGGGGAGACATTGAGGACTTGGTTTCGGATCCGAGCGAATTGCCTGCCACTAAAAAATAGAAAAAGAGTATTTGAAAGAAATAGGGTGGCCCCAGATGCAAATGAGGATTACTCTTGCCCCAGATGTAACCTAGGTATTGAGGATGTGGCCCATATTCTCACCGAGTGCCAGCAACTTTCTCTATTAAGGGAAAAGTATTTTGAGGGTGGTAACTTGGAGTTCCCGGGGATCCTGAAAACGACTGTAAAAAGGTCAATCAGGCAGTTATGTAAATATGTAAATGAAGCGTTGACATCAATGAGTGAAACTTGATATTTATGTTATTTTTCTTGTGGAGTGTAATTAAGAATACTGTTCTGTATGGCCTGTTTTTTGGCTTATAATAAAAATTATTATTATTATTATACATAAATGCAACATCAAACATCATCCTCGACTGATAAGACCCAAAGCGCCTTCATTGAGCCTTTAAAAGATTATCTTTGAAGAAAAAATTACCTAAGTATTAATAAACTAGTAATATAATAAAAGAGAAGTAATTCTAGTGTATAAAATGAAATAATTCAAATTAGAATACAATTGGTATTTTCTAGTTTTCAGCCTGTGTATTTTGGCCTCAATGATGTAATCATTATGTCCACAAGTTTGTCTAAGTCATACTCATGTTCCCAGCCCCATTCCGTTCGTGCTTCATTATCATCAAAAACTTGTGGCCAACTGTCAGCTGAAACAAGAAAAAAAAATTCAGTTAGATCTTAAATATCTAGGGTTTTGCCGAGTCTTTTACACAGCGGTTAGCAGCTTTGCCTGCAGAGATTCGATGTAAACCGTGTTACAAACATGGTTCAATGCCAATCCTGATTTAGCGCAAAAGTTAGGTAAATTTTGGTTCGATTGAAAAGCCAGCTAACTCCTAATTCTATTAAAAAAATAAACCAAGTCCATATTTCGGGCAAAAACGAGCTGACTAGGGGAGTCTTACTAACGTATCGAGAAATATTGAAATTCTTGAGATTTCGCTCCCCTTCTTCCCTCCTATGAGCCTAACGTTCATTACTGAATTTATATAAGAATAGCAGGTTTGGGATAGGTCAAAAACCTAAAACTTTGTTGCATGCTGACCAATGGTCTGCTTTGCGCAGGTACCGATATCCTGATTCACTACCTTCGGCCGGGAGTACATTGCGTTGTTGGGGGCAAATTAACCTGCTCTTCCCAGGTTTCCCCCAAATTTCTCCAGATATCCATTTAGAGCTGGGTCGACTCAAGCTGAGCTTACAGAGTTACACCATTGAACCCCGATTCCAAACCCATAACCAGCGACATCAAAACTCGAACCCTTATTCTCAGGATTTCAAGTCCAGTGCGCTAACCACTCGCATGCGTGAGGTGTAGGTTAGTTGTAGTTCAAGTGAAAGGACTCCACTCTATGAAGGCAAAGATCAAAAAATTTCGATTCTAAGCATAAAGAAAACATATATTTTGCTTTCTAAAATAATTTGATTTTCAATTGTTATTGATGTTTCGTTTTTTTTTTTGTTTTTTTTTATGCCAAAAAATTGATAAATATGTTTGATTGGACCTAGACAGTTCTTCTTGTAGAATCTGAGTGTGGTGACTACAAATTGTTTCATCTCCCAAAATATTTGAGACCCCCCCCCCCACCCCTTCTTTGCTTTGTTAGGCTATTGTAAGACTTTGTAAGGCTATTGGCCGGTGCTCCTATTATGCAATAAATTTTCTTTTGAGAGTTTCTTCTGTTTTGTAGGCTAGCCAACCAACCAGCTGATAATTATTGAATATATATATATATATATATATATATATATATATATATATATATATATATATATATATATATATATATATATATATATATAATATATATATATATATATATATATATATAATATATATATATATATATAATATATATATATATATATATATATATATATATATATATATATATATATATATATATATATATATATATATATATATATATATGTCGTATATATATATATATATATATATATATATATATATATATATATATATATATATATATATATATATACATATATATATATATATATATATATATATATATATATATATATATATATATATATATATATATATATATATATATATATATATATATATATATACATATATATATATATATATATATATATATATATATATATATATATATATATGTATGTATATATATATATATATATATATATATATATATATATATATATATATATATATATATATATATATATGTATATATATATATATATATATATATATATATATATATATATATATATATATATATATATATATATATATATATATATATATATATATATATACATATATATATATATATATATATATATATATATATATATATATATATATATATATATATATATATATATATATATATATATATATATATATATATATATATGTCGTATATATATATATATATATATATATATATATATATATATATATATATATATATATATATATATATATATATATATATATATATATATATATATATATATATATATATATGTATATATGAATAGTTAATAGGGTTTTGCCTACAAACATTTAATAGGTTTTATTAAATGGTGATGGACTGTCAACTTAGTTTAAGATGAATGCCCTGTTTTGTCTGACTACAGAAGGGGGGGGGGAGAGTGGATTGAGTCGAAACTTTTAGAGTTTTTGGAGGGAAAGGAAAGTTAAAATTGTGTTATTCGGGAAGAAGCAAAAGTAATTCTCTAGTTCTAATAAAAGAGCATTAAGTAAGTTTTATTATTTAGTCCAACAGGCCGTTAGTCCAACAGGCTCTAGGGCTAGTAAGAAATAAAATAAACAAAATTAATATATTACCAGCATAATACAGGGTATTCATAAAGTCTGGATACATACGAATTTTAAAGATCTTAAAGATTTGTTTGAAGATTAGATTAAAAAACAAGTTTTTTTCAGCTGAGAGTAAGTAGCAACATTAAAACGAATAGAAATTATTCTATATATAAAAGGGGTAGCCGCCTCCTAGTTTCTTAGTACTTTTAAAAATGCTTCTTATTGTTCTATTGTTATTGTTATTCTTATTGTTTCTTTGTTTCTTATTCTTACTGTTTCTTATTGCTTATATTGTTTCTTATGTTTCATATTGTTTCTTATTCTTATTGTTCTAATTGAACGGCCCTTGTGTGTCAGGAAGCATTCTTAGGGAATTGAGACGAAAATCAAACTTTGACGTAGAGATCAAGGTATTGAGGAGGGGGCAAGCCCCCTCTTAGACGTAACAATTTCTGTGCGTTTTAATGTTGTTCCTTACTTTCAGTTGAAAAAACTTTTATTTCTAATTTAGTTTCTGATCGTTTTTTAAATAATGCCAGGAAATCTAGCTCCTCTCCATGGAAAGTTACTTCCCCCCATGGAAAATCCCTCCATGGAAATTTCCTCCCACATAAAATACCCCCCCCC
>CM051268.1:60394461-60579461 GCA_027921565.1 Artemia sinica | reverse complement strand
GTCTGTTGGAAGGCCCTAAAAACGAAAATTTGCAGTTGCAGTTACTATAAATGATGATTCCTTGGAACCAACACCTGAACTATCAAACGTGATAATATGTGAAATTTGACAATCTGGACCATCAATTGCGACAACACCAGTACGGACAGCTAAACCAAAGGCCATTGCTAAATTGTCTGAAGTAATCAAAATCCAAAAGCCTGTCAAAAATGAAAATGAAGAGCAAAGACACGGGCAATTAGATGATATGCGAAAACGACAATTAGAGCGTGTTAAAAAGCAAAGACACACAGAGTTAGAAAAAAATCGGCGACGTGTCAAAAATAAAATGAAGAGCAAAGAAACACACAGTTAGAAGACATGCGACACCAAGCATGTGAGCAAGTCAAAAATGAAAATGAAGAGCAAATACACACGCGGTTATAAGACCAGCGGTGGCTTGTCAAAAATGAAAATGAAGAGCAAAGACACGTGTTTAGAAGACTTGTGACACCGAGCTTGTGAGCAAGTCAAAATTAAAATGAAGAGCAAAGACACGCTCGGTTAGACGACATGCCACACTGACCATGTGAGCGAATCAATGAAAATCAACCTGGACAGCGAGAATCAGGACGTGTCAAAATTGAAAATGATAACGATGATGATTGGGTTTGGAATTTTGACATGGATAAGGTCATCAATGCCTACCATACCTTTGTTAAGAATAACAAAGTTTCGGCGACATGTATTTCATAATGACGAAACATAACGAAACGAACCAAACAAATTTAAAATGATAGCGATGAGGATTGGGTTTTAGATTTTACATGGATAAGGTCATCAAAGCCTACCATACCTTTGACAATCAAAAATATGGACTAGACAAACCATTGGAAGAAAAAGAAGTGTTTGTCCCACCACCTGAAAAATTAAAAGAAACAAAGGTTCGGCGATATGTCTTTCATAATGACAAAAGACAAACAGAGGCAAAAGTTAAAGGTCCAATAAAACAAAATGTAATTTTACAAAGGCACCACTTCTAATTTAGGGCCCATTTGGACGTCATGACATTAAGAAAAGGCTCAAATTGTCTGTGTTTAAAAGCCAAGCGACAGTGAGAATCTATATATAGAAGCCTGCCACGTGCCGAGTGCCGGTGATTCTCTATTTTGACAAGGGATTACAACAATTCAAAAACCTTAAAAAAGAAAACAAAAATTCTGAAGCTTAGTACCGTACATATCGTTGTTAGAAATCGGACTTGCTTCAATAATCAAATATCTTTGAACAGACTTCAGTATAAAAAGACATTAAATTGCGTAAAGAGCAAAAACCGCTAATTGCAATAATGTGTGTATATATTTTAACAAGGGATTACAATAATTCAAAAACCATATAAGAGAAAACCAAAAGTTTGAAGCTCAGTAGAAATCTTTGTTCGAAATTGGTCTTGCTTTGATAATCAAATATCTTTGAATAGACTGCAGTATGAAAAGACATTAAAATTCGTAAAGAGCAAAATAATGGAAATTGAAAAATATTTGGTAATTGCAAAATTGAAAAGACAAGTATGAAAAGTATGAAAAGACAACAAATTTTCTGTGGTTAGAAGACAAGCGACAGTGAGAATCCATTTAAAGAAGCCTGATGCGTGCCGATTGCCCGAGCCCAGCGGCTGGTAATTTCAAAAAATATTTGTATATATTTTAACAAGGGATTTCAACAATTCAAAAACCTGAACTTAAAAAAGAAAACCATAAGCTTGAAACTTAGTAGATATCGTTGTTAGAAATCGGAGTTGCTTTAATATTTAAATATCTTTGAACAGACAGCAGTATGAAAAAACAGAAAATTGTCTCAAATGGTATGCGATTAGAAGACAAGCGACAATGAGAATAAAATCCATATATAGAAGCCTGCCGCGTGGCGACTGATCACTGTCTAATAAATGGACTTATCCCTACTTGAATACTTATTTGTTCCTAATGTTTATCTTCCGATGTAAAAATGTGCATAGTACTTAATGAGCTTTACTACCTATTTTTTGTCTTTCGTCTGGCTTGTAAGTAACCTCCAAAGAAGGTATGTGCCTCCGAATGCTTTCCGCTATTTCTTCTGGAGTAAAACTCATAGCTGTCACATTATACGTCCGCTGAGGCAAAACTGATGAATCCAAAGCCATAAATTCACAAATCGATTTAATTGTGTCAGTTATATACATCATTGGCAAACGTGTATCCTTGCGAAGATAACAGACGTGATGGCGTGTCGTAAGAGCGTCGTGGAAGATCTGAACAGCATAGTCTGTAATATTTTAGAATATTTATTAGAAGAAAAACACTAAATAATGCAGTTTTGTCAATTTAGGAGGGAGGCAGGGGGCGTGTAATCCCTCTAATTTTTTTGTCCCCCATATATTTTGAAAACTACCTTTCTTAGGGGTGGGAGGTATATTTTCATGAAAAAACTGAATAATTTCACAAATTTGCCCCCCCCCTATATTTTGAAAAATCTATTTCTCGTCGTCCTCCTAGATTTTCATGAATTGACGCCACTTGAATCATGATACCAAGAGATAGGCATTTCTTTTTAGTTCGTTTTCAAAGGGAACATTACTTATTAATTAAAACTGAATAGGCATTGGAAATTAACTGAGAATTTTAAAGTAGGAATGACAATGAAAATGAAGTCTGATTGCTCAAATTGGTTAAAGCGGAACTTTCACAGCCCTCCATGTGCCGCAAAGCAGCTTTTAGCAATAGCAAGCGCCAAATAAAAAAATAGAAGTATGAACGGAAAATCGGCAAAAAATTATTTAAAAGCATATGGTACCGAACAACTTACGAAGGTACAGATCGTGTTAGTGATCTGACAAAAAGTTCTTCTCTCAGTACATATTCCGTTTCAAAATATGCTGAGCCTGAAAGCCTGAGCCTTATGTACCGTTTTCGAAACATCAAAGGCAACAAGGTCATTTTCAAAAACTAGAGATGATATTCCGGTTGTAGATCTGAGTGAAGAAAACTTGCGGTTACTTAACGAGGAATTGGAAAAAACAACCTGGGATAGCGTTATGGAGAAAGGTGATCTGAATGAAGGATTTGAAATTTTTCACAGTACATTTACAACACTATATGAGGCATGTTGTTTTAAAGAAAAAATAAAGAAACGCGGAAGAAGAAACGCATCAATTTGCCCGTGGGTTACAGAAAGTTTACTCAGGTGCATGAATAAAAAGAATAATCTTTGGGCGGAATACCGTAATCTACCAAATGTAGCTAGCTTGCGGAGTTATGAAATTTATAATAAATGCCTACGGTCAGTTCTCACAAAAGCTAAAAGGGATTACTTTAATCAAAGGCTAGCCGAAAGTGGGAAGGATGGAAGGAAAGTATGGAAGACAGTCAATTCAGTGTTCTTGTGAACACTTCCTGGTTCTTGTGAATGACCTAAGTCGCGTTCTGAACCCTAACTCCAGGACTTCACGGTGCTGCAAGTTATGTTGCGACCCAGAAATTTCGAGTAACGATGATGAATCGGATGAACTTTTGGCGTTCGCGGATGACACTACAATGGCCTCCTGTGACACCGACATATCAGCGCTCCAGAGTAAACTTGAGGTCATCTTAGAAGAAACTTACATTTGGATGGATGCCAATCGATTTGTACTAAATGTTGACAAATCTTGCGTTCTCTTCTTCTCAAGGATTGGACCTCTTCGCCCAGAGGTATTGGGAATAACAACTTCTCGAGGAACGATCAGACGACCAAAAGCTGGCTATGCCAGGTACCTAGGTGTACTCCTTGACGAAAACTTATCCTTCGTACATCACATCCACGCTGTGGAGCTGAAGCTCTCCTGTAATCTTGGGATTATCAGGAAATTGAAACACCCATTCCCTCAGAAAACCCTTCGTCTACTTTTTAATGGACTTATCAAGCCTCATCTATAGTATTGTGCGTCAATTTGGCAGTCAACATTCACATCCCACGTGAAAAGGCTTGATTCAATTCACAAACATGCCCTGAAAATAATCGTAAATATGGACGATTTTCTTTCCCGTGAATCACTTTATCATTTATCGTGCTCAGCTATCGTTTTCAAATTTTCCTCCGGATTACTTCCATCACCATTCCACAGTCTATTCCAGTTGGTATCGGAACAGCATCCTAGGAACACGAGATCTGCCTCAAACCTTCTGGTGAGACGAACACCTACAGTACGGTCGGATTTTGCACCGGATGTGGCGTGCGAGAAAGTGTGGAACATGCTTCCACAAGAGCTGAGATGTAGGAGCTCCCTTGGGTCTTTTAAAAATAGTTTGAAAAAATATCTTATTGAATTTCAATAAATAGAGTTTATTAATAATTGAGTTTTTTTTTTTTTTTTTTTTTTTTTTTTTTTTTTTTTTTTTTTTTTTTTTTTTTTTTTTTTTTTTTTTTATAATTATTATCATTATTATCTCGGTTTGTTTTTTTGTTATATTTATTGATTATTATTTTGTAAGGTTAAGGTAGCTGTGCTTTTGGGGAGGAAGGGGGGAATCTCTTATATAGTGAATTGTATGGTTGAGGGATGTGGTTGTGTTGAGGAGTAAAGCGAGAGTCGTAAAGCGTGATTAGGATGAATCGTTATTTTTTTAAGGGACTCAACGTGCGTCTTTTGCATAGAGATGTTTATTTATGTTTATTTATTTCTATTTGTTTTAATTAAACCGGATTGAATCTTGAAAGCTAATCTAAAGCAAAACACTTAAGTGACTTAACTTTAAGCACTGTTGACAAAAGTATTTCTTCAAAATTAGCTTGTATGAAAGATGGGGGGCTTCCCCCTCCTAAGTCATCTGTTGTTTCGTAAACGCAAAGCGTGCCATTTTCTTATTATGCAATTTAGTGTCCATGCTCTCTATGCTCCCTTATTACAACTACACTGTCATTAAACAATTTGAGTTACTAAGTAATACAAGTATGTTTACATACTGGTTATAAAGAACTAAAAAAGACGCCTTTTTATAGTTGTATCATGGTACTTTTCTCCCCATTAGGGGCTCTGACTCCCCTTCCCTATACGGTTGCCGTATTTTTTTTTTTTTTTTTTTAACAATTTTTGGTTCCCAGTGAAATCCTTTAATCAACTGAAGTTGTCAATAACAAACTGAAGTTGCAAAATAAGAGCTATACAAATACATACTTTTTTCATAATTAATCGCTACGGCTTTATCTTTCCCAAATCATTTGACGGGAAATACAAAGGCAACTATATTAGTCCAATTTGACAAATAGCAAACCATATTCATTAACACATTTCTTAATTAATTTATGATACAATTAAGAATTTAGCTGATAGTATCACACTAAGCATGGAATTTGAAAAATCCAGGGGCCAGGCAATTAATCCCTTTAAGTACACCAGATACACGAAAATATGAAGGCACTAAGGCAGGGCTGTGGTAATGGGCATAAAATTAGGCACAACGTAGACACGAGGTAGTAGTAGGGTCGTATGAGGTAAAGCAAATCACACTCGGGGTATAAAAAAGTCGTGTACATATAGGATATAGAGTTTGCGGCTCTTTGCATTAAATGGAGGTATAAAGCAGAGTACCTGTAGTTCCGCCTCCTGGATTGGTGTCGTAGCTGATAACGCCTGGAAATCTTAAGCAGCGGAAATCGAGCCCGTATCTGTGATGAAAGTATTCGCCTAGAAGTTCTGCGTGTACCTAAACAGCAATAAAATTAAATCAATATTAGCATGGGATGTGAAAAAAGCAAATTCTGTAAGTTAAGTTTCTATTTATTCTTCTCAGCTTTCAAACATCAAAGCGGAATTTGGGCAAATGCAGGAGGGTTAAAATGTGTTTTTTTAATCTGGGGTGGAAAATTCTGTTGTTTTTTAGTTTATGCCTTGAAAGTTAGAAAAAAGGCATTTTTCAGTTACTATACCCAAAAATGGTATTTTGCACTTGAAATACAAAAAAAAAAAAAATTTGAACCTCCCCCCTCTAAATTTTCGTCATTTTACGCCACTGCTATCTCTACTCCTATCTTTCAATGGTGTCAATTTGGGAAGAAGGGCAGGGTTGGTTGCTCCTTAGGTTTCTACACTCCCTCCAAGATTTCAAAAAACACCTTTTGGGGGTAAATCACTGAAAGATGTCTTTTTGGGTGTTTTCATTGAATAAAATAACAAATTTGCCCCCCTTGATCATCATTTATGTTCGGAGGGGGGGGGGGGTACAAAAAAACTTTAAAAATCCATGAAAAAAATTTTGTTTATATGCATTTTTGCTACATTTTTACAAGTCAGACAAACGTTTCAAGAGGGGGGATTAAGAAAAATAAATCCTTCATTTTGGTTTGAGTCTAATTTTCTTTGAGTAGGTCCAAAGTTTATTGACACGAGTAGGATTTATAGCTATATAAGGGTTTTCTTTTCAGTTGAAATTACATTTTTACAAATTCTGGAAAAAGTTATATACCAGGATTTACCTAAGTTATGATGTTCAAAATGCTTTCTTTCAGGCCACTTGTGACCTATGTCCATTTATGAAAATTTCGCTTTTACAGAACAAAGGGTTTAATGTTGATATAGTTGCAATAAAAGGGACATAAGGGGCATGAACATAATAAATTGCATACAAAATATCATATTTTAAGTTTTACTGTGGTAAATCAACAGTAGAGTTACAATGGGGTAGTCCTCTCTGTGGGGCAGTCCTACAATAGGCCAGTCATTTTTTTTTCATTTTGACAGAAAAGGGATTTTCTGTCAAATTGGCATTTAGGTCTGAGGGATTTTTATCGAGTCCTTCCCGGGAAGGTGGCATTTAGGATTTGTTTTGTATATACCTCATTATTGACTTTGTTTTCTCATATAGTAATAATTGCTCTACTCTCCATTTTTGGTCTAGGTCTCCCTTTTGATATAAACAATTTTTTTTCTGAAACGAAAAAACTTTCCCAGGGTCTCAAACTGTTATTACAAGAAATTCGAGGTTTGCACTTGGAATACATAGGTTTTCGGCTCCTGCACTATATTTAAGAATACTACTTTTACAATTAACAACTCACTGCAGTACCAAGCCATTTATGGTCAACACATCTGTCTACACTCAATTTACACCCAAATCTGTTCAAAGCGTTACTCTTTATCCACCCCCATGAAAATCATTGATGAATCTTAAATCAGAATTTAGTTGTTAACAGGCCTTGAGAAGTATAGAACCCGTCTATCCGAGTATGGACGGCTTCAGTCCGTCCAATCTCGGTAGTTATTTCGTAAAACACTCTGCCTCATGGTCAGACACTAGGCAGGACGGTCAGTGCCTTGACGGTGACTGACATTAGCAGTATATAATCCCATTTGTCCTTACTGCTCTCAGGGGCACCACCAGTAGGTCGTCACCATTGCTCTCTCCACTCCCTCCATGTATACACTCCCTCCCCCACACTAACACTCCCTCCATACACTTACACTCCCTCCATGACCATTGGTATTTAACAAGAACTACTGGAGTTTGTAATAACTTATATTACCTTGGAAACTCCGTAAATTGTTTTGGGCCTTTGAACAGTTAAATTTGGCGTGGGATTCCTTGGAGATTCTGGCCCAAAAGCACCAATTGTAGATGGCACAAACAGTCTTAATCCAAACTGTCTGGACAGCTCAAGGATATTGTGGACACCTAAATTCAAAAATACTTTTTAAGTGCGTATTTGCGAAGAAAAATATTTTTTCAATGTGTACTTTGTGAAGAACAAGGGTGTAATCCGTAACTCAATTATCATTAGTCATCATTAATTATTTGGTATCATATTTAGCCTAAAACGGCAAAAAGTAGCAAATTTGCACCCTAAAGTCTTTACAAAAGACCCATAAAAGGGGCTAAAATTTGCCTACACAAATTGCCTATAACGCCAAATTTTTCTCTTTTTTTCAATGAGTATACCAAAGACACCCGTTTTTTTTATTTTTTTTTATTTTATTTATTTATTTTTTTTAAATTCCCTTAACTTTAGGTGGTGTTTCCCCCCTATTTGAAAATCGGGCAAATTTTCACAGGCTCGTAAACTTTTGATGTGTAACACTAAAATTGATGAATCTTATATATTTGGAATCAAAATTATAAGTTGATTGTTTTGATGCATCTAGTGATATCAAATTTCTATTGATATCATTTAATATCAATTTTATTGAATATAAATTTCTATTGATATTGATATCAAACACCCGTTTTTCGGTGAAAAAATCGAAAAAGGGAATTTTCAAAATCTAGGGGAGAGGTCAAAATATCTGGGAAAAGGAAAAAGCACCTATGCACCCCCTCCCCACCCACCCTCAGTTGACGCTAGTGTTGTGAGCAGGCAGAAGTTTCATGTAAAAATATTTATGGGGGTAGGGAAGGGAGCAAACGGCGGGGCAATTTTTTCAACTTTCCTAATAAAATCCCCCCAAAAAAGTATTCTGATAATCTAAGGGGTTCAGTTGAACAGCTTTTTAACAGCTAATTTCAAAAAGACTTTTCAAATATTTGTTTTTATGTAGAACAAACATTATGTCTGATATTAAAATACATACAATTTCAATTCTAGTATTAACTTATGGCACTAATGATTATAATTAACAATTAACAATAAAATTAACAATAATTTTACCGAACATAAAATTAATCATTAAGCAGGGATGCCGTGGGACTAATTACTCAAGCATGGAAACCAGCCTGGCCTGATATGGTTATGGCCTGATTGGAAACCAGGCCGGAAACCTGGCCTGGCCTGGTATTTTTTCATAAAAAAAGGATCAGGCTCATCTTTTGGGGAGAAGAGCTACTAAAGAAAACAAAAAAATATTTTAAAAAATTCTAGTAAATGTACCTCCCAAATTGATATTCCAAAATGTTAATTGTTAACCCCGAAGATGTTTAGAAGAAAAATACACTCGACCTGTTTTTCGTTGCCGAACAAACAGTAAAAAGTAGCTAGGACGAGGATTAGTACTAAATCCATCCAAAATCCCTACACCCTCGATTCAGTCCCACATATTCATTCGAGCTCGAGACTCATTTTAGACTCACAGCCTTGTAAGTGAGCTCAAGTACATCTCGAGTGATTGGTAAAAGCTACTAAAGAAAACAAAACACATTTAAAGAAATTCCAGAAAAAGTGCTTTACAAATTGACATTTCCAAATGTTGGTTATTAATCCCGAAGATACTTAAAAAAAACATACTTGACGTGTTTTTCATTACCAAAAAAACAGTGAAAAGTAGCTAGGACAAGGATTAGTACTGACTCCATCCACGATCTCTACACCCTCGATTTAGTCCCACATATTCATCTCAGCTCGGGACTCATTTTTGACTCGTGGCCTTGTAAGTGAGCTCGAGATGCAGTGATTAGTAAAAGCTGTGGCTTTAAGTAATAATGGGAAGCCAAGACAAATAAAATGAGAATATTCTATGTGACAAAACCAACCTCAATCCTAATGTTTTATTCTCACTGGAATCAACCCCAACTTTGCATAGGGTATTCTACCCTTTCCTCTTTCTTTTAAGCTCCGTTTCCACCAGTTACTTTGGAAAGCAAAATAGGATGTGTAGAGAATTGGGCACATTTAAAAATTTTGAACGAAGAAGTAGGTGAAGAAAGAGAGAGAGATAAAGAGAGAGAGAGAGAGAGAGAGAGAGAGAGAGAGAGAAAGAGAGAGAGAGAGAGAGACAGAGAGAGAGAGAGAGAAAGTTGTTTGGGCTTTTCCAATTATGACCGACCCAGAAGAAATTCCCCCTAGAAAAAGATATTAGAACGGCTGAAGTATGTTAAGGTGCTAGTTACGTCAGCTTCAAGTTTGGTTGCTTAAGGAAGGAAGGGGGGGGGGGTTTAAAAGTGATGATCGATACAAAGATCTACAAAGGGGTTCACAACGACTGTAGAAAGGGAAGATAGAAAAGTTCAAGCATTCTGAGAATTTGGCTAGAAAACACTTCTGGCAAGTTTTTCAAAATCCTCGAAAACAATTTTTTCTTTAATTAAGATAAATCTTTGTAAATAGTTATAATTTCTCAAGCATCTTTAAACGAAAACTTTTTCTCACTAGATAGCTTTTCAAAAAAGTGTTTTAAATTTTTGGTTGCTATTGGCTGCAGTTCACTCTTTACTAGCCTACTCCTACTGCTGCAGCCATGACTACTGCTATCAATTTAATGTTTATTAAAAAAAAAAAAAAAAAAAAAAAAAAAAAAAAAAAAAAAAAAAAAACACTTCTGGCAAGTTGTTTGTACCCTTTGAAATTTCGGTGTAGGTTGGTATCGAATCGTATTTGACTTACAATTGGCTAATTTTGGACATTGCAAATGACTCAGAGTATTCACTTTTATCAATTGTTTTTCTTTTTAAAACCATTCTTGGTGTTGATTCGAGACATTTGCAGCTGACAAGGAACACCGAGAGCAGAGGCAGATTTAGGGGGTACAGAGGGGCTACTTGTCCTGGGCTCAAAAATTTTAGGGGTGCAACATTTTAAACAACTAACCTAATGGTTATAATCATTTTGTAATTTTTGAAATTTTATTTTTATTAAAAAAAAGTAGTGGGTGTAGTTTATAAATGAAAATAATTAATAAATTACTAATTAATTAATAAGATAAATCAGAAAATAAAAATAAAGAAACAATAACAATTAAGATAATTTAATTCGAATAATTAATAACAATTAGATAATTTAAATAATAAATTGAAAAATCCTTAAAAATGAAATTATTAACTATTTAGGAAATTGAAAATAATTTTGTTAACAAATGAAAATTTTGTAGAATTTGGCCTGAAAAATTTTTGGGACACAGGGGGGGGGGTAATCAAGATTTTGCAAGAGAGGTTTGAACCGCCACTGACTGAGAGGCATTCGAAAAATCAGCTTAAAAGTAGTAAAGGGGGTACAGTCAAGTTAGGTGGGGTTTTATTTTATTTTTTTTTTGTACAGTCAAGTTAGGTGGGGTTTTATTTTTATTTACTTTTTTTTTAGAATATCAAGGAGAGTTAAAATGAAATCTGATTGTTTCAGTCGGTTACGAGCTATCTTACACAACCAAATATGTCTTAAAAAAAAATAAAAAAATCCGGATTCAATTTTTAACAGAAAGACCTCCATGTACAGTTATAAACTTTTTGATAGCAGCAGGGGCCAAAATAAAAAAAGGAAATGTTTGTGAGAAATCAGCAAAAATATAACTTTCCTTTGAAGGAGTTGTTGTCTTAGGGAATCAATGTTTACGGAAAAAAACATTCTCAAATTCAACTAATTAGTTTTGCTTATTTCCAGTGTTCAACGTGGCAACACTGACAAAAATGTAATGTTGCCCTTAAAATTTTGCAACAATAAAAAGAAGAATCTTAGAAAGTTGGGGTTATCAAATGTGAAAAGACCTAAAACGGATCCAGGGGGCGAAAGTGTTCTGTCTTGCTGTTCTTGATACTTTAAGAAGGAAACAACATTAAAAAAACAAATATGAAACTCCATCAATACAACTCAATTTTTCATCAATACAGCTACACAAATTTTCTTACTTTTCATGAATAAAAGAAAAGAAGATAAAAAAAAGACTTAAACCGTGTCTGGCCGCCTGTTTCTGACCTAGCTGTGTAGTTTTTTCAAATTGATTCTCATCACCAGGGGCGTCCCGAGACTCATTTCATTGGGGGGCGATCTTCGTAAATTTTACCAAATCGCTAACTGATTTATGCCGAATCTTCTGCAGAAATCAAGAATCTTGCTAAATTTCGGGCAATTTTGCAAAATTTCTGCCGAATACCAAAAACGTTGGAGGGGCGACGCACCCCTCCCCGCCCCCCTCGGGACGCCCCTGCTCATCACTGAATCAATTTCTTGCCAAGTATCTTTCTCTTTCTTGTTAGTTTTATACAAAGCATTAGTTGGGCAGAATATAAAACTGATAGTCTGGATAACAACCACCAAATCTCGAACTTTAGCTGCTTAGCAGTTGACCATGCTTTCTACTCTCAAAAATACTTGCTCAATTTTGCTTGACGACACACGAAAAACCGTTCGGAAACATAGGGAAACTAGAAAAAATTCCTAACCTCAGATGTGCAGTATTGGAAAAACCGATCAGTTTCCCCATTGTACCGATCGTTTTTTGAGTGTTTTCCCATGCCTCTGAACGGGCTAGGACTGTCGGTAAAACCATTCTCTTTGAAAGAGAATGGCTTTATAGGCTATCAGAAACGAAAATCAATTTCAATCGATTACAATAAGCTATATTGAACGCGGAGTCAGAAATAAGTAATTGAACAAAGCGAACCCAATAGATGGGATTGGCCCAGCCCCCACGAAGGTGCGAATTTTTTATATTTCTCAGGCCAACAAGATGCAAAAGAAGACGCTAGTGTGATTAACATAAGTACTTACCTTCAACTCTCACCTTTATGGCAAGAGTACTTACCTTCAACGTTCACCTTCATGGCAAGAGTACTTACCTTCAACGTTCACCTTCATGGCAAGAGATAAGTTCTTTTCTCCGACAGCTGACAAAAGTGCGCTAAAATGTATTAACCAATCCAGGCGATGAGTGACAACAACATGTTGTAGGTTCTTGAAGTCAAGAATATCAGTGTGAATATATGGACCTGAAATAGGAAACCAAATGTTTGCTTGAATAAAGTAGAGAGTGGACATCGAGCTTAAGTCGTGCAGGGCCATAAATAGGGGATAAAGAAACCAGGGCTTGGGTTCCTTCGGGATCTTAGCTAAGACCTGGAAGAAGTTTTTTTTACATAGTTTAACAGATTTTTGGGCTTGCTTCTTAACCTGTACTCATGAAAAGCTTTAAAGTGAAAGCTGTATCTAAACCAAGATTGAGAATAGCCTCACTGAATCTGATAAGTTATTAAATTCCACTCTTATTTTTGCTCTAAAAAGTACACTAATATTAGAAATAAAATTTGAACAATTACCACAAATGGTCAATTGTAACCCATTCTATAGTTTAGATACATAATCTAGCCCTTTTAATACCAAACCCGAAAGCCCTTAATTTTTCAGGCTTTTCTCTCCTATATTTTATTGTTTTCATATAAATTACCTATTGTTTTATTTTCAATCATAGTTGTGTCCCCCTAAAATATCACCTCCCACCCCAAGAGAATTCCTGTGTTCATATCTGATCAAGCATGTGCATAAGGGATCTTTAGCCCCTATACAAATAATAATAATCATCGTGCATTCTTATCGCATGATATAGCAACCTCCTTCTTCTATGATTTGTCTGTATCGCAGGAAACAATCATAATAGTATATAAATAATATATTTGTAGTAGCATGACAATGGAACTTGAATCTTTAACAATCATTTCGGGAGTATTTCCCCTGGTTATAATGAGTAAGGTCTCCGCGGAAGAGCTAGCTTCACACAAGCCTCGGAAGAGAAGCATTTTTCACTGGCTTTTTCGATGTGGAGGTATTTGACATTTTTTGAAATTTTTAATCTTATGTTACCAAATAAAAAAGGGAGGTCTTATTTTCAATAATTCCGTGGCAAAAAGTGTGCTTTATTTCAATTGGTTTACGGCTATGATGTACTTTCGTAAGCCAATTAGGTTAATTCTTATTTCTAGAGAGACAAGTAACCCTTCTTTTTTAAGGCCTGATTGGTTTTAAAACTTTCTGTGTGAAATTTTAGGCCAGTCAACATAAAGGAAATATGAATTCCTTTTGATTGGCTCTCCTACGCATAATTTTTAGCAGTGGTCGCTGCCCAAGAAAATGTAGGGAGGAAGGGTTAAATGTAGTTTTCAAACTCTAGGGGGCGCAAATTTGTAATTTTTTTTATTGTTACAATAAAATGCCAAAAAAGGCATTTTTCTTTGAAAACACCCCCAAAAAATGTGTGTTTTTTTTTAATCTAGGGCAGGGCCAAAATTTAGGGGGCACATGCCCCCTGCACCACCGGCTGACACCACTGATTTCTACCCAGTAAAAAGAAAAACGAAACCTGTTTGACTCACAAGATTTTTTCAAGTAGATATTTTACTAGTAGATTTACAAGATTTAGATTTTTTACAAGTAGATTTACAAGATATATATTTTTTAAGTGGATTTACAAGATTTAGATTTTTTTACAAATTATTTTTTTACAAGCAGCTTTCAAAGGTGTAGATACTTTACAAGTAAATTTTTACAAGTAGATTTAAATGATCTAGATATCTTACAAGTAATTTTTAAAGTAGATCTACAGGATTTATATTTTTTACAAAAAGATTTGCAAGATTCAGATTTTTTTACAAGTGGATTTTATTAAAGTAGATTGAAAAGATCTAGATATTTTATAAGTAGATTTTTTACATGTAGATTTACAGGAATTAATTTTTTTCAAGTGGACTTTTACAAGTAGATTTAAAAGATCTAGATATTTTACAAGTAGATTTTTTACATGTAGATTAACAGGATATAAACTTTTTACAATTAGATTTACAAGATTTAGATTTTTTTACAAGTGGATTTTTTACAGGTATATTTGAAAGATCTTGATACGATGCAGTGGCCCTAGAATATCAGGAGAGGGCTCATTCAAAAGGAAATTAAAAGTTCTAATGCCCTTTTTAGTGACCGAAAAGATTGAAGGGCAGCTAGGCCTCCTGTGCCTCTGTCTTATCAAAATCATCCAATCAAAATTTTGAGATAGGCATTCTGTTCAACATAGTTGAAATTCGGAACCTTTGGAATAACACAACCCCCACAGTTCCTGTGAAACGTCTTTAAATTATAATATTTGCCCATTATTTACGTATAATATTTGTTACTGGGAAGTATACATACATTTTTCGGGTAGAGCGGGGACTTCTGTGGGGGGGGGGATTTTCACGTAGAAAATGTTCCATGGCAAGGGAAGTTTCGAGGGGGTGGATTTTTCATTGCAAATTTTACAATGGAATTTGCCACAATTCCTGAACACAATTCTTCTTATGACTTGCTATCTCTTTGCCAACTCAATTTTACGCGTGGAGATGTTAAGGGTAACTGTCCGTGGTAAATTTTCGCCAGGACTGAATTTTCTAAAGAATATATCCGTGGAGAGGAGGGATTTTTCCGTGGAGGTGGAGCCAGATTTCCTGGTGGGCTATTATTCAAAAAACTAATCAGAAATTAAATAAAAAAAGAGTTGTTTTTCAACTGAAAGTAAGGAGCAACATTAAAACTTAAAACGAACAGAAATTATTGCGTATGTGAGGGGGGCTGCCGTCTCCTCAACACCTCGCTCTTTACGCTAAAATTAAAATTTCGTCCTAATTATTTAAGAAAGACACCTGAAACATGGGGTCTGTTTAATTAGAACAATAAAAACTTTTTTAAAAGTACTAAAAAACCATAGCGCAAAGACCGAGGTGTTGAGGAGGTGACAACCCCCCTCATATGCGTAAAAATTTTTGTTCGTTTGTAAGTTTTAATGTTGCTCCTTACTTTCAGTTGAACAAACGTGTTTTTTTATTTAACATTTTACAAGTAGATTTTTTACATGCATGTTTACAGGATTTATATTTTTACAAGTAGATTTACAAGATTTAGATTGTTTTACAAGTAGATTTTTTACAAATAGATTTGTAAGATTCAGAATTACAAGGTTTAGCAGATTGTTAATCATTTTCCACTTGGAATGGAAGCAGTCCAAGTTGGAAGAGATATATAATAATGTCATACCATGGGGTATACTTCCTTCAGTACCAGTGAATAAGGTTTCCGGGGAAGAGTCCACTTCACATAGATCTAAGATACATAACCTCTTATTGGCTCTTTTGCTGTGGAGGTATATCATGGTCAGTAAATTTTATGCTTCTGAGCTTTGAACGTAGCTTAGTTGCAGATCAGTGCAAGTCAAAAATTAGAAATTTAAGGTATATTTTGTTAGAATTCAAATTTTGCTTCAACTCTTGGATTTCAGGTTGGCTACTGCAAAAACAGAACTTCTTCACTTACCCAAATATTTGGTTGCGCAAACATTGGGGCTTCTTGTAGTACCTGATGACTAAACGATGTTTATCGGACGTTAGATGGCCTGTTTTTTCACTTTTTGGGAGACTCATTTATCAGCTTTAGGGTCTGTTAGGCTTTATTGAGACCTCAACCCGTACTCGCAGTTATTAGAGTTTGTCCGCTCTTGAATTGAAACTCGCCCGAATCTGGAACCCCGATTTGGGGTTCCAGAGGTTTTTGCATAGGTTTTTGGGTAGTTTTAGACCAATATATACAATCAGAGGTTTTCAATATATATACCAGAGGTTTTCCAGAGGTTTTTGCATAGGTTTTTGGGTAGTTTTAGACCAATATATACAATCAGAGGTTTTCAATATATATACCAGAGGTTTTCCAGAGGTTTTTGCATAGGTTTTTGGGTAGTTTTAGACCAATATATACAATCAGAGGTTTTCAATATATATACCAGAGGTTTTCCAGAGGTTTTTGCATAGGTTTTTGGGTAGTTTTAGACCAATATATACAATCAAATTCAATTAAAAAAGGTTTGGGAGCGCTGAATGCACTTTTCGAAATCTAGAAAAGGTTAATTTCAACGGAAATGCCAAAATAAAATTAATCTAGGATGGGAATAAAAAGATCTTAGGGGTAAACACGCCACCCCCATTAGACGAGTCTGCTTCTTTTTACTTCTTGTAGGTCATTACTGAAATTATATCATCGGTTCATTCTCCTTAACCCTAATTTTCAAAGTTTTTATTGCACAAATGATTTCTTAGACCACACTACCTTTTCATGCATGATTCAAATGAAATGAAATGAAAAACAGGCAAACCCTTTAAAAAGAAAGTGAAGTTGGAAAGAAATTAAATAGAAAAAAATTATTTTCAACTGAAAGTAAGGAGCAACATTAAGACTTAACGCGAACAGAAGTTATACCGCTGATGAGAGACTGCTCCTTCCCCAACTTCCACTCTTTACGCTAAAGTTCTTTAGAAATACTTCTCATTCAAATTCAGCAGCCTTTACGTTTTAGCAGTCTTTCTTAAAGAATTTGGACAAAAAGCCAAACTTTAGCGTAAAGGTGAAGGTTGAGGAAGGGACAAACCTCCTCATATATGGAAAATTTTCTGTTCGTTTTAAGTTTTAATGCTGCTCCTTACTTTCAGTTTAAAATCTTTTTTATTTATGATGGTTTTCAAAGTCATGCTAAGGAATTCCCTTACCTCCCTCCCCTCCTGTGTCAAATTTACCCCGGCAAGTCTCACCACCGAAACTTTCCTCTCCAAAGATAATTCTACCTCTGGTAAACCCCCTTCCCGCAGAAAATCCCCCTCTCAAAAGAAAAATTATGTTTATTTCCAAACAAAATACTCTACATGAAAAATGGACAATTTGCGTAATTTACAGCCCTTTCCCCACTCATATTATTCCCAAAGACATTGGACCTTCAACTATGCTGAATCGAGTGGCTTTCTCACAATATTAATCGGATGTCTTTGGGTAAAAAGAGGCTTGGGAGGGAGATAGTTCTCCTCCAATCATTTGGCCATTTTAATAGGCTACTATAACTTTTTATTTTCGTTATAATGAGCCCTTCCGATCTCCTAGGACCATTGGTTCACCACGATCACCCTTAGCAAAAACAAAACAAAAACAGTTAAAAACGCATCTGTGAAAAAACACGTTCCACCTCTACTACGGGTTCTCTGATTTGCTGAATCTGATGGTGTGATCTTCATTAGGATCTCTTGACTTTTTGGGCGTGTTTTCCCCCTTTTTCAAATATTAGGCAATTTTTTCAGGCTCGTAGCTTTGATGGGTAACATTAAGCTTAAGGAATTATATATATCTGGAATCGGCATAAAAAGCCAAGTGTTTGAATGTATCTACTATTATCAAAATTCCGTTTTTTAGAGTTTTGGTTTCTGTTAAGCCGAATCGCTTCTTATTTAGTCTGTTACCAGGAACTGTTTGAAAAAGAAAACGACAGTTCTCTTGACATATGTTTTTGCTTGACATATTGGACTTGTTTTAAAAAGAACAACTATAGTTTATAACATGTGAGCTTCTTTCGCTATTATTTTTTGTATTATTGATGGTTTTTTCTTCTTTTTCTGTATATATTAATTTGTGTAAGCTAGTTTTTTCTTATATTTCGCATACTTTCATTGTTGATGAAGGCTTCCGGGAGTAAACAGGAGTGTCAATTTTAGGTGGAGGGCAAGAGGCATTTGGCCATCCCTTATGTTTTGCCCCCACCCAAGACTCTGAAAAAATGTATCCCCCGACACTTTCATGAATTGGCACCACTGGAAGGGAAGCCAAAATATTCAGACTCTTATTATTTGATTCTTATTAAAAAAATGACTCTTATTATTTAAAAACAAATTAAAAAATGACTTATTATTTTTGTACAAAAAAAAAATTGTTGTATTGTTTCTTTCAAGATTCATTGTTTTACCAAAAATTTTACCCGTTTGTAATATTCCTGTTGTTTTTTTTTGTTTTTTTTTAATTATACTTTTCACTATACAAACCTTTCTCGACATCCTACAACCAATAGGAGCAAGGCCGTATCCTGAGATTTTTGCTCAGGAGGGTTATTCTTGTTTGGGCTGTTGTTTACAATTTTCTTTTTTGTTACTGCGACAAACCTTTGGTTTTCTCCTGTGTTGAATAAGATAAAATGTATCAAAAATTTGTTTATATGTTTTTTGTTACTTTTTTACAAGAGGCGCAAAAATTACGAGAGGGGGGGGGCTGAAACCTGGTATCCCCTCCCCCGGATACGACCTTGATAAAAATCCTATCAGGTGACATCAAATGTTATTTTTGGGATTACTTACCACTTTCAAGAATTCGTTTGGACGGTTTTATAATATCAGACATGATAACATTATCTCGACCATAGGACTTTCGAAGAGCTTGAGCTACCCCATACCCTAGTTGACCATGAGACCCTGAAAAAGAAATGAAGAAAGTATATATATATATATATATATATATATATATATATATATATATATATATATATAATATATATATATATATATATATATATATATATATATATATATATATATATATATATATATATATTTATTTATGAAGAAACTATAAAAATAAATCCTTAAAATATTTATAGATGTAAAGCTTTAAAAAGAAAGATGCAAAGATATTCTGAGATGTAAAGAAGATTTACATGCATTTTTATGGGTTTATCCGCATAATGTTATTTGACAGACAAAATTTTTTTATTGTTTAAAAAAGTAGAGTTGTGAGAAAGTCAAACTTTAGCGTAAAGAGCAAGGTGTTGAGAGGGGGCAGCCCCTTTCATATACGGAATACCTTCTGTTCGTTTTAAGTTTTAACATCGTTCCTTACTTTCATTTTAAAAAACTTGTTTTTTTTTAATTTAATTTTTTAACGTTTTTGGCTTAATGCAGCTTTTGATTTTGGCTCACCGTACATGAGTAATTAAAAAAAAAATTGCACATTAATTTTACTTTTATTTGGTTAAATGACTTTCTCGAAACTTGTTTAATTTTATTTACGAACGTTTTAATTAGTAATAAATATACGTAACTTACGAATTAACTTACGTAACGAACTTCTATATTCATAGATTTTTAATACGTATATTAGGGGTTCGCCCCCTAGTCAATACCTTGCTCTTTAAGTTAAAGTTCAATTTTTTTTCCAATTCTTTAAAAATGACCCCTTAATCACAATCAGTTGATCAGTTGAAATCAGTTGAAAAACTTGTTTTTTATTTAATTTCTGATCTTTTTCTTTAATAATGCTGGGAAATCCGGTGCCCCCTTCATAGCAATGTCCCTTTCCCCACGAAAACTTCCTTCATGGAAAGATCCTTCCATGTAACCCCCGACCCCCCCCCTACCAGACAAAATTCCCCCTGAAAACGTCTGTATACTTCCCAATAACCAATACTATACGTTAACATTGGGTAAAGTTCATAACTTTCAGCCCTCCGCCCGGGAACTTCGGGGGATTAAGTCATCCTAAAAGACATTGTTATCATATTTTCGACCACGCTGAACAAAATGGCTATCTCAAAATTTTGGTCAGGTGACTCTGGGAAAAAATGAGCGTGGGAGGGAGCCTAGTTGCCCTCCATTTTTTTGGTCACTTACATAGGGAACTAGAACTTTTAATTTGCGTTCCAATGAGCCCTCCCACGATATTCTAGAACCACTGGGTCGATACAATCACCCCTGGAGAAAAAAACAACAAATAAACACGCATCCGTGATCTTTCTTCTGGCAAAAAATGCAAAATTCCACATTTTTGTAGATAGGTGGTTGAAACCTCTACAGTAGGGTTCTCTGATACGCTGAATATGATGGTGTGATTTTCATTAAAGTTAAATTTTCTCAGGTAACTATTGATGGGTCGGACTAAACTTGAAAAAACTTATATATTTGAAATCAGCATTAAAGTCCAATTCTTTTGATGTATCTATTGGTATCAAAATTCCGTTTTTTAGAGTATCGGTTACCATTGAGCCGGGTCGCTCCTTACTTACAGTTCATTACCACGAACTATTTGAAAAAAAACCTGAACCGTTTAAAATGTCAACACTACAGCGCTTCTTTATAATGACGAACATAACGTATATAATATGTGTCTTATTGAGAGCTACGTTTCGGTGAATGTTCTTTTTTATCTCAACTGCCTCCCTGAAAACTTGCATGAGACCTTTAACGGGGGCAATAATAGAGGCCGTTTTAGAATAAAAGGAAACGATGTGGATTGTCACACACATATTGAGCCAAGGCGGAATCAAAAGTTCCAGGCCTTTGACATAGCTCCATAGTTTTGTCGATTAAGGACCTGTGTTCCAACAATCTCTCCCCCAATTGCTGGTGGGTTCTTCCACCATAGAAACAGCCGCAACATAGCAACTGGAGAAACCTATTTAAGCCCCATTTATAATAAATTAATTAATTCTAATCGTTTTTACTTAATTCAACAAAATCATATTTTGCAACCTAACCTAATCTGTGATGGTGTTTTACCTGGAAAGCGTTTAGCTTTTAAAATGCTCTGTATAAATTAAAAATTGAATTTCCGTTCTGTATTGTATTTTTTTATTTATTCTGTATGGTATTTTATTCTGTATTGTATTTTTTTTATTCAGAAAGGGTCGTCAAATTTTAGTTGTGTTTGATTTTAAGGTTTGATTTTTTTTATAGTATCTTGGATTTTTATTAGTAATTTTTGTTTTATTATCGTGCACTGAGGACGGTCAAGCGGAGGTCTTGACCAAAATATTTGCATTTTAGCCTAAATTTTTCACTGGCTTGCATAATCCTCGTTTTCCTGTTCTTTACTATTTTTTAGTTTTATCCCGTTGAAATACCCCCCCCCCCCCGCCACGGAAAATACCCCCCACCCCCGGAGAATACTCACTGGAAAATAGCCCCGTGGAAAATAAGGCTTTCCAAATTTGAGAATTTTAAGTTTTTTTCCATAGGGGAAAGGAATTTTGGTACTTGTGTATTATACGCCACTCACTCAAGTTCACGATGGGTAAAACTCGAGAACAAACTGGTTTCTTCATTAGTTTCTTCGTTACTTTAGAAACAAATTTGGGCTAAATAAATGCACATTAAGTGGGGGAGGGGTAAAGTATACCGAGTTTGTATACAAAAAAGTACAATTATTCTGAATATTATGAAGTCAGAATTGTTTTCTGACTTCAAATTGTCCAAATACTTTACCCCCCCCCTATTGTGCATATATATAGCCCAAATTATATATTTTTCATCTATTCTGTCATTTGTCCTTGTCTTGTCTCGCCCCAAGCTGAAAGAAACTGACGAAGAAACCGGTTGTTTGTTCTCGAGTTTTACACAGCGTAAACTTCAGTGAGCGGCGCATAATACACAAGTAACAAAATTCCTCCCCCCTACGAAAAAAAAGACACATCAAAATCTCAAATTTGCAAAGCCTTAATTTCCATGGGGGGTATTTTCCGCGGGGGGATATTTTCCAGGGGAGGGCTATTTTGCGAGGTGTATTTTCCACGAGGGGGGGGGGGGTAATTTCCTCGGTGTACTGTTTTCGGGGGTATTTTCCGCGAGGAAGGGGCATTTTCTGGGGGAAACGCCTAGAACCGATAAAAGACAGCCATGATTGCTGCAACCATGATAAAAAGAAAAAATAGACTAACAACCATAACAAAAACTTTACCAATGATTTCAAAATTTCTTAAAATTCCTCATACGTTCAACGATTCAACAACCAGTCACAAATACTAACATGTCTTTTTTTTTCCTGCTAAGCATCGATGGCTTGTTTTTTATTATTATTATTTTCTTCTTTGTCTTTCTTCCAAGGTGATCGCATTAAACAGGTGGTCATACAAAATAGAGTCAAGACAAATTAAACTTATAATTAAATTTGTTTTGAATATAAAGTTAAAGTGTTAGTGACGAGTTGAATATCCAGTTTTTGTTTTTACGGCACATCTAACATCTAGTGTAATTGTGGGGCGTGTGGGTGTGGGTGTGATCTTTAACCCTGTTTGTAATTTGGACGTCTAGTTATGATAGGGATTTTCAACAGTTATTTCAATGATTACGATACGAGAAGCTGTGACAATTTGGCTGTAGAGCTTAAAAATAGAGCGAGATCAGATTTTACTTTAAAATACCTTGGTCCTTCTCTTTGGAATTCACTTCCTGTGAGCGGAGACGCGTTGTAAACTCCGTTTTTACGGAATGATACAAGACACCGCCGTAGAGAAATACATTGTATAGCGTGGTTTTCAAGGCCGTATCCAGGGGGGTTACCGGTTTGAACCCCCTCCCCCCCCGAAATTTTTTACCGAGTCGAAAATTAGTAAAACCTTAGTAAAAATTAGTCGAAAACCGAGTCAAAAATTGGTAACCCCCCCCCTCCGAACAAAAAGCCTGGATCCGCTCTTGGTGGTTTTAATTGTGTCTACGATATTTAAAGTGTTGTTTTTGGGTTTTTTTTCGGGGGGGGGGGAAGGTACGGTTCTCTTTTATATAGTGTTAGTTTGGTTAATGCTAGTGAAAAAAAATAAAATAGGATGACTATATAATAGTTTAGAAACAAATTTGGGTTATATATTTGCACATTAGGGGGGGGGGGGTGGCAAAGCATTGCATATACTAAATGCGTAAATTAACCTAGGTACCTCCCCCCCCCCCAAAAAAAAAACAACACTTTAAATATCGTATACGCAACTAAAACCACGCTATACATTGTATTTCTCTACAGCGGTGTCTTGTATCATCCCGTGAAAACGGGTTTTACAACGCGTCTCGAGTTTGAGATATAAAAAGAGTCCGGTTAATAGAAGAGTACCCAATTTAATCATTCAGAGATATTTAGTGGGGGGGCGAAGGGGCTGAAAATCCATGAAAATTATAAAATATGAGTCAAACCGCCAACTTTTCCTGGAAACGGGACAAACGGAAGCTTTTCCTGCATTATCTTTTCCGTCTAGAAAGATTGTTGGGTGAATCCCCCCTCCACGTAAAAAGTTAAAATTGTGGCTCTGACTTCGAGCTCTTTAGTTGGAGGGGGGATGAAGATCTATAAGAATTTTTAAACTATTATCCAAAATCAACTTCTCTTGAAAACGGGACAAAGAGATGGTTTCCCTCAATTATCTTTTCGGTCTATAATAACCGTTGGGAGTAGAGAGCTATCTTATACTCCTACTGGGACTCCTTATATGGGCATAGAGTCATTAGTGAGAATGATTGCGTAATCGGTCAATGACCTCTTTCTCCATGACCTCTTTCTCCAGGTGTGTTTTTGGCACGCCCTCAGCGAATGTCAATGTTGTTATTGTTTCCGAGGCAAAATGCCAAGGCCAATGTTGTTTTGAACAGAGTCATTAGAGAGAACACGTGGTTAATGGGGTCAATGTTGTTGTTGTAAGTGCACACTCGAGGCAGATGTTATGATCCGGAAATAGTATTTGTTATTGTTATTCGAGCCAAATGTTATGAGGTTCCGAGAAACAGTTAATGACACTTCCTTCCTGTTCGAGGCGGATGTTATGATCCGGAAATAGTATTTGTTATTGTTTCCGAGCCAAATGTTACGAGTTCCCGGGAAACAGTTAATTAATGTCTGACAGATGACGTCAAGTTAATTAATGTCTTTGCATTTCCAAAGAGAATTGTCTCCGAGAAACAGTTAGATCACACATGATGTCATGATTGATTGATTGACACGAAAGGGGAATTAATTTGTTGTTCTAAAGAGAATTGATTCACGAAAGGGAAATTAATTTGTTGTTTCTAACAAGAGAATCGTTTCCGAGCAGACGTTTTGATCTTAGCGCGCGAAAAGGTTTCCAAATAATTTGAAATGCATTGGCGCAGACATGCCAAACAAAAGGAACATGCCGAAATTCCGTTTAGGGATAATTTCGGCGAAACCGTTTTAGCTATTTTATGGAACTATTTCGGCGAAACAGCTAGAGACATTTTAAAAGGTGATTTTTGAAGAGATTTTGGAAGAGAATTTGAGTGTGGTCGTTATAATACACAAGTTTCAATTGAACAGTGTTGTGAGGTCCTCTACCCCAACCCCAAAGGTTCTGATCCCCCTACCACAACCCCGAAGGAAGCCACCGGTCCTCAAAGGTTCTCTGGGCTTCCAAAGGACCCCCCCCGGACCCCCAAAGACCCTCACCCAGTCCCCAAAGGTCCCCAGGCACCCAAAGGGCCCCAGACCCTAAAAAGGCCATACCCGAGCCCCAAAGGCCCTCCCCGGTCCCCAAAGGTCCACCAGACCCCCAAAAGCCCTCCCCGGTCCCCGAAGGTCCACCAGAACCCCAAAAGCCCTCCCCCGATCCCCAAAGGCCCTCCCCCGGTCCCAAAGGCCCTCCCCGGGCTCCCAGGGCTCCCAAAGGGCCCCGATTACTCTACCCCTACCCCGAAGGAAGCCTCCGGTCCTCAAAGGTCCCCCAGGCTCCCAAAGACCCTCACCCGGTCCCCAAAGGTCCACCGGGCTCCCAAAGGGACCCCAGACCCCCAACGGACCCACCGGGCCCCAAAGGGCCCAATCCGTGCTCAAGGGCCCCCCCGGACCCCCAAAGGTCCTCCACCAGTCCCCAAAGGCCCTCTCCCGGTCCCAAAGGTCCACCAGGCACACAAAGGGCCCAATCCGTGCTCAAGGGCCCCCCCGGACCCCCAAAGGTCCTCCACCAGTCCCCAAAGGCCCTCTCCCGGTCCCAAAGGTCCACCAGGCACCCAAAGGGCCCCAGACCCTAAAAAGACCATACCCGAGCCCCCCAAAGGCCCTCACCGGTCCCCAAAGGTCCACCAGACCCCAAAAGCCCTCCACCGGTCCCCAAAGGCCCTCCCCGGGCTCCAAGGGCTCCCAAAGGGCCCCGATTGCTCTACCCCAACCCCGAAGGAAGCCTTCGGTCCTCAAAGGTCCCCCAGGCTCCCAAAGGACCCACTGGACCCCCAAAGGCCCTCACCTGGTCCCGAAAGGTCCACCGGGCTCCCAAAGGGACCACCGGACCCCCAAAGGGTCCCCCGGACCCCAAAGGTCCTCCCCAGGTCCTCAAGGGTCGCCCAGACCCCCAACGGACCCACCGGGCCCCAAAGGGCCCAATCGGTGCTCAAGGGCTCCTCGGACCCCCAAAGGCCCTCACCCGGTCCTCAAAGGTCCACCGGGCTCCCAAAGGACCAGTCGGTCCTCAAGGACCCTCTCAGACGTGCAAAGACCCCCCCCCCCAGACCCCCAAAGGCTCATCCCGGTCCCCAAAGGTCCCCTCAGGCTCCCATATGACCACTCCACCCCTCAAGGGCCCCTGGATCCCCAAACGCCCTCCCCGGACCCCTCCAAAGAACCCCCTCTCCATTTTTAACACTTTTTATGGCTTTATTATATCCTTTTAGAACAAGTTCCTTTCATAATGTCCCTTCCTAAACCCATTTTCCAACTTGAAGTACTTATCTTTTTCACCCACTTTCTCAATGAAAAAGAAATTAGTTTTTAATCAATTCTAATTTTCCAAATAATATAAAAATTTTCCACTTTAGTTCAGATCTGTCTCGAAGAGATGAAAAATTTAAAATACTGTTCCAAATTTTTCACAGAAGATAAAAAAAGTTCAAGTTTTCTTCTGAATTTTACCAAAGAACGTGCTCCAATTCTAATTTCTCCAGAGAAAACAAAATCTTCCACTTCAGTTCTATATTTCACAAAGATATAAAGAAATTTAAAGTTCAAGTCTAAATTTTTCGGTGGAAGATAGAAAAAGTAATACCATACTTGTGAATATTTTCACGGAAAATAAAAAGTTCTAGTTCAATTTACAATTTCCTCAACGAAGTGAAGAAAGGTTCAAGTTCTCTTCTGAATTTTACTAAAGAACACGCTTCAATTCCAATTTTTTCAGAGAAAACAAAAATCTTCCACTTCAGTTCTTTATTTCACAAAGACATAAAGAAATTTAAAGTTCAATTCTAAATTTTTCGGTGGAAGATAGAAAAAGTAATACCATACTTGTGAATATTTTCCCGGGAGATAAAAAGTTCTAGTTCAATTTACAGTTTCCTCAATGAAGTCAAGGAAAGTTCAAGTTCTCTTCTGAATTTTACTAAAGAACAAAATTCAATTCTAATTTCACCAGAGAAAATAAAAATCTTCCACTTCAGTTCTTTATTTCACAAAGACATAAAGAAATTTAAAGTTCAATTCTAAATTTTTCGGTGGAAGATAGAAAAAGCAATACCATACTTGTGAATATTTTCCCGGAAGATAAAAAGTTCTAGTTCAATTTACAGTTTCCTCAACGAAGTGAAGAAAGGTTCAAGTTCTCTTCTGAATTTTACTAAAGAACAAAATTCAATTCTAATTTCACCAGAGAAAATAAAAATCTTCCGCTTCAGTTCTTTATTTCACAAAGACATAAAGAAATTTAAAGTTCAATTCTAAATTTTTCGGTGGAAGATAGAAAAAGTAATACCATACTTGTGAATATTTTCACGGAAGATAAAAAGTTCTAGTTCAATTTACAGTTTCCACAATGAAGTCAAGGAAAGTTCAAGTTCTCTTCTGAATTTTACCAAAGAACAAAATTCAATTCTAATTTCACCAGAGAAAATAAAAATCTTCCACTTCAGTTCTTTATTTCACAAAGACATAAAGAAATTTAAAGTACAATTCTAAATTTTTCGGAGGAAGATAGAAAAAGCAATACCATACTTGTGAATATTTTCCCGGAAGATAAAAAGTTCTAGTTCAATTTAAAATTTTCTCAACGAAGTGAAGAAAAATTCAAGTTCTCTTCTGAATTTTACCAAAGAATAAAATTCAATTCTAATTTCACCAGAGAAAATAAAAATCTTCCACTTCAGTTCTTTATTTCACAAAGACATAAAGAAATTTAAAGTTCAATTCTAAATTTTTCGGTGGAAGATAGAAAAAGCAATACCATACTTGTGAATATTTTCCCGGAAAATAAAAAGTTCTAGTTCAATTTACAATTTCCTCAACGAAGTGAAGAAAGGTTCAAGTTCTCTTCTGAATTTTACTAAAGAACAAAATTCAATTCTAATTTCACCAGAGAAAATAAAAATCTTCCACTTCAGTTCTCTATTTCACAAAGACATAAAGAAATTTAAAGTTCAATTCTAAATTTTTCGGTGGAAGATAGAAAAAGTAATACCATACCTGTGAATATTTTCACGGAAGATAAAAAGTTCTAGTTCAATTTAAAATTTTCTCAACGAAGTCAAGGAAAGTTCAAGTTCTCTTCTGAATTTTACCAAAGAACAAAATTCAATTCTAATTTTTTCAGAGAAAACAAAAATCTTCCACTTCAGTTCCTTATTTCGCAAAGACATAAAGAAATTCAAAGTTCAATTCTAAATTTTTCGATGGAAGATAGAAAAAGTAATACCATACTTGTGAATATTTTCACGGAAGATAAAAATTTCTAGTTCAATTTAAAATTTCCTCAATGAAGTCAAGGAAAGTTCAAGTTTTCTTCTGAATTTTACCAAAGAACATGCTCCAATTCTAATTTCTCCAGAGAAAACAAAATCTTCCACTTCAGTTCTATATTTCACAAAGATATAAAGAAATTTAAAGTTCAAGTCTAAATTTTTCGGTGGAAGATAGAAAAAGTAATACCATACTTGTGAATATTTTCCCGGAAGATAAAAAGTTCTAGTTCAATTTAAAATTTTCTCAACGAAGTCAAGGAAAGTTCAAGTTCTCTTCTGAGTTTTACCAAAGAACAAAATTCAATTCTAATTTTTTCAGAGAAAACAAAAATCTTCCACTTCAGTTCCTTATTTCGCAAAGACATAAAGAAATTCAAAGTTCAATTCTAAATTTTTCGATGGAAGATAGAAAAAGTAATACCATACTTGTGAATATTTTCACGGAAGATAAAAAGTTCTAGTTCAATTTAAAATTTCCTCAATGAAGTCAAGGAAAGTTCAAGTTTTCTTCTGAATTTTACCAAAGAACATGCTCCAATTCTAATTTCTCCAGAGAAAACAAAATCTTCCACTTCAGTTCTATATTTCACAAAGATATAAAGAAATTTAAAGTTCAAGTCTAAATTTTTCGGTGGAAGATAGAAAAAGTAATACCATACTTGTGAATATTTTCACGGAAAATAAAAAGTTCTAGTTCAATTTACAATTTCCTCAACGAAGTGAAGAAAAATTCAAGTTCTCATCTGAATTTTACCAAAGAATAAAATTCAATTCTAATTTCACCAGAGAAAATAAAAATCTTCCACTTCAGTTCTTTATTTCACAAAGACATAAAGAAATTTAAAGTTCAATTCTAAATTTTTCGGTGGAAGATAGAAAAAGCAATACCATACTTGTGAATATTTTCCCGGAAGATAAAAAGTTCTAGTTCAATTTACAGTTTCCTCAATGAAGTCAAGGAAAGTTCAAGTTCTCTTCTGAATTTTACCAAAGAACATGCTTCAATTCTAATTTTTTCAGAGAAAATAAAAATCTTCCACTTCAGTTCTTTATTTCACAAAGACATAAAGAAATTTAAAGTTCAATTCTAAATTTTTCGGAGGAAGATAGAAAAAGTAATACCATACTTGTGAATACTTTCACGGAAGATAAAAAGTTCTAGTTCAATTTAAAATTTTCTCAACGAAGTGAAGAAAAATTCAAGTTCTCTTCTGAATTTTACCAAAGAATAAAATTCAATTCTAATTTCACCAGAGAAAATAAAAATCTTCCACTTCAGTTCTTTATTTCACAAAGACATAAAGAAATTTAAAGTACAATTCTAAATTTTTCGGAGGAAGATAGAAAAAGCAATACCATACTTGTGAATATTTTCCCGGAAGATAAAAAGTTCTAGTTCAATTTAAAATTTTCTCAACGAAGTGAAGAAAAATTCAAGTTCTCTTCTGAATTTTACCAAAGAATAAAATTCAATTCTAATTTCACCAGAGAAAATAAAAATCTTCCACTTCAGTTCTTTATTTCACAAAGACATAAAGAAATTTAAAGTTCAATTCTAAATTTTTCGGTGGAAGATAGAAAAAGTAATACCATACTTGTGAATATTTTCCCGGAAGATAAAAAGTTCTAGTTCAATTTACAGTTTCCTCAATGAAGTCAAGGAAAGTTCAAGTTCTCTTCTGAATTTTACCAAAGAACACGCTTCAATTCTAATTTTTTCAGAGAAAACAAAAATCTTCCTCTTCAGTTCTTTATTTCACAAAGATATAAAGAAATTTAAAGTACAATTCTAATTTTTCGGTGGAAGATAGAAAAAGCAATACCATACTTGTGAATATTTTCCCGGAAAATAAAAAGTTCTAGTTCAATTTACAATTTCCTCAACGAAGTGAAGAAAGGTTCAAGTTCTCTTCTGAATTTTACTAAAGAACAAAATTCAATTCTAATTTCACCAGAGAAAATAAAAATCTTCCACTTCAGTTCTCTATTTCACAAAGACATAGAGAAATTTAAAGTTCAATTCTAAATTTTTAGGTGGAAGATAGAAAAAGTAATACCATACCTGTGAATATTTTCACGGAAGATAAAAAGTTCTAGTTCAATTTAAAATTTTCTCAACGAAGTCAAGGAAAGTTCAAGTTCTCTTCTGAATTTTCTCAATGAACACACTTCAATTCTAATTTCTCCAGAGAAAATAAAAATCTTCCACTTCAGTTCCTTATTTCGCAAAGTCATAAAGAAATTCAAAGTTCAATTCTAAATTTTTCGATGGAAGATAGAAAAAGTAATACCATACTTGTGAATATTTTCACGGAAGATAAGAAGTTCTAGTTCAATTTAAAATTTTCTCAACGAAGTCAAGGAAAGTTCAAGTTCTCTTCTGAACTTTACCAAAGAACACGCTTCAATTCTAATTTTTTCAGAGAAAACAAAAATCTTCCACTTCAGTTCTTTATTTCACAAAGACATAAAGAAATTTAAAGTTCAATTCTAATTTTTCGGTGGGTGATAGAAAAATTAATGCCATACTTGTGATTATTTTCACGGAAGATAAAAAGTTCTACTTCAATTTTAAATTTCCCCGGAAGATAAAAAGTTCTAGTTCAACTTGCTATTATCTTTGTGAAAACACACAAACTCAGAAAAAATGTTCAATGTTCCTTTAGTACCTATGCAATTAGACTAAAAATGAAGATATTTATGCAGAGTTTCAACTCGCTATGGCTAAGTTTGCTAAAAACAAGCTATTTTCTTGCGAAAACACACAAAATCAGAAAAAATGTTCAATGTTCCTTAAGCACCTACGCAATTAGGCTTAAATGAAGATATTTATGCAGAGTTTCAAGTCGATATGGCTAAGTTTGCTAAAAACAAGCTATTTTCTTGCGAAAACACACGAAATCAGAAAAAATATTGTTAGGTTAGGTTAAGTTAGATTAGGTTAGGTTAGCCTACGTACGCGCGCATATAGGTTAAGTTAGGTTAGATTAAGTTAGATTAGGTTAAGTTAGGTTAGGTTAGGTTAGATTAAGTTAGGTTAGGCTAGGTTAGCCTACATACGCGCGCGTATGTAGGCTAACCTAGCCTAACCTAACTTAATCTAACCTAACCTAACCTAACTTAACCTAATCTAACTTAATCTAACCTAACTTAACCTATATGCGCGCGTACGTAGGCTAACCTAACCTAATCTAACTTAACCTAACCTAACAATATTTTTTCTGATTTCGTGTGTTTTCGCAAGAAAATAGCTTGTTTTTAGCAAACTTAGCCATATCGACTTGAAACTCTGCATAAATATCTTCATTTAAGCCTAATTGCGTAGGTGTTTAAGGAACATTGAACATTTTTTCTGATTTTGTGTGTTTTCGCAAGAAAATAGCTTGTTTTTAGCAAACTTAGCCATAGCGAGTTGAAACTCTGCATAAATATCTTCATTTTTAGTCTAATTGCATAGGTACTAAAGGAACATTGAACATTTTTTCTGAGTTTGTGTGTTTTCACAAAGATAATAGCAAGTTGAACTAGAACTTTTTATCTTCCGGGGAAATTTAAAATTGAAGTAGAACTTTTTATCTTCCGTGAAAATAATCACAAGTATGGCATTAATTTTTCTATCACCCACCGAAAAATTAGAATTGAACTTTAAATTTCTTTATGTCTTTGTGAAATAAAGAACTGAAGTGGAAGATTTTTGTTTTCTCTGAAAAAATTAGAATTGAAGCGTGTTCTTTGGTAAAGTTCAGAAGAGAACTTGAACTTTCCTTGACTTCGTTGAGAAAATTTTAAATTGAACTAGAACTTCTTATCTTCCGTGAAAATATTCACAAGTATGGTATTACTTTTTCTATCTTCCATCGAAAAATTTAGAATTGAACTTTGAATTTCTTTATGACTTTGCGAAATAAGGAACTGAAGTGGAAGATTTTTATTTTCTCTGGAGAAATTAGAATTGAAGTGTGTTCATTGAGAAAATTCAGAAGAGAACTTGAACTTTCCTTGACTTCGTTGAGAAAATTTTAAATTGAACTAGAACTTTTTATCTTCCGTGAAAATATTCACAGGTATGGTATTACTTTTTCTATCTTCCACCTAAAAATTTAGAATTGAACTTTAAATTTCTCTATGTCTTTGTGAAATAGAGAACTGAAGTGGAAGATTTTTATTTTCTCTGGTGAAATTAGAATTGAATTTTGTTCTTTAGTAAAATTCAGAAGAGAACTTGAACCTTTCTTCACTTCGTTGAGGAAATTGTAAATTGAACTAGAACTTTTTATTTTCCGGGAAAATATTCACAAGTATGGTATTGCTTTTTCTATCTTCCACCGAAAAATTTAGAATTGAACTTTAAATTTCTTTATGTCTTTGTGAAATAAAGAACTGAAGAGGAAGATTTTTGTTTTCTCTGAAAAAATTAGAATTGAAGCGTGTTCTTTGGTAAAATTCAGAAGAGAACTTGAACCTTTCTTCACTTCGTTGAGGAAATTGTAAATTGAACTAGAACTTTTTATTTTCCGGGAAAATATTCACAAGTATGGTATTGCTTTTTCTATCTTCCACCGAAAAATTAGAATTGTACTTTAAATTTCTTTATGTCTTTGTGAAATAAAGAACTGAAGAGGAAGATTTTTGTTTTCTCTGAAAAAATTAGAATTGAAGCGTGTTCTTTGGTAAAATTCAGAAGAGAACTTGAACTTTCCTTGACTTCATTGAGGAAACTGTAAATTGAACTAGAACTTTTTATCTTCCGGGAAAATATTCACAAGTATGGTATTACTTTTTCTATCTTCCACCGAAAAATTTAGAATTGAACTTTAAATTTCTTTATGTCTTTGTGAAATAAAGAACTGAAGTGGAAGATTTTTATTTTCTCTGGTGAAATTAGAATTGAATTTTATTCTTTGGTAAAATTCAGAAGAGAACTTGAATTTTTCTTCACTTCGTTGAGAAAATTTTAAATTGAACTAGAACTTTTTATCTTCCGGGAAAATATTCACAAGTATGGTATTGCTTTTTCTATCTTCCTCCGAAAAATTTAGAATTGTACTTTAAATTTCTTTATGTCTTTGTGAAATAAAGAACTGAAGTGGAAGATTTTTATTTTCTCTGGTGAAATTAGAATTGAATTTTATTCTTTGGTAAAATTCAGAAGAGAACTTGAATTTTTCTTCACTTCGTTGAGAAAATTTTAAATTGAACTAGAACTTTTTATCTTCCGTGAAAATATTCACAAGTATGGTATTACTTTTTCTATCTTCCTCCGAAAAATTTAGAATCGAACTTTAAATTTCTTTATGTCTTTGTGAAATAAAGAACTGAAGTGGAAGATTTTTATTTCTCTGAAAAATTAGAATTGAAGCATGTTCTTTGGTAAAATTCAGAAGAGAACTTGAACTTTCCTTGACTTCATTGAGGAAACTGTAAATTGAACTAGAACTTTTTATCTTCCGGGAAAATATTCACAAGTATGGTATTGCTTTTTCTATCTTCCACCGAAAAATTTAGAATTGAACTTTAAATTTCTTTATGTCTTTGTGAAATAAAGAACTGAAGTGGAAGATTTTTATTTTCTCTGGTGAAATTAGAATTGAATTTTATTCTTTGGTAAAATTCAGATGAGAACTTGAATTTTTCTTCACTTCGTTGAGGAAATTGTAAATTGAACTAGAACTTTTTATTTTCCGTGAAAATATTCACAAGTATGGTATTACTTTTTCTATCTTCCACCGAAAAATTTAGACTTGAACTTTAAATTTCTTTATATCTTTGTGAAATATAGAACTGAAGTGGAAGATTTTGTTTTCTCTGGAGAAATTAGAATTGGAGCATGTTCTTTGGTAAAATTCAGAAGAAAACTTGAACTTTCCTTGACTTCATTGAGGAAATTTTAAATTGAACTAGAACTTTTTATCTTCCGTGAAAATATTCACAAGTATGGTATTACTTTTTCTATCTTCCATCGAAAAATTTAGAATTGAACTTTGAATTTCTTTATGTCTTTGCGAAATAAGGAACTGAAGTGGAAGATTTTTGTTTTCTCTGAAAAAATTAGAATTGAATTTTGTTCTTTGGTAAAATTCAGAAGAGAACTTGAACTTTCCTTGACTTCGTTGAGAAAATTTTAAATTGAACTAGAACTTTTTATCTTCCGTGAAAATATTCACAAGTATGGTATTACTTTTTCTATCTTCCACCGAAAAATTTAGACTTGAACTTTAAATTTCTTTATATCTTTGTGAAATATAGAACTGAAGTGGAAGATTTTGTTTTCTCTGGAGAAATTAGAATTGGAGCATGTTCTTTGGTAAAATTCAGAAAAAAACTTGAACTTTCCTTGACTTCATTGAGGAAATTTTAAATTGAACTAGAACTTTTTATCTTCCGTGAAAATATTCACAAGTATGGTATTACTTTTTCTATCTTCCATCGAAAAATTTAGAATTGAACTTTGAATTTCTTTATGTCTTTGCGAAATAAGGAACTGAAGTGGAAGATTTTTGTTTTCTCTGAAAAAATTAGAATTGAATTTTGTTCTTTGGTAAAATTCAGAAGAGAACTTGAACTTTCCTTGACTTCGTTGAGAAAATTTTAAATTGAACTAGAACTTTTTATCTTCCGTGAAAATATTCACAGGTATGGTATTACTTTTTCTATCTTCCACTGAAAAATTTAGAATTGAACTTTAAATTTCTTTATGTCTTTGTGAAATAGAGAACTGAAGTGGAAGATTTTTATTTTCTCTGGTGAAATTAGAATTGAATTTTGTTCTTTAGTAAAATTCAGAAGAGAACTTGAACCTTTCTTCACTTCGTTGAGGAAATTGTAAATTGAACTAGAACTTTTTATTTTCCGGGAAAATATTCACAAGTATGGTATTGCTTTTTCTATCTTCCACCGAAAAATTTAGAATTGAACTTTAAATTTCTTTATGTCTTTGTGAAATAAAGAACTGAAGTGGAAGATTTTTATTTTCTCTGGTGAAATTAGAATTGAATTTTATTCTTTGGTAAAATTCAGAAGAGAACTTGAATTTTTCTTCACTTCGTTGAGAAAATTTTAAATTGAACTAGAACTTTTTATCTTCCGGGAAAATATTCACAAGTATGGTATTGCTTTTTCTATCTTCCTCCGAAAAATTTAGAATTGTACTTTAAATTTCTTTATGTCTTTGTGAAATAAAGAACTGAAGTGGAAGATTTTTATTTTCTCTGGTGAAATTAGAATTGAATTTTGTTCTTTGGTAAAATTCAGAAGAGAACTTGAACTTTCCTTGACTTCATTGTGGAAACTGTAAATTGAACTAGAACTTTTTATCTTCCGTGAAAATATTCACAAGTATGGTATTACTTTTTCTATCTTCCACCGAAAAATTTAGAATTGAACTTTAAATTTCTTTATGTCTTTGTGAAATAAAGAACTGAAGCGGAAGATTTTTATTTTCTCTGGTGAAATTAGAATTGAATTTTGTTCTTTAGTAAAATTCAGAAGAGAACTTGAACCTTTCTTCACTTCGTTGAGGAAACTGTAAATTGAACTAGAACTTTTTATCTTCCGGGAAAATATTCACAAGTATGGTATTGCTTTTTCTATCTTCCACCGAAAAATTTAGAATTGAACTTTAAATTTCTTTATGTCTTTGTGAAATAAAGAACTGAAGTGGAAGATTTTTATTTTCTCTGGTGAAATTAGAATTGAATTTTGTTCTTTAGTAAAATTCAGAAGAGAACTTGAACTTTCCTTGACTTCATTGAGGGAACTGTAAATTGAACTAGAACTTTTTATCTCCCGGGAAAATATTCACAAGTATGGTATTACTTTTTCTATCTTCCACCGAAAAATTTAGAATTGAACTTTAAATTTCTTTATGTCTTTGTGAAATAAAGAACTGAAGTGGAAGATTTTTGTTTTCTCTGAAAAAATTAGAATTGAAGCGTGTTCTTTAGTAAAATTCAGAAGAGAACTTGAACCTTTCTTCACTTCGTTGAGGAAATTGTAAATTGAACTAGAACTTTTTATTTTCCGTGAAAATATTCACAAGTATGGTATTACTTTTTCTATCTTCCACCGAAAAATTTAGACTTGAACTTTAAATTTCTTTATATCTTTGTGAAATATAGAACTGAAGTGGAAGATTTTGTTTTCTCTGGAGAAATTAGAATTGGAGCACGTTCTTTGGTAAAATTCAGAAGAAAACTTGAACTTTTTTATCTTCTGTGAAAAATTTGGAACAGTATTTTAAATTTTTCATCTCTTCGAGACAGATCTGAACTAAAGTGGAAAATTTTTATATTATTTGGAAAATTAGAATTGATTAAAAACTAATTTCTTTTCATTGAGAAAGTGGGTGAAAAAGATAAGTACTTCAAGTTGGAAAATGGGTTTAGGAAGGGACATTATGAAAGGAACTTGTTCTAAAAGGATATAATAAAGCCATAAAAAGTGTTAAAAATGGAGAGGGGGTTCTTTGGAGGGGTCCGGGGAGGGCGTTTGGGGATCCAGGGGCCCTTGAGGGGTGGAGTGGTCATATGGGAGCCTGAGGGGACCTTTGGGGACCGGGATGAGCCTTTGGGGGTCTGGGGGGGGGGGTCTTTGCACGTCTGAGAGGGTCCTTGAGGACCGACTGGTCCTTTGGGAGCCCGGTGGACCTTTGAGGACCGGGTGAGGGCCTTTGGGGGTCCGGGGAGCCCTTGAGCACCGATTGGGCCCTTTGGGGCCCGGTGGGTCCGTTGGGGGTCTGGGCGACCCTTGAGGACCTGGGGAGGACCTTTGGGGTCCGGGGGACCCTTTGGGGGTCCGGTGGTCCCTTTGGGAGCCCGGTGGACCTTTCGGGACCAGGTGAGGGCCTTTGGGGGTCCAGTGGGTCCTTTGGGAGCCTGGGGGACCTTTGAGGACCGAAGGCTTCCTTCGGGGTTGGGGTAGAGCAATCGGGGCCCTTTGGGAGCCCTTGGAGCCCGGGGAGGGCCTTTGGGGACCGGTGGAGGGCTTTTGGGTCTGGTGGACCTTTGGGGACCGGTGAGGGCCTTTGGGGGGCTCGGGTATGGTATTTTTAGGGTCTGGGGCCCTTTGGGTGCCTGGTGGACCTTTGGGACCGGGAGAGGGCCTTTGGGGACTGGTGGAGGACCTTTGGGGGTCCGGGGGGGCCCTTGAGCACGGATTGGGCCCTTTGTGTGCCTGGTGGACCTTTGGGACCGGGAGAGGGCCTTTGGGGACTGGTGGAGGACCTTTGGGGGTCCGGGGGGCCCTTGAGCACGGATTGGGCCCTTTGGGGCCCGGTGGGTCCGTTGGGGGTCTGGGGTCCCTTTGGGAGCCTGGTGGACCTTTGGGGACCGGGTGAGGGTCTTTGGGAGCCTGGGGGACCTTTGAGGACCGGAGGCTTCCTTCGGGGTAGGGGTAGAGTAATCGGGGCCCTTTGGGAGCCCTGGGAGCCCGGGGAGGGCCTTTGGGACCGGGGGAGGGCCTTTGGGGATCGGGGGAGGGCTTTTGGGGTTCTGGTGGACCTTTGGGGACCGGGGAGGGCTTTTGGGGGTCTGGTGGACCTTTGAGGACCGGGGAGGGCCTTTGGGGCTCGGGTATGGCCTTTTTAGGGTCTGGGGCCCTTTGGGTGCCTGGGGACCTTTGGGGACTGGGTGAGGGTCTTTGGGGGTCCGGGGGGGGTCCTTTGGAAGCCCAGAGAACCTTTGAGGACCGGTGGCTTCCTTCGGGGTTGTGGTAGGGGGATCGGAACCTTTGGGGTTGGGGTAGAGGACCTCACAACACTGTTCAATTGAAACTTGTGTATTATAACGACCACACTCAAATTCTCTTCCAAAATCTCTTCAAAAATCACCTTTTAAAATGTCTCTAGCTGTTTCGCCGAAATAGTTCCATAAAATAGCTAAAACGGTTTCGCCGAAATTATCCCTAAACGGAATTTCGGCATGTTCCTTTTGTTTGGCATGTCTGCGCCAATGCATTTCAAATTATTTGGAACCTTTTCGCGCGCTAAGATCAAAACGTCTGCTCGGAAACGATTCTCTTGTTAGAAACAACAAATTAATTTCCCTTTCGTGAATCAATTCTCTTTAGAACAACAAATTAATTCCCCTTTCGTGTCAATCAATCAATCATGACATCATGTGTGATCTAACTGTTTCTCGGAGACAATTCTCTTTGGAAATGCAAAGACATTAATTAACTTGACGTCATCTGTCAGACATTAATTAACTGTTTCCCGGAAACTCGTAACATTTGGCTCGGAAACATAACAAATACTATTTCCGGATCATAACATCCGCCTCGAACAGGAAGGAAGTGTCATTAACTGTTTCTCGGAACCTCATAACATTTGGCTCGAATAACAATAACAAATACTATTTCCGGATCATAACATCTGCCTCGAGTGTGCACTTACAACAACAACATTGACCCCATTAACCACGTGTTCTCTCTAATGACTCTGTTCAAAACAACAATGGCCTTGGCATTTTGCCTCGGAAACAATAACAACATTGACATTCGCTGAGGGCGTGCCAAAAACACACCTGGAGAAAGAGGTCATGGAGAAAGAGGTCATTGACCGATTACGCAATCATTCTCACTAATGACTCTATGCCCATATAAGGAGTCCCAGTAGGAGTATAAGATAGCTCTCTACTGTTGGGTTTCTGCCCCTTTCTTCAAAAAGTTGGAATTGCGGCTCTGAATCTGAGCTCTTTAGTTGGAGGGGGGCTGAATATCCATAGAAATTCAATTAGTATGAGCCAAAAAGGGAATTTTTCCTGAAAACAGGACAAAAGGAAGATTTTCGCCCATTATCTTTCCTGTCCAGAAAAATTCTTCGGCTACTCCCTCCTCCCATAATAAAGTTAAAAATGTGGTTGTGACTCTGAGCTAAAATAATTTTTTAAGGCCAACGAAAATACTCTGAGATTTTTAGTTGGAGGAGGCTGAAGATTCATAAAGTTCAAAAATATGAGCCAAACAGGGAACCTTTCCTGAAAACGGAACAAAAGGGAGATTTCCCTCCATTATGTTTCCCGCCTTTAAAATTTGTTGGGTTACTTCCCCCCCCCCCCCTTCTCTCAAAAGGTAAAAGTATGGCTTTGACTGATAATCACTATCAAATCGAGAAAATGTTATCTTCTCTTCTACAAGAGAAATGCTCTCACTGTCCTCAAAACACTGTGAATGCTCCAACATCTTCGAATGGTCTAGTTTGCTTCTGCCATCTAGAACAGTTAAAATCTAAATGTTATTCCCCACCCCTTGGCGCTTGCGCAGAATCTGCTTGATTGGTTTGAGAGGTAAATTAAAGGAAAAGCTGTTGAGGCAAAATTTACCAAAGTTACGTTAAAATAAGTGAAATTACGATAGTTTTGGATGACCGGGACCAATGGCGTAATTTTGTCAAAATCCTGGGGAGGGGGGGGGGCAAAGTTTGAGCCAATTTTCCCAAATCAAGTGAAAGTGACCAAAGGCGCCTGCAGAAAATTTTCCATGGGGGGGGGCAAACGCCAAAATATCAGTGGTGGTTGGGTGACAGGGAATATATTTCAGGAATTTTTTTTCGTAGGAGTGAGTTTATTTTTCAATACTCTTAGAAAAAAAAACTCTCAAATAAAAGGAGAAATTAAATTGCATGCAAAATGGAACAAAATACAGTAAATTTTAAACCGCAAGGATTCCTGGCAAAGGGATCAATTGGTTTAATTAATAATATATTTAATTATTATGCATTTAATCTTAAAATAAAATCATACTCAAACCAAAATTACAGAAAGATTGCTTCCGTAGATTATAACAGATATAGACTTGTCTTTGCGCAATTTCTTACGCCTTAGATTAGTTTATAGAAGGAGTAAAGAAACTCAAAAATCATCCTGGCTGCATAGATACTATGTTTTGATTTTATAACGGTCAAGAAAAATGTACCTCTTTCATAACAGGACAGTTCTCCCCCTCGAACTTAAAACCCTTATATATTCAGACATTAGAAAAAAAATAATAGAATAGCGAAAGAAAAACAAAATTTAAACTTAGATTGACCCACTTTCTTTTCATTGTCCTATTCAAACAGTTCGTGGTAACAAACGGTATTCAAACAGTTCGTGGTAACGAACTGTAACTAAGGAGCGACCCGGCTCAATAATAACTGAAACTCTAAAAAAAATGGAGCTTTAATACCAGTAGATAAATCAAAAGAATCGGATTTTTATGCTGATTTCATATATATATATATACGTTTTACGAAGTTTAGTTCTAGCCATCAAAAGTTACGCGTCTGAGAAAATTTGCCTGATTTTCAAAAAAGGGGGAAACACCCCCTTAAAGTCATAGAACCTTAATTAAAATCACACCATCAGATTTAGCGTATCAGAGAACCATGCTGTAGAGATTTCAAGCTCCTATCTGCAAAAATGTGGAATTTGTATTTTTTTTTCCAGAAGAAAGATCACGGATGCGTGTTTTTTGTTTTTTGTTTCTTTCCCCAGGGGTGATCGTATCGACCCAGTGGTTCTAGAATATCGCGGGATGGCTTATTCGAACGAAAATTAAAAGTTCTAGTGCCCTTTTAAATGACTAAAAAATGGAGTGCAACTAGGCTTTCTCCCACGCTCATTTCTTGCCAAAATTCCCTCGATCAAAATTTTGAGATAGCCATTTTGTTCAGCATAGTCGAAAAATATAATAACTATGTCTTTGAGGATGACTTAATCCACCACAGTCCCCGGGGAAAGGGCTGCAAGTTATGAACTTTGCCCGATATTGACACATAGTATTGGTTTTTGGGAAGCATACAGACGTTTTCAGGGAAAATTTTTGCTGGTAGTGGGGGGGACGGGTGGGTAGGTCGAGGGTTACGTGGAGGATCTTTCCATGGACGAAGTTTTCATGGGGGAAGGGACATTGCTTTAAAGGAGGCTCCGAATTTCCCAGCATTATTTTAAAAAACCGATCAGAAATTAAATAAAAAAAACAAGTTTTTCAACTGAAAGTAAGGAGCAACATCAAAACTTAGAACGAAACAAAAATATTATGTATATGATTGGGTTCACCCCCTAGTCAATGCCTCGCTCTTTACGCTAAAGTTTTTTTTTATTACTTCCATAAGAGCTATTTATTCTAATTAATGGCCTTTGTGATTATGGGGTCATTTTACAAGAATTGGAACACAATTCGAACTTTAGCGTAAAGAGCGAGGTATTGACTAGGGGGAGAAACCCCCTAATGTACGTATTAAAAATATATGAGTAAAGAAGTTCGTTACGGAAATTAATTCGTAAGTTACGTATATTTATTACTAATAATAACGTTCGTAAATAAAATTAAAGAACTTTCGAGAAAGCCATTTAACCAAAAAGAATAAAATTAATATGCAAATTTCGTTTTAGTTATTCATGTACAGTAGGCCAAAATCAAAACCTGCATTAATTCAAAAACGTTGAGAAATTAAATAAAAAACAGGTTTTTTTAACTTATAGATGGTATCCTAGCCTAGGTAAATTTGGTGTAGGAAAAGAAAACAGTAATGGATACAGACTTTTGCAATTTTGTAGGTATAACAATCTAGTTATAACCAATACGGTGTTTGGTCGTAAAATGGCTCATAAGTTAACATAGTGTTCACGTGATGGTAAGACAGCAAACCTTATTGATTATGTTATAGTAAACCGAAGACTGGCAGGATCAATACAAGATACTAGGGTATATAAGAGTGCTGTTATTGATGTTAAAAGTAAAGATCACCATCTAGTAGTGTCAAGGGTTAATATAAAGCTGAAATATCGGAAGGGTAACTACCTTCCGGGAAGTTATGATGTTGGTAGACTCAAGGATGAGAATTTGAGAGAAACTTTCCAGGAACAGTTAAATACTAAACTTAAGAGTTTAAAATTTGATAATGGGGAAGATGGTTGGAATAATTTTAGAAAAATAATTTGTGAAGTTGCTGAAGCTTAGGGAAGAAAGCTAGAACTGCAGCTAAGAATATTAGTGAAAAAGCCTTATGTTTAATAGTAAGGAGAAGGGACTTGTACAAGAATTATCTGAGTGATAGATCATATGAAAACAAAAGGAATGCAAAGAAAGTGGAGAAAGCATTAAAGTATGAACTAAGGAGGTGTGAAGTGGAGGCCATGGATAAAATTGCCGAGGATCTGGAAGATGCAGCTAGACGGCATAATAGTAAAATATTGCACTGGCATGTTAACAAACTAAGAGGGAGTAGTCAATCCAGACTTGGCCCAGTTAAAGATAGGAATAGATAGATAGATAGATTTATTTTCCATATACCAGTAAAATAATTACATAACAATCTACAAATTCCCACAAAGGCTCCATGGCCTGTAGGAGGGGGATTATGAAAAGATCAAATAAACATTAAACATTTAGACACGCTTAAGATTTAACCGATATAAACATAACATTAATATTTAAACATATAAACATAAGCATTTGAACTTTTCACATGTAAAGCATTTGCTTAATAAAACGAAAAAAAAAAAAAAAAAAAAAAAGAGAGTTCACTAAATAAGCTTTATCAAACTACAGTGAATCACAACATCTAAAAAAAAAAAAAAAAAAAAAAAAAAAAAAAAAAAAAAAAAAAAAAAAAAAAAAAAAAAAAATAAAATGAAAAAAAAAACTTTTGGCAGCAGGCAAAAGTAAAGAAAATTAATCACATGAAAACAAATATTTTTTTACTAGTCTTTTGAAGGTGCCAAACGAGTGGTATTCTCGAGCCAAATCGGGAAGGGTGTTCCATGTCAAATGGCACGCAGCCACGCAACAAGAGGATTAAAATCGGATCTTATTGTTGGTGTATGGGGAATTTGGATATTTAGAGAACTACGGAGTTGATAATTTGACCGATCAGATACAAAAGAAGACGTAAATCTAACCTAGGAATATCACCATGGAGCTGAAGAAAAGCGAAAGACGCACAGGAAAGAATATAAAGTTTTTTAATATCAAGTAACGGTTTAGTTGCCGAACGATTTACATCTTGGATAAGATTTATAGCTTTATCACAAATATTCGAAAGCGGTTTGAGAAAAGAAGGGAAAGTAGACATCCATATGACTGGACAATTGGAAACATAACAATGAATTAAGCTATGAAATAGGATTCTTAGAATTGGTCCTGGAAAGATATGCTTTAGTTTTCTTAGAATACCGAGGTTTCAGCATACCTTCATTTTAATCAAATCAATATGGTGTTTAAAAGATAAATTTTCATCTAGGAGGATACCTAGGAAACGGACATGGCCATCCTTTGGTCTACTAATAAAGCCTTTGGATATATGAATTTCAGATAATTGAGGACAAGCCTGGGATATACGAGAAAAAAACTAGTTTTAGAAACATTTAAGGCAAGAGAGTTAGCATCAAACCAAATTGAAACTCTCTCAAAGAGGTCCACTAACTTTGTACGAACCTCATCCTCTGTTCTCCCAGATGTAATAAGGGTGGTATCATCGGCAAAAGTAACAAGAGAATCCGAGGTATGCAAACTATAGTTATGGGTAAAGGAGACTGTTGGATGACATAGACGACAGCAATAAAGAGGATTTTTATTTCTAACTGCAAAAATTAGGTCATTATCTAACTGCATAATTAGGTCATTTCTAACTGCAAAAATCAAAAACAGTGCCGGCCCTAAAACTGACCCTTGAATGGGGCCGCAATTAGCGATAAAGAAAAAACTAAAGAGAGATGGGCCGAACACTTCGAGAATTTGTTCAACCGAGATAGAGTTGTGGGAAAATATATAGAGGAAAATGAAAAGATTGTGTTACCTTAGATGTGAAGGAAGATTTGTTTTGCGAGGAGGAATTAGCAACAGTACCAAAAGGATTAAAAAGTAATAAGGCTCCAGGTGCTGATAGGGTGGTAAATGAGTTCTTAAATATGGTGGCTCTGATGTTAGAAATAAGTTACTGAAGATTATGAATATGATTTTTGAAAAAGGGGAAGTACCTAACGATTTTAGGAAAACCTTAATTAAGCCACTTTATAAGAAAGGTGATAAAAGTGAGCGTGGTAATTGTCGAGGCATTAGTCTGGTCTCTGTAGGTAGCAAATTACTTTGTAATATGATACTTTTTAGACTGAGAGAGGCCATACACAAAGTTTTAAGAGAAGAATAGTGCGGTTTTAGAAAAGGTAGAGGATGCTTCGACCAAATTTTCACTCTCAGGCTAATAATTGAAAAGTGTCTGAGTTGTCAAACACCTTTGGTCCTCAGTTTTATATATTATGAGCAAGCGATAGATTCTGTTGATAGAAGAGCTTTAGTAAAGGTCTTATCCTTGTATGGTATACCAGACAAATACAAAAAGTGATTAGTGCTATGTACGAGAATAACACTGCTAAGGTTAAGGTAGGAAATGAGGTTAGCAGCTGGTTTTGTATTAAATCAAGCAGGGTTTTGTTCTATCCCCCTTTATATGGATTATTTTGATGGACTTTGTCTTAAGGAGCACAGGAAAGGTAATGGGAGACCACGGAATCAAATGGAGAGGAAAAAGTCTTCTGGACTTAGATTATGCTGAAGATTTAAGCATCCTAGATGAAAGTGTGAGCAAAATGAATGAAGTTTTAGAGGTTTTGCGAGTTCAGGGTGCTAGAATAGGTTTGAAAATTAATGTTAAGAAGACTAAGTCACTAAGGCTAGGAATAAGTGAAGATGAAAAGGTGACGTTGGGTAATGAAAAGATTGATCAGGTGGGTAGCTTCACTTACCTTGGTAGTATTATTAGTAAAGATGGTGGGAGCAGTGAAGCTGTTAAAAGTAGAATAGCCAAGGCTCAGGGTGTTTTTTCACAGTTAAAAAAAAAGTTTGGAAGAATAGGAAGATAAATCTGCAAACCAAGATGAGAATATTAGAAGCTACAGTGATGACAGTGGTCAAATATGGCTCTGAAGCATGAACGCTCCGAAAAGCGGATGAAGATTTGCTAGATGTTTTCCAGAGAAATTGCTTAAGGATTGTTCTGGGTCCCGGCTGACTGACCGTATTTCAAAGAATTGGCTATACGAAAAATGTGGTTCAATACTGCTCTCTAGGGCTATAATTAAAGAAAGATTGAGGTGGCTAGGGCACGTTGTGCGGATGAAGGATGACAGATTGCCGAAGATTGTTTTTTTCGGCCAACCGTCTAGGGCTAAATGGAAAGCAGGTCGTCCTCGTCTGGGGTGGGAGGACGTCATAAAGAAAATTTAAAGGAAATGGGAACTTCGTGGTTGGGTGTAAAAAGAGAGGCTTGGAATAGATTGGGGTTGAGGAGGATCGTGCGTAGCTGTGTTGGCCTCAGGAGGCTTGGTGCTGCGGTGAGTCGTTAGCAATAGTAGTAGTGGTATTTTTTAACTGAAAGTAAGGAGCAACATTAAAACTTAAAATGACCAGAAATTATTCAGTATATGAAAGGGGCTGCCCCTCCTCAACGCCTCACTTTTTTACGCTAAAGTTTGACTCTTTCTCACAACTCTATTTTTCAAAAGAATAAAAAACTTAAGCGTAAAGAGCGAGGCGTTGAGGAGGGGACAGCCCCTTTCATATACGGAATAATTTCTGTTCGTTTTAAGTGTTAATGTTGCTCCTTACTGTTAGTTAAAAAAAAACTGTTTTTTTATTTAATCAACTAACTAAAATGAAAAGGTTCAAAAAAATTTCGTCACACGAGAATCTTATCAAATAGCTTGTGATAAAAAAAACTGGAAGTAAAAAGTGACTTGGACCAATATTCACCAAAACTAAAAATGCAATTCTCATGACAATTGATACACCGATAGTATTAGCTTTTTATGATGATTCTAAATATATACAATTCTTTCAGTTTATTATTACCCACCCAAAACAAAAAATCTGAGAAAATTTGCCTGATTTTTGAAAAAAAGAACCCCCCTTCCCTAAAAAAAGCAAACGATCTTATTGAAAATCTCTTTATTAGATACATCATATTAGAGAGCCCTACCGTAGAGGTTTCAAGCTCCAATTTTATAAATATGGAATTTCACTTTTTTTTTTAAAAGAAACATCGTCGATTCATGTTTATTTGTTTTGTTTTTTTCCCAGGGGTGACTGTATAAAACCGAAGTGCCAAGATAATTGGGAGAGAGCTTATTGAAACGTAAAATTAAGGAGTTTTTTTTTAAGTGACCATACAGATTGGGCCAGGGAAATTCTTGTTTTCTTGCTATTTTAGCGCGCCAAAACTACAACTTTACCCCGAAGTGGATGAATTTGCAATCAATTGAAAGTTCTGAGAAGCTAATTGATATTAAAGTATGAATAAATATATTTTAGGCTTTCCAGTTGTAAAAGATTGTAGTTTTGTAATGCCACACAGTGGCAGTACTGGATTCTTCCAAGTTGATTCACCTTATTTGTAATGAAATTACGCTACGTTTGGCGATTTGTAATTGCGTATCACCTATAATGAGGGGGGGGGTGAGTCATTGCAAGTTTCGTTACTATCCAAAATGTTTAGGGAGGAGCAAGAGATTTACCGACTGGCTGGTAATTTTTACCGGCTGTATTTTGTCAATAATTAACATGATCACCGTTTCGAATACAATAGGTAAAATCACTGCACAAGTCGGTAAAACTGCTGCATTTACCAACCAAGATTTAGATTTCGGTACATATCATGTCACTATTTTAATGCTGTTTATTTAACCAAATGGAAAGTTTTGGCACCATCTATAAAACCACGGCAGGAGTCGGTAAAACTGCTGCGTTTACCGACCAAGTTTGAATTTCTGTAGATGACATGTCAGTATTTTCGTGGTCTTAATTGAACCGAACAAAGAATTTTAACGGCGTCGGAAAAATCTTGGCGCAAAGCGGCACGATTTTACCGAATTATTTTTTTTATTGAGTGACCAAAAACATTCGGGGGGTGTCCCCCTACCCCCATACGTGACGGACCTGGTCATTTTATAGGTGGGGGTAGGGTAGGTTAAGAGGTAGAGGGAGGAGGAATTAATTAAAATGTTTCTCTATATAGCTAAAATGTTACATTTTCATTTATACCAACACAGAGGTGGAAAAGGCAAGGCAGGTCATCAAAAGCCCCGCCAGGAAATTTCTTTGGGGTGACAAATACTGCTATGAACTTAGTTTTCAGCAATTTTAAATGGTGTTATTTTCTTTTTCTATTTATATGAAGTATTTCATTGTATTTAATCAAAATGTATGTAATATATATATCGATGAAAAAATCCTATTGTAGAGGTTGTGATGGCTTCAGTTACGTAGAAGATCAAAAGTCTCACAGAATTTCCCTCCATAGTAACAATAATACTCCTTTTCGTCCAACCGAAATTCTTTTGTAGCAATATTAACAAGGACTTTCTACCAGAATTACTATTCATCGCCAATTTTTTAAGTATATTCAAATTTTATACAAAATTGAAATTGAAAATTTAACCGTAGGACAGTACTAATAAACGTACAATTATTCATTTACACATTTCAAAAGCAGTTAACCAGGGATTTAAGGGACAGGCACCTCGAATTATATCTTGGTTAGGTCTGGATATGATTTTGAAAACAATCAGAAATTAAATAAAAAAAGTGTTTAAAAGCGCTTTTCAACTGAAAGCAAGAAACATAGAAACCTATTTTAACAGATTATTCTTTGTATGAAGGGGATTGTCTCTTTTTAGCTCATTACTCTTTACTGTGAAGTTTGGCTTTTTTCCAAATTTTTAACAAAATTTGCAATTGAAAAGATAAGATTTTTCAAAGAACTAAAAATACTTTTGTTTAATGAGCAAGGTGTTGAGAAGGGGGCAGTCCCTCTTATATACAGAGTAATTTGTATTTGCTTTAAGTTTTAAATTGCTCCTTACTTTAGTTAAAAACTCTTTTCTATTTGTTTAATTACATTTCATTAAACTGTAAAGATTTATGAATACAGTACTTTTGATAACGCGGAAAAAACGATCAATATTCCAATGATATCTGTTTAGATTTTGAAGGGTAATCAAACAGTTCGTGGTAATGAACTGTAAGTACGGAGCAACTCAGCTCAATAGCAACCGAATCTCTATAAAACTGAATTTGATACCAATTTATATGTCAAAAGAATTGGTTTATTATGCTGATTCCAAATATATAAGTTTCATTAATTTTAGTTTTCTACCCATCAAAAGCTACGAGCCTGAGAAAATTTTTCTGATTTTCTAAAAAAGGGGAAGACCCTCTCGAAATCATAGAATTTTAATGAAAATCACACCATCAGATTCAGCGTATCAAAGGATCCTACTGTAGAGGTTCAAGCTCATATCTGCAAAAATTTGGAATTTTTTAATTTTTGCCACAAGAAAGATCACGGATGCGTGTTTATTTGTTGTTTTTTTTTTCAGGAGTGATCGTATCTACCAAGTGGGCCTAGACCGTCGGGAGGGGGCTCATTCTAATGGAAATGAAAGGTTCAAGTGCCATTTTTAAGTGACCAAAGTAATTAGAGGGTGATTAAGCCCCTCCCACACCACCTTTTCCCCAAAATCGTCCGATCAAACTTTTGAAACAGCTTTTTTCTTCAACATAGCTGAAAGGCCGAATAACTATGTCTTTAGAGTTAAATTACCCCCTACAGCCCTTGAGGAAAGGTTTTTAAGTTATAAAATTTACCCATTGTTTATTTGTTATTGGGAATACGCATTCATTTTTCGGATGCGGAGGGGAGGAAGAAGTTTCTGCTGGGACGATTTTACACGGGGTGAATTTTTCATGGAGAGAGAAGTTTCCAGGGGGTGAGCTTTTCAGGGGAAAATTTAAACTTGGTGAATTTTCCAGAATTCCCATACGAGATTTCTTTATATGTCTTGCTTTTTCTTTGCCGATTCAATTTCAGGCGTGGAGATGCTAAGGGTCCGGGATAAATTCTCGCCAGTATCGAACTGCCCCCAGAGGATACATCTTTGGGGAGGGGGATTGTTCCGTGGAGTTGGAGCCAGGTATCCCGGCGTTATTTAAAAAACGATCAGAAATCAAATAAAAAAAAAATTTCAACTGAAAGTAAGGAAAAACATTAAAACTTAACAAGAACTGAAATTATGACGTATATGAGGGGGGTTGCCTCCTCTTCAACAACTCGCTCTTTAAGCTAAAGTTTAAATTTTGTCCCAATTCTTTAAAAACAACTCCTGAAACACAGGGCTCGTTTAATTAGAACAATAGGTAACTTTTTTAGTGACGAAAAACTGTAGCGTAAAGAGCGAGGTATTGAGGAGAAGGGAAACCCCCCTCATATACGTCATAATTTCTGTTCGTTTTAAGTTTTAATGTTGCTCCTTTCTTTCAGTTGATTTTTTTTCTTTTTTCTATTTAATGAAGCTTAGAGACAAACATTTTTCTAAAGGCAATGAAAAAAGTATGTTAATTAAAGTAAAAGTATATAAAAATGGAAAAGTGATTAATTAAAAAATTTGCACAAAACAATAGCCTACTTACAAAAACTAAGATATAAACTCCAACGTTCAGTTCGGTTGAGCAATGCCGAAGCGTTGGACGGATATTTTTTAGCAATATCGACAGTTTTGAACTTGGTTATCAAACACCAAAATATTTAATGCCTGAATACTCAATTGCTTATAAAAAGTAACGCATTATCAAAGTAATTTGTTCAAAGTAAAACATTGAAACTAAGATTAAGAAAATCAAATAAAAAACTTTAATTCAATATTTTTAATTTGATTTTGAATACCAAAAACCAATATATTGACACCTTTATACTTTATAACTGTAAAAAGTTAAGATTTTTTTTTAAAGTGACTGCTAGATAAATAAAATCACTCCTGGAAAACTACACAAATGATAATAAAAACAAAAAACGTATCTGTTCAGGAGGAAAATACAAAAATTCCCAGCATTCCGTTCAGGGGAAACATTTCTGATAATAGTGGATTCATATATCAGTTTATGGGTACTCTGGCAATGGTAAGCAAAAGTTGACGGCATATTTTACCGAAATTGCCCCTTATTAAGTTGTTTTTTTGTGTTTTCTTTTATTATACGAACTTTCTTGTGCACTATTAGCTGCACTAATTGCTAATAAACAAATATATATTTAGGATCACCATAAAAAGATGATTCTTTGATTGAATGTTATCAATAGTTAGGCCCTTATGCTTTCGCTATAGGGTCAAAACCTATTGGCAGGCAGTCAACAATGGGGCACACATTTTTTCCATGGTTTTCCATATACTGCTTTTTTCTTTTGGTTTCCTATAAGCAAAGATATACAAAAGAAAACTGGCTTATTTCTCTGAATGCTTGAGTTATGCAGGCTTATCTTAATTTTGACAATATTTTTTGCAGAAACTAAGTTTCAGCTGGGGGGAACATGGGTTCTAGGGGGGAAGCGGGCAAAATGCGGTCTATAGGTGTTACTTGCCCCCCTGCTGCCCCATAGCAGATTACGCCCTTGACCAGGACTACCAGCCAGTCTTCCCCCTAACCTAACCTATCTAGGTGCATGCATCTTCTTTCAACAGACTTGCACATTTGTATCTCATAGCTTTAAGATCTGCTCTACCTTTAATTTCTTTGTTCTAAGAGGATTTTTGGCCTAATCTAATGAGTCTCCTCAGAAATTAAGTTTGAAAAGGGGTACTTGATACCAGTAATTAAAATCCTTGGCTTCGTTCCTAGCTGGACATTTCCATCCCGCGCTGACTGTGTATAAGGGTGTGGTGATGCTTCCGACGAAAATTTTCTAAGAAACTTTGTATTAGTGAAGGTCAGGCTCCGAAGTTTCATTTTTTGGATCACGTTCGACAGGAAACTGGGGATTGAATATTTTCGGAACTGTTTTTTAGTTCCAGGGAATAAATCGAACCAGTGCCAACACCTTCGTCTTAACCAATCAAACAATTTTGGCCGACTAACACTTTTAAATGTAAACACCTTGATTTTGGCAGTGGTTTTTCATGCTTCTGACGTGATTTTTAACGACGTCTCGTATTTAGCTCTGAAGCTTAAACAAATGCTATATAAACATGGGTGGTACTTGGCCATACCCCCGAGAAAAATTCCCCTTGGAAAAATTCATCCTGGAAAATTTCCACTGGAAAATCCCCCCGCGGAAAATCACCCGTGGAAAATTCTCTCCCGTGTAAAATCCCTTCGGAAAAATTTCTCCACATGCAAAATTGAGCAGCCACAGAGAAAGCATGACAAATAAAATAATGAAGAAAAGAAGGAATTTCGGAATATTCTGTCTATTTTCCAAATATAAGCAGATTATTTGGTATAGAATATCCTATAATACTTTGTTTAACATTGTTATTCACTTAATTCTTTTTTCGTGCTTTTTTTTTTGGGGGGGGGGGGGTCAAGTTGTTGTAGCACGGTAAAATAAAGGTTAAAGAAAGTAATTTTTAAATCTTAAATTAGTCGCAAATGTGAAAGGGTTGTCCTATGGCGAAAGTGCAGAGATAACAGGCTGGGTCTAAGGGGTGCCAGTAACTACTCCCCGTGGACTTACTCTGATACCTACCAGAGAGAGGCGTCACTAGCCATTTGTAAGGAGGAGGAGTAAAAGATTTCACCAACTACTGACTGATTTCGGCGCTTTTTCTATTAAGATTACTTCTTTTCTTACCGACTGAGACTGATCTCCTTTGGACAATTTTACGACATATATTTACATCAGCCCATTTACCCTAATAAAAAAAAAAGAGCCTATAAAATAGTGATGCTTTGAACCACAATTTTAGCGACTCAAATTTTTATTTGGCTGAATGAAAACGTTGGGATGCCCTCCCCCCCCGAAGGTGAAACCCCTGCTGACACCTATAGTACATGATACCAGTTCACCCCTTGCGACCGAGAACGCGTCCACTAGGCGTACATCAGAAGGTCTTCCCGTCTGAAGTACCTTTAAGGGGTGTTTTTTTTTTCTTTTAATAACATGGTGGAACTCTAAGCTATAACCAAGAAAATTTAAAATTGACAGAACTCCTTATTCCAAATAAGATCTGAAGTACATCTAAGGGGCGTTTTTATTTTATTTTATTTATTTTTTTTTTTTTTAATAGCTTGGAGCCAAACCCCATGTCAGTATCAATAAAATTAAAAATGAACAGAACTCGTCATTTCAAATAAGCAAGAACTCGATTCCCAGCCCCCCCCCCCCAAAAAAAAACACGAAAAGGTTATGCTAAAGTTTTTTAGTGCTTTAAAAAAGCTTGTTATTCCAATTCAACGGCCCTTGTGTTTTAGCAGTCGTTCTTATTTAGGATAGAATTTGAACAAAATTTAGGGCAAATTTTTAATATTTAGTAAAATTTTTGATGCATAGTAGTTGGATGAACAGGTTTTTATTAGTATTTTTACCACATAATTTTGGGTGGACGGAAAGAGGTATTATTGTTCAGATTGAAATTCTGCGTGACTTTTGATCTTCTACGAAGCTGAAGCCACTGTGATCTTGTGAAGCCACTGGGTTCTCTGATGCTCAAATACATTGTACATTTATGTTTAAAATTTAAATGCATTGAAACATAGTATATAAATAGAATAAGAGAAATAATACCATTTAACATCGCTGAAATCAAAGTTCCATGTTTAAATACATTGAAACATTGTATGTAAATAGGAAAAGAGAAATAATGCTATATAAAATTGCTGAAACAAAGCTTATGATACCCTGTTCGATATTTGTGCCGGTAAAACCTGTGAATTTAATATTTATGGTACACAGAAAAACACTGTCACATAAAGAGGAGAATTATTACCCCTCTCCCTCCTAGCACTGCCAATAAATGTGTACATCAGCAATATTCCCGGAAATCAAAACAGATTATCTATCAATTTTTACCTACCCCACTTTCCTAGAACTCATTCTTTATTTATCTGAAGGTTCAGAGAGTTAGGATATTTTGGGAATAAAATATACACCTTGAGGTATCCGCCTCCCTCCCATTCTGCCAAAAAATAAACCACCATCCCTAATTCATAATAGCTGATGCGCATTAGTTATATGAAAAATGAAGCAAATTAGTTTAGTTAAATAAAGTTTTAAAATAAACACTAGAAACATTTTCTACAACAAGAAGGCGGGTATCACCCCACAGCACCCTTATTCAGGCTTAGTCTAAATGAAGGGAGAAGAGGGATTAGTTCCTACTTATCCCTATTTCGTTTTATATTTACTTGAATGTTCATGGAGATCTAGATAATTTGAATAATGAAATGCTCTCTTTTAGGATCCTGGCACCACCTGTCATTACAATGACCCACTGCCCCTCCTTCATAATAGCTGATATACAATTATACTTCTTTTCTTCATTCTTTTTATTTCTGTTAATTTCTCTTTGGTTGGTCAATTTCCCGTGTGGGGAGAATTTTCCTGGGGAGTCTGTAAGAAGGAGGAGGTTATTTCCGGGAGGAAGGTTCCATGGGTAGACTTTTCCACGGGATGAAGTTTTGGGGGTGGATTTTGGATGGGGTGATGCTAAACCCCGAATGGTTCGCACCCTACAGCGTAGGAATATAGTTTTCGACAAGATAGAGGGGTAATCCTCCCCTGAAAAGTAAATATGCAAACAGTGGTAAGGTATATAATATTCATAATAATACGACACTTTTCTTGAGTAAACATTTCCCCACCTCCACTTCCTCCCCAAATTGTAACCCAGATTTCTGAAGAGATCAATGCGCGGAAGGACATAAATAATCATCGTCAATAATCACCACCGGATGGTACGTTAGGTGATTGTCTTATTTATATCATACTCAGGTGTATATGTCAAGGGCATATTCAGTTTTTTTATGGGGTGGGGCTATTTTTTTGGAGGGGGGTAGGTGCCCAAACAAAACTTTCAAAAATGCATCAAAAACTTGTTTGTATGTATTTTTGTTACATTTTTTATGAATCGGACAAAACAAATTGGAGGATTCAAACTCCGAACACCCCCCCTTTTTCTGGATATAACCATTATGGATATGACGCTTGTACACTTGTAACTTTTACACTTGTACACTTGTAAATGTACAAGTTTAAAAGTCTAATAAAATTTCCTAATACAACATGCCATGTACCGCTATTATAACTGATTAATTAAAAAAACTAAATTTTTCTGATTGAAGCAAAGAGCAAAGATGAAACTTAAATGAACAAAAATTATTGCTTCGCAGCTTTTGCGACATATATCTGCAATAATGGTTCAAAAGCTGACTCGTACTTTGGAGAATTCTAAAAATCTAGCGCTTTACTGAAAACACAAGATCAACGCCACAAAACACGAGTCAGGAAATAAGTTCCCTGTGAAAAATAAACGACTAACTTATATGTTTTTCAATAGTCTTTCACCGGTCAGAACATTAGTAAATATTAGCATACTATTTTAATTCTTTCAAAACGTCAAGTAACATCAGCTTTCATTAAAGATCTAGCTTTTAAGAATTCCACAACTTTAAATGAATATTACGAGTCAGTTTATCTTAACCAATATTGCAGACAAGGGTATATCCAGGATTTTTCTTTGGGGGGGGGGGAGTATTTTATTCTTCTTATTTATCGATCTTAATAAACTTGGAGTAATCCAATGCTTCTTTGAAGTTTTTGTTTTATTTTTCTTAATATTCTTAGAGTATTTTTCCAGGGATTGCTGAATTATTTGGTAAGAAACTCTAAACTTAGAGTCAATATCCGCAAATACTGAAAACTCTGTATTCCAATTCTTATTGGCTAGCTCTTTTTTACATTTCGGAAGTGCATCTTTATCGAGTACCATCCTTAGCTTGAGACTGCTCATCTTTACGGACTTTTCATTATCAACACTTACCGAGTAACTTTCAAATACACGAAAATAATCAGAAGTATCACTTATAAGAACACTCGGACTACCAGACATATAATTCAAAAATATGTTATCCAGACATTTCAGCGACGTCCTCGTAACACGAGTACTAATATTAATAGCAGAAATATAACCAAATGAAATCATCAGGTTTAAAAATCGGTCTGTATTTGATCCATTATCCAACAGATCAATGTTAAAATCTCCCATCAAACAGTTTGTGGTAACGAACTGTAAGTAAGGAGTGAACCGGCTCAATAGTAACCGAAACTCTAAAAAACGGGATTTTGATACCAATACATGCATCAAAGGAATCAGATTTAAATTCTGATTCAAATATATAAGTTTCATCAAGTTTAGTCCTGCTCATCAAAAGTTACGCGCCTGAGAAAATTTGGCTGATTTCCGAAAAAAGGGGGAAAGACCCCATAATAGATATAAAATCTTACTGAAATCACACCATCAGATTCAGCGTATCAGAGAACCCTACTGTAGAGGTTTCAAGCTCCTGTCTGCAAAAATGTGGAATTTTGTATTTTTTGCCAGAAGAAAGATCACGGATGCGTGTTTATTTGTTTTTTTCCCCCAGGGGCGATCGTATCGACCCAGTGATCCTAGAATATCGTGGGAGGGCTCACTGGAACGGAAATTAAAAGTTCTAGTGTCCTTTTAAAGTGATAAAAAAAATGGAGAGCAACTAGACCCCCTCCCACGCTCATTTTTTCCCCAAAGTCACCCGATCAAAATTTTGGGATAGCCATTTTGTTCAACATGGTCGAAAATATAATAAATATGTCTTTTAGGATGACTTAATCCCCAAAATCCCCGGGGGGAGGGCTGAAAGTTATGAACTTTGCCCAATGTTTACATATAGTATTGGTTATTGGGAAGTATACAGACGTTTTCAAGGGGGATTTTTCTGGTAGTGGGGGGGGGGGGGCAGGGGTTATGTGGGAGTATCTTTCCATGGAGGAAGTTTTCATAGGGGAAGGGACATTGCTATGAAGGGGCGCCGGATTTCCCGGCATTATTTAAAAAAAACGATCAGAAATTAAATAAAAAAGATAACAATTTTTTCAACTGAAAGTAAGGAGCAACATCAAAACTTAAAAACGAACAGAAAATTTTTAAGTATATGATTGGGTTTGCCCCCTAGTCAATACCTCGCTCTTTAAGCCAAAGATTTCTTAGTACTTTCATACGAGCTTTTTATTCTAATTAACGGCCTTTGTGATTAAGGGGTAATTTTTAAAGAATTGGAACAAAATTCGAACTTTAGCGTAAAGAGCAAGGTATTGACTAGGTGGCGAACCCCTTAATATACGTGTTAAAAATATAGGGATATATAAGTTCGTTACGTAAGTTAATTCGTAAGTTACATATATTTATTACTAATAAAAACATTCGTAAATAAAATTAAACAACTTTCGAGAAAGTCATTTAACCAAATAAAGTAAAATTAATATGTATTTTTTTTTATTATTCATATACTTTGAGCCAAAATCAAAACCTTCATTAATTGAAAAACGTTCAAAAATCAAATAAAAAAACAATTTTTTTTAACTGAAAGTAAGGAGCAACATTAAAACTTAAAACGAACAGAAATTATTCCGTATATGAAGGGCTGTCCCCTCCTCAACGCCTCGCTCTTTACGCTAAAGTTAGACTCTTTCTCACAACTCTATTTTTAAAACAATAAAAAACTATAGCGTAAAGAGCGAGGTGTTGAGGAGGGGACAGCCCCTTTCATATACGGAATAATTTCTGTTCTTTTTAAGTTTTAATGTTGCCCCTTACTTTCAGCTAAAAAACTTGTTTTTTTTTATTTAATTATAAAAATAAAACTTCGATCCGGGATACTTCCATTAAAATTTCATTATACCTACTTCCAAAATTTACCTTATATTTTTCCAGCTCCAACACATTAATTTGTCCTGGAGGATACACCGATCTTTCATCCAACATCAAAGCCAAATAGACAAACCTGAGTGCGAATCCACAGGGGGGACACATTTCAATATGTTCTAATTGTAAATTTATTATATGCTACCCAATAATAATAATAGCACCAATAATAATAACGAGATAAAAAAAAATAACAACAACAGAAAAAGAAATATTCAAAGAAAAAAAAAACAACAATAACTCATTTTCCGCCAAATTTCTTTTTATCACTCATTAATCACCAGCTACTCCTTAATCAATAGGAACTTGAATTCGAACAGCTATTTTTCCTGTAAGAAAACACTAATTCCCGCTACGTTGGTTACGAAATGAATGATTATTCGTTTCATAAGCAAGTCAGGAATCAAATCGTCTGGTGAATATTTACCACGTGTCCCATTGGGGCGATTGAAAAGCAAGACAGGTGGAAAAGTTTCTTAGATCCAAGCGTCTATTCTGAATTCAGGTGGTTTCGCCCTTTTAATCAATAAATCATTTCTCATTTTGTGAACTTCATCCCGGACATCATCATTGAAGTAAATATCACGAACGACGTCACTGCTGTACCTTTTAATTTCTTAGCATTTTTCCAAATATCAGTTTTCGATTTTTTATCAGTTACTTCAACACGAATAAATTTCTGTTGCTTATTCACTTGGGTTACCTTGAATAGTGAGACAGGAGCCATTTCAAGTCCTTCCGCAAGAATACTTTTGAAGATATCCTTCGCATTTTGCTCAGATTGACAAGAGACACTCCATACGATAATATTCTTTTCCAGTTTATCAAACTCCACCCTGGCCAATCTCGTACTCTAGTTATTTGATTCCTTACTGCGGGCTATATAATCCTCAGCAATTACATTTACTTGACTCTTTAGAGATTATTTGACTTGCCCAAGCTACCTCACTCGCTCATAATTCTCAATCAGCTGTCTTACAAATCCTGCATGTGATATTTCCAAATTTGTGCCACTTTATCTTCAATTCCTTTAATCCTATTTTCTAAAAAATCTAGCTTTTCCCATTTTCTGTTACCAAACTGATAACAGTATTTACTTTTCGCAACTGCTGAAATCGCAGTCGCAGTTAAACTTTTCGCAACTGCTGAAATCGTGAATTTATTTCTAGAATCAGTGCTACTAGCAGTAATGTTAAAATCATATTCACCCTCTCCCCTCCAAGTGCTTTCTGTATCACTCCAGTCTTACGAGGGTGCTTTCTTTTACTTCCCATGATTATTTTCTAGACAACAAAATTAAAGATCTGCTTACCTCATTAAAGACCAATTGTTTATCCACGTGGATCCGTTACGTGCAGTTTGCTATGCAGCCGTTAATTTGGGCACGGCTCACACCCCTCTTCATAAAAACTGCTCCAAATAATTAAAATTTCAATTAGGAAAAATATGAACTGCCACTTAGATCACAGTTTCCCCCCCCCCCCACCCAGACCCCACTTTTCCAGTTTAATTTCTTCAAAAAATCCTGTCAAAACTAAGATAAGCCTGCATAATTCACGCATCAACTGAAAACGAGTCAGTTTTCACTAGTATATCTTTACCTTTATGATACTAATGGCTCATTTTACACTTTTCACTGTAATTTTCACTTGATTTGGGAAAATTGGCTTAAACTTTGACCACACCAGGATTTTGACAAAATTACGCAACTGCAAGGGTATATTATCCTTGGTCTCTATGAGAATTGGAAGATAAAAATACTGTTGTTTGTTGAATACTGTCGTATATGAAATATATAGAGATTTAGAAAACTGAAGAACACTAAACGAATTTTTGATACGTAGTTATTATATTTTGCAAAAATATATGTGTTTGCTATTGCAATTTTTCTGTTGTACCATTGCGTAAAATTGGAGCTTCAAATAAGAAAGTACTTTGTATTTTTGTTATTTGTTTCTTCTTGGATTTTTACATTTTAGAAGAGCTAAAATCATTGGACGAAAAAAAAATGCAATAAAACGAAAAACAGAAGTGAGTAAAAAAGTCAAGATTTAGTAATTGCATGATACAACTTAGGGCCTTAATTTGCGAGTTTAAAAGTGGATTCAAAGAAGATGTGAAGCTATCTTACCTTTGTGCTATCCAATGAATTCAGATTTTTGCCCTAATTGAGTCTACGAGTGCGTTGAGCCAGAACGCCACAATGAACGAGACAACGGAGGAGATATTGAACGAGACAATGTCTCCTTCAGAAGAGTAGACAATTGCGAGTACTCAATATCAAAGTATTTTTCAGGGTTTCTGGCTCCTTTGAAATTCCTATAAATTATTTTTCCTAATAAACTTTCACTAATAAGATCAGTCGAAATGGCATTTACTATTTGTAAATCAGCTTCAAATGGCAATTTTTCTCACTACACATTTTTCTCAAAACACAATTTTGAACTTTCGGTTACTATGGGCTGTGGTTTCTCTCTACTAGGTTGCAAAATGGACTGACATCGGTAGCACTAAAAATATAGGCTACCCAGTATTTTACTACAGACAGTTAGTTCTGTTTGTGAGTCCGCCACGATTTAATATCTAACAAGCAGAGATTTACGAGCAAGATTAGACACTGTCAGCTCAAAGTGCGTATAAATGTAATATTTTTACTTATTTTTTTGTCAATTTTTATGATAACATACAAAATTTTGAACCTAGATGAAAGTGTGAGCAAAATGAGTGATCTTTAAAAGGTTTTGCGAGCTCAGGGGGCTCGAATAGGTTTGAAAATTAATGTTAAGAATGCTAATTCGCTAAGGCTAGGAATAAGTGAAGATCAAAAGATGACGTTGGGCAACGAAAATACTGATTAAGTGGAGATATGAAGCAGTGAAGATGTTAAAAGTAGAATAACCAAGGCTCAGCGTGTTTTCTCACAGTTAAAACCATTTGGAAGAATAGAAAGATAAATATAGAAACCAAGATTAGTTTCAGAATATTGGAATATTAGAATAGAAGATTAGAATATTGGAAATTGCAGTGATGACAGTGGTCAAATATGACTCTGAAGCATGGGCGCTCCGAAAATTGGGTGAAGATATGCTAGGTGTTTTCCAGAGAAATTGCCTACGGATTGTTCTGGGTACCTGGCTGACTGACCGTATTTATAACAGTATGATGCACGAAAATTGTGGCTCAATCTCGCTTTCTAGGGCTATAATGAAAGAAAGGTGAGATGGCTAAGGTAAATTCTGTGGATGAAGGATGACAGATTACCGAAGATTGTCCCTTTCGCCCGAAGTTCTTGGGCTAAACGAAAAGCAGGTCACCCACGATTGGGGTGAGAGTATGTCATAAAAAAAGATTTAAGGGAAATTGGAACTTCCTGGGAGGATTTAAAGAGAGAGGCTTTGAATTGGTTGGGATGGAGGAGGAGTGTGCGTATTGGTGTTGGCCTCAGGTGGCTTGGTGCTGCAGTTAGTTGCTAGTAGTGGTAGTAGCAGTAGTATTTTGATCATATACACATTTCAGTATTATTTACTTTAGAGATGGCTTCATCAAAAATAAAATTTCTCACGAAACTTTTTAGTGACTTAAAAGGATAACTGCAATAAAGCCAATATATCACACTAATTTTTACTCTCATTTTTTCTTCTACTATTCGTGTTCAATTTTATTCTCTTCGGTTTTACATACCTAAGAATCGTAAAGCCAACATTGACAGCTGTACAGAAGAAGTATAGCCTGTTTTTCTACCTCAATAAAATATACATAGAAAGCCCAAAACCTATTTGGTCAACGGACTTTTGTTTGAAGTTGATAATAAGTAAAGTAAAATTATACCTTAGCATATGGACCAAAGGTGTTCGCTTAATTTCTGTATTTGTTGCTAACCTTAAGCGTAAGGCTGGAAACGTTAGTGTGAACACTACTTTTCAACTGTCTAGTTGAAAAGTAGTTCTCAAATGCCCTAGATTATTATCTAGGGTATTCTTTTTATATTTGGCTTCTTCTCCTTTTTTGAGCTACCCTTTTGCGATACACAAAAAATCGCGAAGAAAGGAAACGAGGACAATTAACAGCCAGTGAAAAAATTGAAAAATTATGCAAATATTTCGGTCAAGACCTCCGCTTGACCGTCCTCAGTGCAGAATAAAACTGATAAAAATGTAAAAACCAAACCTTAAAATAAAAACACCAAACTAAAATTGGACGACCCTTTCCTAGTAACGGTGAAAGGGTAACTGAATAAAAAACACAAGTCTAAATGGCATTTCAGAATTTCATTTTGCGTAAAGCACTTTTAAAGGCTGATCGCTTTCCAGTTTGATTGTTATCGGAGACTCTATTCGATTGCACAATATAACTTTGTGGATGTATGTAAAAACGATCAGAATTAATAATTTTGTCATAAATGGGACTTAGAAAAATTTCTCCAGTGTCTCTATTGAGAGCTACCTTTTGGTGAATGTGCCTTTTTATTTCAATTGCCTCCCTGAAAACTTGCGTGAGACCTTTAACGGGGGCAACGATAGAGGCCTCGTCAAACAAAATGAAATGGTGTGGATTCTCGTACACATGTTGCGCCAAGGCGGAATCAAAAACCTCAGGCCTTTGGCGTAACCTCATTGCCTTGTCGATTGAGGACTTGTGCTCAGATAACCTCTCCCCCAATTGCTGTTGGGTTCTACCAACATAAAAACAGCCACAAGAACAAGGAATTCTATAAACACCACTACCCAGAATGGGGCTGGTTTTATCTTTGCCGTTGTTAAAAAAGTTCTGTGTAATATTTGAATTTTTAAAGGCGACGCTAAGTTTATGTTTGTTAAGGATTCTTTTCAATTTGTCACTCAATTTCGGAATGTAGGGTAGAACAGTGAAAAGTTTCTTATCATCCACCAATGGGACGGTATCTGTTGGGGCTTGTGGACCTGATGCACTCCCCTCTGCCTTTTTTCGTCTTCTGTCTATAATGGTCGAGGACGGTCAAGCGGAGGTCTTGACCGAAATATTTGCATAATTTTTCAATTTTTTCACTGGCTGTTAATTGTCCTCGTTTTCTTTCTTCGCGATTTTTTGTTTATCATGATTAGCCAGTGTGGTCTCAGAAATTATTTACTTTTGCGATACCTTTTCGTTCTTGTATTTCTTTCATTTGTTTTTGACGATGATTGTCTGATGATTTAAAGCGTGAATCAAATGATAGTGTCGATATTTTTAAATTGCACCTGCTGACAGATTGCATCTCCTTCATTGGTAACCTTGTTTCCTTTATTTCTAAATGTTTATGTGAGATCATGGACACCCATATGGGGAGCAGAGGGGGGCTCCACCCCCCCTGGCTGAATGCTGCTGCCTAATATTTTCATATTTTTGTCTTGAAATTTCTATTATACAGCATTGGAAGTGCCGATTAGACCAAGTAAGCCCCCCTAAAATTCAGCTTATGGGCGCCCATATGTGAAAGTCTTTGGTCTGGTACAATGTCATCAATTAAAAAAAAAAGCATAGATCACCCCTTGAATATTATCGTATATCACTATTTTTTGTACTAGAACAAGGTTTTTAATTTAACACTTTACCCTTTATAAGTAAAAAATGAAGAAATTGGTGGGAACCAGTTTGATTTTGGCGTCCAGTTTGGTGTCAACGTTCAAATAAAGTTCTTTCTTTTTTATTCATTGATCACTCTTCCAAGAAAATGGTTTTTATACCTGCATCATCGGTCTTTCAAAATCGTTCAATAGTGTGGTCCTTGTTGAGCTGCTCTTTTCTATTTATAGTTGTTTGATTAATTTTTGAGTTTTAGTGCTTCTTAAAATCACGTCTATTTCAACCTCCTCCTAAAATTCTAGATCCGCGTTTGTTTTATCGACATTTGAGTCTAGCTGTTAAAAGGTCTTTGGATCTCATGTGAACTGTATCTGACTTTATTGCCATCTAAATTTAGCTTTTTGGTTTTATGATAGTTTGATGGTACAGATATTTTTCAAAGAAGCCTTATTCTAATAGACTATTTCCCAACTGATAAGCTTTGGAAAAAGATAAACAAATGTCCTCAATTTCTGACACAAATAGTGTTACTGCGCGAGCATCGAGAAAACCTAATGGTATAGAAAAATAGCCTACATTTAATATCGTTCAAAATTGATTAAAGAAAAGTTTGACTTAGCCCAGGTTTTATGAAATCATAGTAGACTTAGGAGCTTGCCTTAACGTTAGGGTAGGCCTATTAAAAAAAAAAAAAAAAAAACTTTGCTACTATTTCCACATATTTTCAGGTGCTTACCCTCATACCTTTGCCAATCCTTATTTACACTTTTAAAGATTTGTTGATATGTTTCTTAAATTAAAGAAAACCCCTTGATAGGCCTATGGCTTATAGCCTAGCCTAGTTCTACTGAAATAACAGGAGTTCTATTTTCAAAAATTAAAGCCAATGAAAAATGAAAAACTAAGAATTATGGTTTCATGTTTGTGTCAGGGTTAAGACCTGGGTAAAATTCTACTTCAGCTACTTTTGGCTAGGCCTAGCCTATCTTGGAAAGGGAAGTAAATTTCTAGGTGACACATAATTTAGCTAGGTTGAAATTGAAAACATCATGTGATGCCTTGATGAACTCTGGTCTGTCAGGATAGACTAAAGTTTTGCTTTTAAACTTGTGCAAACCTTACAGGATAGTTTTCTCTACCAGCATGTTTTTGATCCCACAAGACTCAGAAGTAGGTCAATATATACAAAATCATATTATTGAGTTAGGACTAAAGTGAATACACTATTTGATGCCCTTTTTATGCTGATTATGAATATAATAAGCATTTCTATTGGAAATGAGTTTCAGCCCCCCCCCCCTATATAGGCCAATTCAGGGTTAGGTTAGGTATAGCCTATATAGGGGGGGGGGGACTGAAATTCATTTCCAATAGAAATGCTTATTATATTTGTAATCAGCATAAAAAAAGGCATCAAATGGTGTATTCACTTTAGTCCTAACTCAATAATATGATTTTGTATATATTGACCAAGAAGTAATTCTGGCACTTGTGCATTATACCCACTCTTTAATATATACCAAATGAGATGCAGCAGTTACCAGGACAGATGTGGGAGAACAAACTCATTAGCATGATGTATTGCATGGTTTTAATTGTGTATACAATATTTAAAGTGTTATTTTTTGTTTTTTTTTTGGGGGGGGGAGGTACCTAGGTTAGGTCAGGTTACATATTTAATATATGCTATGCTTTACCCCCACCCCCCTAATGTGCAAATATATAGCTCAAATTTGTTCCTAAACTATTCTATATTCATCCTATTTTATTTCATTAGCATTAACCAAACTAGCAGTATATAAAAGAGTGTGTATAATGCACAAGTACCATAATTCCACTCCCCATGTACTAGATTTGGTGATCACAAAATCTCCAAATGAAATACTAGACCTTAAGATGCTGCCACCTCTAGGTAATAGCAACCATGCCTCTATCAATGAATATAAATGCAGCAGTGAACTTTGGTTCTAAATTTTATTATGATTATAGCAAGGGCTGTTACAATGAAGTTCAAGACTTTATCCATTCCGTTTCTATTGTTGAGGAGCTTCAGTCTAGGAATGTGGATATGGATATTGCTTTTGAGCTCATCCAAGAGGTTATAAAAGAAGCTTGTGATAGGTTCATTCCATGTTATTACTCAAAAGAAGGTTCTAGAAAAAGAAGATGACTGCCAAAATTTGTACTTGATGCTATTAGTGATAAAAATAAACAATGAAGACAGTGTATGTTGGAAAAAACAAAGACTTGTGGTGTACATATAAAAGGGCTTGGAATTGTGCCAATTGATCTCTATGCATTAACTGGGAATCACTTGAATTGTCAATCATCACTAACATCTGAGGGTATCCAAAGAAGTTTTGGAAGTATGTTAATAGAAACAAGATTGATTCATGCATTTTTGATGACCCAGCTACTAGTGAATTAATAAGCAATGATCAGAAAAAGGCTGATGTGTTTAATCAAGTGTTTTTGTCAGTTTTTGTAAATCCAATTGATGTCCATGCATACAATCCACCCCATTTTACCAAATTTGTTTCAGCAGACAAAGTGCCCTCTGATGACTCTGATATTTCTTCAGTGCAGGTTTTAAAAATTCTCCATGACGTTTCTGTTAATAAAGCTCCAGATATAGATGGTATTTCTAATGCTTTTCTTCAGAAGACAGCCACGTGTTTAGCTGAACCTCTTGCGTTTTTGTTTAACCATTGTCTATTGAGTAGTAAATGCCACTTAGCATAAAAAAAGCAGTTGTAAAGCCACTCCATAAAGGATGATCTAAATCCTAATTTGGAAATTATTGTCCAATTTCAAACACCTCAGTTTTTTTGAGAGTTATTAAAAAGATTATTGTATATCAGATACAGGATTACTTCAAGCAAAATAAATTATGGCATCCGTCACAACATAGTTTCAGAAAAAACAGGTCATGCAATATGCAGTTGCTAGAAGTTGTAAAAGATTTCCAAAATATGGCTGATTTTGGTTTGAAGTTTGATTGCTTGTACATTGACTTCAGTAAAGCATTTGACAAAGTTTCAATTACTTTGTTGCTTGAAAAATGTGAAAAGTATAAGCTAGGCAGTAGAACTTTAACATGGATTATAGATTATTTATCAGGCCATTCCCAGCAAGTTATAGTCACTAGTGCATTTTCAAGTGAGAGCCCAATTTTGAGTGGTGTGCCACAAGGCAGTTGTTTGGGCCCAGTGTTGTTTTGTTGCTTGTTAATGAAGTATTTGCCTGAAGTATTTTGTCACTCCACTGTCAAACTGTTTGTGGATGATATAAAACTGTATAAAAGTGTTACCTCCCCAGGAGATGTTCAAAGAGGATTCAAGAGGATCTGAATGCCCTAGATGATTGGTGTAAATTGAACTCCATGTTTGTAAACCTTCAAAAATGTTTTGTACTTCATTATTTTTGAAAAGCTCAACTTATAATTACTTTCTTGGTGATACACCTGTTTCATCTGCAAATTCAGTAAGGGTATTCACTTTGGCATGTGTCAACAATTTTGTGAAATGTTAATTACAGCCTGCTTCAAATTAAGAGAAGTTTCATGAAATTTAACCTTCACACTTTTATGACATTATACAAGACAATAGTAAGCTGTACCCAGTGGTAGAATATTGTTCCTCTGTGTGGTATCCTATATGGAGGTGTGACTTGCAGCAAATTGAAAAGGTTCAATATTGGGTGTCAAGGTTTGTGCCATATTTGAGCCATTTATCATATCAACATTGACTGGAGTGCTTAGGACTTCCTTCTCTGGAGTTTTGATGGGATAGAATTGACCTGATCAATACATTTGATATTATGAAGGGTGTCAATAATGTGGACTGTTCTGATTTCTTCAAACTTAGTCACTACTCAGCCCCTCAGCAATAGTACAGTTTATATGACACAAGACAATAGTAGGCTGTGCCTGGTGGTAGACTATTATTCCTCTGTGTGGTATCCTATATGGAAGTGTGACTTGCAGCAAATTGAAAAGGTTCAATATTGGGTGTCAAGGTTTGTGCCATTTATCATATCAACATTGACTGGAGTGCTTAGGACTTCCTTCTCTGGAGTTTTGATGGGATAGAATTGACCTGATCAATACATTCCATATTATGAAGGGTGTTGATAATGTGGACTGGGCTGATTTCTTCAAACTTAGTCACTACTCAGCCCCTTGACAAAACTTGTATAAACTGTATCAGCCTCAAGTGCACAAGCAAATAGGTCAATGTAGCTTTATTAACCAAGCAACAAAACTTTGGAATAGTTTACCTGATACTGTAGTTTCTACACTAACAGTGCAATCATTTAAGAGTGCTCTTGTTGAAACTGAGTTCTATGAAAAACAGTTTCTGTAATATAGTTGTTGTATAGTTGTTTTTTACTGATGATTATTCTTGTTTTGAGTTTTGCAGTCTTGCTGTTTGAGCTGTCATTTCTTGTGTTTGTATTGTGACAAGCCTATGGCTTCCTCCTTCATTGAAAAAAAAAATTACAATAATTACTTCTGTCACAAATTGTATCTTCAGCCATTAAAGGGGCCCTCAAGGTATTTTATATGAATTATGAAAGAGCATAGAAAAAGCATCAAATAATGTTTTCACTTTCATCCTAGCTAAATTATATGGCCAACTGCAAATTTACCATGAACATTACTCCCCCCCCCCCTAATGTGCAAATGTATACCCTGAATTGTAGACAGCAAAGTTTTGAATCACAAAATTTGGTTTTATTTTTGCTGACAGCATTTGAAAAACTTGAAATGGTAGGACAACAGTTTGAATTGAAAATCAGGTATTTTGTAGGTTAGGTTATAACTACTTTGTGTGGTTACAAAAATGAAATATCTCTGGGGCCCCTTTAAGGCCTCAAGATGCAAATGCAACAGAAGCAATTATTGTATTATGAAAGAGCATAAAAAAGGCATCAAATGATGTTTTCACTTTCATCTTAGCTAAATTATAGTGCCACCTAGAAATTTACTGAAAGGGGTTTGGTTAGGAAAATGAAACTTTCAGGGATGGGTCTACAGGCTAAAGTATGTCTTGAGAAGGTATTTTGAAGTGCCCATCTCCACTCCTTCTCCCTCTAGAGGGTCCTGACCTTTGGTGGCATTTAAAAATCTTTTGTTATAAATGACACCTTGCAAAATAGATCTTCTGCTTAAATGAAGCACAACAAAATTGTTTTCAGCTTCACAAACTTGGCTCAATCCCAATTTATAAGGTTTTAAAGATATGCAAATACATTTCCTAAATTTTGAAAAAAAAACATCCTGAAAGTTTCATTTTTCTAACCTAACCCTTTCCAAGAAAGCCAAAAGTAACTAAAGTAGAATTTTACCAAGACCTGTCATGTAGGTTATTAAAGGTCAGTGCCCTCTGGGGGAGAAATGAGAAGAGGTAGGTGTTTCAGTATATCTTCCCAGGAGAACATTAAGGCTCTGGATATATTTGGGGGGGGGGGCAGGGAGCCCCCCCCCCAAACTTTTTTGGCATTTGGTAAAATTATTGCTGAAGGCAAAAATTTTGGCAGAAATTTTACAAAAATTGGTTGAAATTTAGCAAAATTCTTGATTTCTGCAGAAAATTCAGAATAAATCAGGTAGCAATTCAGTAAAATTTACAAAGATGGGCCCCCTCCTCCCAATAAAATGAGCCTCAGGATGCCCCTGGTGGAGAGAGATCATTTTCCAGGCTAAAACCAATAAAAAGCTATCTTATATAGCCCCCCCCCCCTCCCGAATTTTTTTGGCATTTGGTAAAATTATTGCTGAAGGCGAAAATTTTGGCAGAAATTTTGCAAAAATTGGTTGAAATTTAACAAAATTCTTGATTTCTGCAGAAAATTCAGAATAAATCAGGTAGCAATTCAGTAAAATTTACGAAGATAGGCCCCCTCCCCCCAATAAAAATGAGCCTCAGGACGCCCCTGGTGAAGAGAGATCATTTTTCAGGCTAAAACCAATAAAAAGCTATCTTATACAAACAATAAATCAGGAAAAATAAAAAAAGAGTTTAGTGGTTATGTCAATTGAAAGTGAAGATGCATGGAAATTAGATTTTCAAACAGCTTTGAAAGAATTTATAGAATAAAACTTAGAAACATGTAAATTTGTTTATTCATATTCAGTGATGTAAATTTCAAAGACATTTTCAGCAGTTTCATAATATCTAGAGGACAAAAACATAAATTAACAGAACCTCAAACTGAGGACAAGCAATGACAAAAACCGAATAAGCAAACTGGACCATCAAATGAGATAAGATAAATAGAACAGCCTGAGAGATGTAAATATACAACTGAAAATGAACAACCTTGACCATCAAAAGTGACCAAGACCTATCCAAGAAGCTAAGGCAAGGGACACTGAAAAAATGTCTGAAGCAATGATGAACAAAAATGAAGAACAAAGAAATATGGAATTGTAATACTTGTGAAAATGACAATTACAACAAGTCAGCAACAACACTGAAGAAAAAAGAAATTGGCTATTAAAAGATAAGTGGCAGCAAGAATTACAACAAATTAGAAATGAAAATGAATACAGGCAAAATATCCATATCATTTTGGTTTTTTATCTTTTGTCTACTGGCCATAGTCTCATTTTGTTTGTTTCTTCATTGAGTTTTCTCTCTTTGTTCTAAACCCTAAACTAGAACTTTACCTTAGTTTTAAAAACCACCTAGTGTTTTATATGTTTCTGGTAGGCTTATACTCAGGAGTGTCTATGCCCTAGGTAGGCTATGGCAAGCAATATCATGTTCTTGGTTATAGTTTACTGGTTTTCCAGTGAATTTAGGGATGTTCCTAAGCCTATTAATTTGCTAGCTTAAAGATCAACAGGCAAATATTTAGCCAATTCCATTACTTACATAAGGACAAGGTAAATTCACTACTTGATGCCTTTTTTGTGTTTTCTTCCAAATATAATAATCATTTCACTTGAAAATACAGTTTATTCCTGTAACTACTAGACAAGAATAGGGACAATTAAAGTAGTAGGCCCACCTTTGCATTCCTAATTTTATGACCCTTTTTATTATAATAGTGGTTATCCTCACAATGCAGCACACCCTCCCCCCCCCCAATGTTTTGGTCACTCGGGAGAAAAAAATCAGAATTTTTTTTTTTTTACCATTGCTGGTAAAAAAATTGGGGTTGAATAAAGATCACAAAAATACTGACATGTTATCTACAGAAAGTTTGAACTTGGTTGGTAAATGCAGCAGTTTTACCAACTCCTGCTGTGAGTTTACTACTGGTACCATAATTTTCCATTTAATTAAATAAAGAGCATTAAAAAATTGACATTATATGTACCAAAATCTGAATCTTGGATGGTAAATGCAGTGGTTCTACTGACTTGTTCAGTGATTTTACATATTGTATTTGAAACAGACATTATGCTAGTTATTGACAAAAAAAGTTGGTAAAAATGACCAGCCAGTCAGTAAAATCCCTTGCCCCCACCAAACATTTTGGCTAGTAACCACTCTGAGTGTAGGTACCAATCTCCTGACTTTCTGAATTTGGCCAGCAGTGCAATGAATGGTTGAGGGCAAACCATCTAATACTTCCTTGTTTTTTTCCCCAGATTTCTCCAACTCCCCATTCCAAGGTGGTTCAACTCTGGCTGAGCTTACAGACTCACACTATTAACCCCTGTTCAAAACCAAATAACCAGCAATTGATTTCACAGGACATGTGAAAACCACATTGGCCAAATGATTTTATTATTGTTCTTAGAATTAGAAGTCACTTAAGGGTTCATTTAAGGGCTCAAGATTTTCAAGTGAATAATTACTATATTTATAAAGAGTAGAAAAATCATCAACTACTATGTTCTTGTTGTTCCTATATAAGTAATCCTCTAAAACTTTACTGGTGAATATTTACATACCATTCCATGCACTCTTGGATGTTCTTTCCTAATCTACTAGGCTAATTAGTGGTGTTGTAAATTTTTTTTGAACCCTTAAAGGGAGTTAAAACTATGAAATGATGCATGGTTCCTTGTGTTTTTGGTAGTAGAACAAAGATAAAAACACACATAATTCAGCATCCAATAATGAAATATTCCAAATTCTTGAATCTTCTAAAATGAAATTCTATGCACCTTTGTTCAAATATTGAATGTCCCCCTCTTCTTCTATGTAGCTACAATGTAACCCCAACCAAATGCAGTCTTAGATTTTACCATCAACAAAAAGGAAGAGCTTTTTTGTGTAAAATCAGGGCATTATGGCACAGGATGTTTTTTTATGGTGGAAATCTGATTGTGAAAATTTTAGAAACAAAGAAGAAAGAATTGTGCCTTTTTTGCTTCAAAAAGTTCACCAATGGGCTACAGATAAATTATCTCACTTAGGATAGTGTGAGAAATGAACTGAACAATAATTGAACATATATTGGTCTTGTGCAAGATTAACAAATTTAGTCTGTAGAAACAAATTTCCTGGAGACTTATGATGTTATAACAGACCTGATTGATCAAGGCTTACCTGTAGATGTCTTGTGGTTGATCTTGGAAAAGTATTTGGCAAAGTTCCATGTCCATACTTGAACAAAAAACTCATCTCATGTGGAATTAATGAAGACAGAACATAGAGAGTGAGGCTTTTTACTAATGAAGGAGAATCAATCATCTCTGAGAGAATTGGAGTCACCAGTGGTGTCCTGCAGGGTAGTGTCTTAGGACCTACCCTAGTCAATATCTATATAAATGATATTTTTCAATTAACTACAGATCATCTATCTCTCTATGCTGATGACTCAAAGTTGTTTGGTGCAGTCAATTCTGAGTCACTACAAGCAGATCTTGACCATATTCAAAACTGGGCAACAGCATGGTACATGAGCTTCAATATTGACAAATGTAGTGTTATTCATTTTGGCAAGTCTAACCCAGGTTTCAAGTATACAATAGTCAATCCAGCTGTAAATTACATTCAAGAGCTACAAAGTGTGGAGGAAGAAAGAGATCTTGGAATCATTGTTGACAACCAGTGTAAATTCCATTCAAACTGCAAGAAGACTGTGTCTCATGCAAGCTCTGTCCTAGCACTTTAAAAAAAAAACTATATCCAGTAGGTCTCCCTATGTTTTTGTTTGGTTGTATAAGACCCTTGTCAGATCAGTGCTTGATTTTGAATATGCATAGCATCACCAGGATACAGGTGTGACATACAGCTTTGGAAGGGGTTCAGAGGAGAGCCACAAAGGCAGTATCTAAAATGAGAGACAAACCTTATGATGAATGCTTGCAGGAGCTGAAATTATCTACACTGGTTTACCAACAACAAAGAGTTGATATACTAATGACATATAAGCTTACTTCATAAGAACCCCTTCCCCCCAATTCATTTGTCATTTCCCCAAAATATTGGTACTGACAGGAGGGTACATTCAAAGAAGCTGTTCAAGCCATCTATCAAAACTTGACACCAACAACAGTTTTTCTCCAGCTGTGTAGTCCCCTGGTGTAAACCCCTGGTATAGTCCCTCAAATACAAATCTCAGTACCCAATGATGAAGTTTTCAAGAAGTTATTAGATGTCAAATGGAATTATTATTATTATTATTTATTTTTAACCCACACTATACAGAGGTACAATACGTGGAGTATCACGAGGAAAAACACAAAAAATGCGACACAAGACAATATATAAATAAAAAATTACCAAATTACAGTGTAACACATAATAATTTAAAAGAAACGAGAGCAAAAAAAAAAATTACGTAAAAGGAGGGGGAAAAGAGGAAAAGAGAGAAAAAAAAAAACTGACAACTTGCAGAATCTAATAAGCAGGCATTAATGTTATCATTATTGGATTTTTACTCACTCTTTACAGATCTAAATTGTAGAATGACCAAACAGAGAAAAACAACTAAACAAATAAAAGAAAAATAACTTATGACTGAAAAAACCTGATAAGGTGATGGTGCGGAGAAAAATGGATACAAGCAGTATTTGAAAGTTTTCTGTGTAGTGCTTCCAGTTTTTCAGTAATATTAGGAACAAGAAATTTATTAATAATTACCCGGTTTTTGGTCCAAGGTGGAAGAAACAACAACAATTTACAAAATCTAAAATAATTAATCCGGATTCTTTTTAACTCAGTTTTCTTCAGAAGGAGAAAAATTCCAGAAGCAAAAAGAATTGAATGGTCACAAAAAGTTGAGTAGAGCTTGGCTAACGCGAGTTTATTATATTTACCTCTATTGGCAACAATCTTAGCATATCCTAATTTAATTTTCATATTAATATCTGAGACTGTGCGCTGGCGCAAGCTCGGAAGACTATTAGTAATAGAAATACCGAGCCATCAAAGAGAATCTACGAGAGGGATAGAACACAAGGAATTGTGTTCCTTGGAAGTACCAATGAGATGCATTTGATGATTAATCATTCACATCATCAAGTATGGAGCAATTAACAGATCAAGATGGATCTTAATTTGCTTTAAAGTACAAATTAAGGTTAATAATAAATCTAGAGATGTATGGTGCCATATTTATTTGATTACATCCACTGTCTTCATCTTTTTTCTACTGCATTTGACAGTTTACTGAAAATTGAAGAAGAAAAACTAACCTCATTGAAAATCTGATCACAAGGTCTTTGAAGATCACAAGGTATTTGCAGGATAGTTGCAATTTATGCCTGCTTAGTAAAGTGACCACAAGGTAGATATGTTCCCAAAAAAACATTTTCTAGTGGCTTGGCACCACCACACAATAGCATATGCATTTTGAATAGCATATGCAAGATGGTTGGGCATGACAAGCAGCATCTGTCTCTAAATAGTATATTGTTGTGTATATGCAGAATTAATTTGTAGCTGAGAGGGGTAGAGTACACAGCAGAAGTATATATATGAACAGTAGGGAAAAGTTTCTAAAAAATGACACACATCATAGTGCACTGACTGGGAAGTTCCCAGTACATCAGAGAAATAGTTTTGGTTGCTACTTGGTTTTCCATTGGATAAAAGCCCTAAACATTTGTCATTGCACATGGAAAAAGAGGTGGAGTTATGAAGAGGTGTCTAAATTGATGTGTTTTAAAAATCTTAAATGGAGAGTATAGGATTTTTCTACTGTTTGTATATATACTTGTGCTGTGGACGGAGTATGCCACTTAAATTTCCATGGCTAATTGTTGTACTCTTTGTCAAGTCTTTGCTTGAAAGATGAAGTAGTGGGTGGATGTTTTTTAAATTGGGCTTATGTGGCCTTGTTGGGGGAAATAGACACAAGCAATATACTGGAAAACCACATAACAAGTAGTTGGTTCAGGTTGCTCTGGAGACAATTAAAAAGATTGCAAAATATGTTAAATTGGGGGGCAATACACAAAGAAAACTTTTAGTACAAGAGGAGGGGAGGGCTAGGATTTAAAATACTGTTTTTTTGTGTCTCAGTTCATTTCTGTTTAATTTTGTTTGACATTTCCGAATTGTTCGTTTTGTGTTAAGTGTAGTATTTTTTTTGTTGCCATAGCCCCCAACTTTTCTTTGAGGAGCATTACAATTGGAATCAAACAGTAAGCTATTTAATGTTATTATATTTTGGTTTTATGTTATTGTTTTCAAATCGCTGGATGTTATAATTTAAGTTAATTAAAGCAGTGCTTTTATCTCAACTCCACTACAAAAAAAGAGAATAAGTTGTCACTGTACAGGTCCCTTTTGTGACTCATAAAATAATTTGCACCAGCATCAATTAGCATATTTGGAAAGAGTGTTGAAAGGTGACAAGAGTGGCAGATTATTTGTCTAAAGTTTCACTGCTCTCCCAAAGCCATTGGTTACACCAAACTTAAAAAGAACTGGATTTTTTTTTTTCATTGGAAGTATCAATGGTAAACATAATACAGTCATAAAGTCTAATTTTGAAAACACAAAGGATTTCAAGGTCACAATGGTAAAATCCTTCAGCTACAAAGGTATGCCTAATAGGACACTCAAATAAATATAAATTATAGCAGTCAATGAATATCTCATCTTGAAGCAATGTTGACTAGTTTGCCACTCTTGTCACATTGCATACGCTGGATATGCAACAATAAATATTTGGTACTTTTATTTGCTATCATTTTTTTATGTTCTATGAAAAAATATATTCGATATATAATAAACGGTATAATGCTCATGAAATAAATAACATTTTTAGTGTTCAGGTCTGAAGAATTAAGGTGAAAAAATTAGTAATTGCCTATTTTTTTGGCTTTATTTTTTTTGTTACCATCTGTTATTGGGCTCATCTGATTAAGAGCTCTAATTTTTAGCTTTAAAAATAATTTTCTATTAAAGGGGGTGTAGGTTTGTAGACTGCCCCAGCTGGTACTTTCCAAGGGGGCTGCTCAGAGAGAAGATAACAAAAAGAACAGAGGATTGTTTCTAAAGTATATTATGGCCACACAAAATCAAGCTCCAATTTATCAAGACATCAAAACAACCATTAAAAACGTTGTGGTAGAGTGTGGTCTGGACTCAGAAGTGGAAATTGTTGCTACCAAAGTTGAATATGCAACTGTGGACTCCTCAAGCTCTCCTGACTAAGCTGTGTTGCAAAAAATCTCCATTGAAAAATTAAAACCACCTGCTAATCCCAAAACAACTCCAGAATTCAAAGTTGAAGGAAGCAAAGTGCCATCAAATCTTGAGGTCCTGAAGGATGTTGGACAATGGCCCATAAAAATCTGCAGTGATTGAGCCAGTTCAGATTGACAAACCTTGCTTTGCTGTGTGCAGAGGACTAAATAACCAGTGAAATTGATTTCAAGGGTGTTTCCTCCATCGTTAGCCCTGGCTACTGCTAACAGCTTAAGGTTATTGTGATAGTATGCCAAATAAATAGGAAGAATTTGGAATTTACAAATATTAACCCCATATTCCAACTACATACTTAACAACCACCTATACCTCAAATCCCAGACTCTGTTCAACACACTAACTCACACTATTTCATGTACATCCAACCCAACCAAAAATATATGCCCTCCCACATTTCACACACTCTAATCAAGTATTAATTTCTCCTACTCCAAATCCCTACTGTTATGATAGAAGAAGACACCAGTAGCAGCCAAAGTTGACAAGGGGGAATACAGCTCCAAAATTGCAGACAATAGTAATATATTTTTTATCCCAGAGCATAATGGACATAATCCAACCATTTTTCATGTTTTATTATTTGTGTAACTATAGTCTGTTTCAAGGCAAGGGGTTGGTTATTCATTGGACTCAGAAAGAGGGTAGTACTTTTAGAGTACGCCTCAGGTGGTGCCCATACTAGTTATGCCACTGCCTATGACTGACAATTTGTAGCTTCAATTTACAAAGCAGTGTCACAACCAAAATTAAATAATTGTGAGGTATTCAAAGTTCGATTGGCCACTCTCAAAATAACATAAAAACGTCACTCATTAGGATATATGCAATAAATCGCTGCATTTGAAGAATTACCCAAAGAAAGATCAATCACATAATCTGACAATACATCATTGTTACTGGCAATCCTGGGGTCAAATAGCCTCGGCTGTAAACAAGATTATAGGCATATTAATTCATTTTGATATTTGGGATAAAAACATAACTTCCATAGCAGCTTTTTTTTAACTCTGGAAGTTCATACGCTTATCAATGGATCTAGAGCCTGAATGGGGAGCAAAAGGGTATTGGTTCTCATCTGATGAAATATTTGCAATTGTAATTCTATTTTCAAATTGAACTGCAAAAGTGCTGCTTTTTCTGAATTATTTTGTGGTTACTGAAAATTTTTGCATAGAATCAAGCTGATTTTTTTCAACTTTCCTGACAGTCAGCCTGCAAAATGCAGTACTATTGTTTCTATGAAAACTATGGCAACCTTAAACCAAAAATTCAAAGCAAATGTGTTTGTAAATTTCCACCAGATATCATGACAATAAAATATAAAACTTCAAAAATTCTGTGTCTCATCTTTGAATTATTGTTGTCTAGTTTGGACGAAAGTCTTTTTTCTTGGAATGTAGGCATTAACAAGGAGGTTCCTTAAAATTTTGCCAGATTTTAAATCAAACCCGAATTTAATTTCAAATTTAGAACAGTCTTGATTTATGTACTTGTTGATTAAACAAAATACACTCAAGAATTACACTTTGGTTAGATCTCAGAAAACTGGTTTCATAGCCACAAAGACAAGTGATAGGTGATATAATGCATTGGACTTGTATAATTTGGGCTGTATATTTGCACATTAGGGGGTGGGGGTTATATAGGGTTAGGGGTGCTGTTCAAGTAGTTTATCAGCCCCCCTCCTGATGGGCATATATAGCTTAAATCATTGGGGTTAACCTAACTTCACTGCTTGGGTGTGTTCGTTTAATTAACAAGTGCTGAACATTCTATGTATTCTATAAGATAATTCTATATCAATAGATTTTTAATAGCTCAGAAAGGTGTTTAGATAAGGTAAAAATGTTGCTTTTTGTATAAACTCTATTTAATATTTGAAAGATAAATAGTTAAGCATGGTGAATACAAGCTCATAATGCTTTTTGTTCTCAGATTGACATCAGAGCAGGTCCTTGAATTTTTCTTCCACATGGCTTTAAATTTCAAAGAAAGTGTTTGGAAAATTCCAAGATTAGGGGAAGTTTCTTAAGCTCATATTTCCTCCTCATTCTTGTTTTTGCAACTCCCCTTCCTTATGAATTGGGAGAGGAGGGGGAGAGATTTCCATATGGGCACCATTAGTCAAGCATTTGATTTGGTTAGTAATGTGGTATCAGTACTTTCTTGTATTTTTCTTTAGTTTTTGTGACTGAATATTTTACAAGTATTTTAAGTTGATTGTTATTTTTTCATAGCTATTTTTAATTGCATTTATATATTTTTCAGACAGCAATTTCAAACAGCAAACACTTCCAGCATGGCAGCCCATAGCTACTGCTGGTACAGTTCTGCCAGCATTTTTTGTAATTGGCATTGCAATGCTACCAATTGGTGTTCTCCTGCTTCTAAGTTCCAATGATGTATGTGTCTTTCTCATTAGTTCGTAATCCTAAAATAAGTGTTCTTCCTAAAGAAAAAGTAATGGTCTTAGCCTTAAAAGAGGGATGATGAATCCAAGAATTTTGAAGGTCATTTTCATGTCAGAGTGTATACAATAATAATGATTATCATTTTAAGTTATCTTGAGTTGAATTAGAATGTTCTCATTTTTTTTTACAGGGCACTCACCTTTGATAACAAATAGCAGTTGCTTTCAGATTCATCATATTGCCTGTTTAGAGTTTTTTGTTCATTTTTTTTACTGCATTATTTGATTTCACAACAAATGCAAGTCAGCGAAATTTCTCAGTCTTATTTGATGCTCAAAATAGGAATGGCATGGGCATATTTACTACCTTAGAAAATGTGTACACATTAAAGAATTATTCCTTAAAAGACTGATGGTATCCAAATGGATTCCATTTCAAAAACTATACCTAACCTACTTCTTATTTTCTAAAGTCCTACTTACTTCCTAAAAATTACTACTACTTTCCTTATTTCCTAATTTACTTACATTCTGAAAATTCTGTGTACTTCCTACAAAATTTGCATTAGGCCTAGAAGAGAGTTTGGACGTATGTTGTTTGTAATTTCTTCTTCATCCTTTTTAAAGCCTGGATACATTGCAAAATTCTGCTATTTTAATTAATATTGGTCAACATAAACATACTCCTTGTGTCAAAGATAAAGAACTCTCTCATCTTTGTTCTATGAATGATAGAGTCTTTATGCAGTGTGATATGGGCTTTGGCAGGTAATGCATTGTTTTAACTATTTATTAGGAGATGATTTTACACCTTTTAATGTCGTTTCTGTTTGGACAAGTTTCCAATCAGCATTTCAAAATCGGAAAGATAGCTCCTATGAAAGCTACCCTTTTTTAGGTTCACAATCTTCGCTGCATCTCTAGCAGACGAGCCCACTTCGCTGCATCTCTAGCTTCTATCATATCAGAAACTGTAATATGAAAATATGTTTTGATGGTTCTATGGATTTTCTGAAGTAGCCTATATTCTTCTTGCTCTAGTAAAGAATATGGCACAGGTGCTTCCTCTTTCATTCCAGCTTTAAACCTTGATAATATCTGATTCCTACTTTTATCTTACTTCATACTTACAGCAGAGCTCCAAAGAATTGAGATTCCTTTAGACATGTTGACCTGAAATGAAAGAATATGCTGGTTTTGGTTGTTTCTCAGTTGGCTATATCTCTGCTGGGCTCTCCATTTTTTTGCCCCTGATTTGGATCTAAGAGCAATTCAAATATTCAGCATATTTTGTGTGTGTCAAATATGGCTCTGAAGCATGGGCGCTCAGAAAAGCGGATGAAGATTTGCTAGATGTTTTCCAGAGAAATTGCTCAGGGATTGTTCGGGGTACCCGGACGACTGACCGTATTTCAAACAATAGGCTATACGAAAAATGTGGTTCAATACCGCTCTCTAGGGCTATAATGAAAGAAAGGTTGAGGTGGCTAGGGCACGTTGTGCGGATGAAGGATGACAGATTATTGAAGATTGTTCTTTTTGGCCAACCGTCTAGGGCTAAACGGAAAGCAGGTCGCCCTCGTCTGGGGTGGGAGCACGTCATAAAGAAAGATTTAAAGGAAATGGGAACTTCGGGGGCGGGTGTAAAAAGGGAGTCTTTAAATAGATTGGGATGGAGGAGGAGCGTGCGTAGCTGTGTTGGCCTCAGGCGGCTTGGTGCTGCGGTGAGCTGTTAGTAGTAGTAGTAGTAGTAGTTTTGTGTGAGTGTCCATCTTCTACCACTGATTCCAGGATTTTAAAGCACTATTGCCTGGGTGCAAAACACAGGAAATTTTTTGAGCTGTTATTAACCATCATTTCTCCCATCAAACAGGGTCCGATATTTTTAAATATATTATCAACGTTTTAAAGAAGAAGATGATGTATTAGTCCTTGTATTGCCCCTATGCAATAACTATTCTGCAGACCACCCCTAAGTGATGAAAGAACTTTCATGGTGGTCTCTTGTTTATCTTGCATTGAATTATGTGCTTTTGAATCCCCTAAAAGCCCTGGACAGCCAGTATCCAGACACTGTCCTGTGTTTCTATCTTGCCTTACTCACCAGATTTTTGTCTATTTTGCTCTTGCAGTTGGCCTACTCCTCTCATTCTGCCTTTGCTATTCTAGCTTTACGTTTTCTTTTCCCTTCTTTCTTGAAATTACTACAGTCCATATAGTGCCAAATCTATTACTCTCCAAGCTAAAGTTTGACTTGTTCTTTCCGGAAGGTATTTTAGATTGCAAAAAGTATAGAGGATTTATGATTGCAAGTGTTAGAGTATAGATGTATAAATATAATAAAAGATGTATAGATATAAAAGTATAGAGGATTTATGATTGCAAGTGTTAGAGTATAGATGTATAAATATAATAAAAGATGTATAGATATAAAAGTATAGATGATTTATGATAGTAAGTGTTTTATTCACGCATTGGCTTTGAAAGCATTTAATTTTATCATTTAATGCAAGTGCGAATAACTAATCCCTTCCATTCGTGAGGTTTTCTAAAAAAAAAAAGAAGAAACACTTTTTGTTAATATTGTTCTTGTCTTAGCATATTGTTCTTGTCCTTGTCTGGCACAATTATTTGTGCTAAAGATCGAAATTGAGCTTAAAGATCGGGATATGAGGAAGGGGTTTACCCCTCGTATCCAAGCTAATTTCTGTTTCTCTCCATCCCCCTGATCTCCCTCTCTTCCTACCTCACTCCCTCTTTTTTTTCTTTCTTATCCGCTACCCCCTCTTTCTCTTTCTCCCTCCATATTTCCCCCTTCCTCTCTCTCTTTCCTGTTCCATCTCTTAATTTTTTTACAAAAAATTAAACAAGAAAAACGGGTTTTAATTTCTATAAAGCAGTGAATACAACACATTTAATTAAACACAAATACTCCGAATATTTCGGCCCCACATCCGGGAGCCTTTCTCAACGGAAAAAAAAAATTCTTACATAAACATAAAAAACATACTAAACAAACAAAAGAAAAAATATAAATAAATAGGAAAAGAAAACTCACATATTAAATAAACAAACTCCATTCACTGCCGTATAAAATCGAATGCTTATATTGACACACCTTCTCACAGAATATAAATTGACATCTATCAAAAAATGAGAATATATTTATACTTAAACTAAAACAAAAACAAAAAAGGTCAGCTAACCCCCGGCCCATAACCCCTAAATAGATCTCACAGGTTCATCACCCAATGTTTGAATTATAAATTGAACAGATTCGTTTGCTCGCAAGCTTAGCTGCAGTTCGTTTACCTTTCCCAGCATTTAACCCAGTCTGACCTTTGACCGCACGGTCATCATTCGTATCCGAACTATTCTCAAAAATAGTACTGGTTGAAAATTTACCTGCTTTTTAATTAAACTATTATAAATCGAATTGATCCTAAAATCCCCTTCATCTCTATTGATACTAATACCCCCATATATTATCTTTTTTATTTCTATAATTTCCCTGAAGCTTTGTAAAAGTCCTACAGACGTATCTACTATTTTTGTTTGATCAAATAAAATACTGTGATGAGGAAAATTATAAAGATGTTCTGCAACAGCTGACTCAAACGTTTCTGGTGTTTTGTTTTGTTTTAGAGCGCAATCTATTGCATTCTTGTGTTGCTGTAGCCTATTTTCTAAAATCTGTTGCGTTCTTCCCACATAAAATTTACCACAAGAGCATGGAATTTTGTATACTCCCTTTTGCAAATTTCTCGGTACCTTGTCTTTCCCTTTATTTAACAACGAGCTTATATTTTGTCCTGATTTAAATGCTGTATTTATATTATGTTTTTTTAATTCTCTTCTTAATTTTTGTGATAATATTGGGATAAAAGGCAAAGTTATGTAATTTGTTTCTTGATTTGACCCATCTTCTTCTAACATTTTTGGTTCCATCAACTTTTTTTTCCTTTTTTCAATTATTTGAGAAATCAAATAATTGGCTTTCCGGAAAATATGATTTCTCAAATAATTGAAAAAAGGAAAAAAAAGTTGACGGAACCAAAAATATTAGAACAAGTTGCTCTGTGGTAGCACAGTGGATTTATGCTCGGCTCGGCAATACTGGGCCCAGGGGTCGATCCCTGCTGCGACAAGGGTTGTTGACAGGCTTGCTACTTGTCCTGTAAAATAGACCCAGCAATTGAAGCGTCGGTTCGACGTCCTATGCGCCAGCAATGTTACTGGAGGATTTTAGTCCTTCTCCCTTTTTTTTAATTAAATTGTTATCGTTTTGTCAGACTTAGAATAGAATATATGTAATCATATAGAATATAAATATCATTATTAAAAAAAATATGTAAAAGAAAAACAAGGAGCAAAAGAAAGTCCAATTGAGGCTATCTCACTGCACAAGTATGCCCTTGAAATATATTTTTGTACCATTTTGATCAATAATGGATATTAATGAAACCTATTTTTCCTTATAGATTAAAAATAGGCTTTATATTGTAAATCGTTGTCATTTGGAATTTTTACCCCAGAATTAGACCATGCAGGGGGTGTACCCCTACCTTGTCAATCAAAGGTGTGCACCCACAAACCTCAAGATCCTTGCTATGAACATTTCCTTAAAGTACTAAGGATATCAAAATAGAAATATTTTTACCCGTGGAGCTATCTTAAGTCTATTCATACCTGAAAACCATGATTTTTCAGATTTTCTTTTAGTTGTTTCAAAATTATGGAGTTTTTAGGGCAAAATCACGTTTATATCAGTGTTTCCACATTGAACTTTGAAAATAAATAAGCAGAAATAATTTGTCTAATTTGGCAACGCTTTTTGTTATTGAAAATTTAAGTATTAGTTCTTTTTGTGTCCTTTTCTGCACCTTCAAAGGAAAGCCAATCCTTCTTAAGCTGCCATATGTTCGTAGCTTCTTTTTTTTGATGGCCAATACCACTAAGAACTTCATAAACTACGTATGGAGTCTTTTTCGCTAAGGATTGAATTCCCGATTTGTTTTTCTAATATTTTAACATCTGAATGGTTGTGTAAGTTTCAAATTAACCAACTCAACAATCAGATTTCATTTTCACGGCCCTTGTTACTTTAAAATGAATATTTAGCCGTTTTTTGGCTTGTAAAGCTTGTTTTTTTTTGGTTTTCGATGCCGGTTTCCTCTAAGATATCAATAATTGTAACTTTAGGTCGATTACCAAAAAAACTTATTCTTTGTTTCAGACTCTGAATATCGTACATAATAGGATGGACATAACAAAGTTTTCCAGATCAAGAGAGGAATTGTCACCTTCTCTGTATCTATATTGCATGATCATCCCAAACTTATTATTTCGAATGAAGGGGTGATAGGGTGTATCCCCCCTTCTTATTGACTAGAAAGATTTCTCACGAAGATTTGGAAAACTGAGACCCGAAAATGACTTTTTGAGGCTTCATCCGTGCCTCGCCCTCAAAAAGATTAGTGACCTCAACATAGTTGATGTGTAGTTGAGTAGTGCTGTTTAACTGTTAATGCTACTGCTTATGCATTGTATGACAACTATATTTGTTTATTTAGTGTATTATATTATATATTATAATATATTATATTATATAGTGTAGAAAACTATATAAGGACTATATTTGTTTGAGGAAAAATGCGCCACCACGTGGTAGAGTTACTTTTGAAACTGAGAGGCGTGATAAATAGCTTTTTTGTAGTTGTAAAGCTAATTGGTGATCTCTGAATTTTTATTTGATAGTGTTTTGACCCTAATGGGGCCGAAGTTGTTGTGTGGCATAAAACGGAAGAAATAATGATTTTGCTAATGATTTCTTTTTCAGTATTTAACAACCACTATTTAAAGAGGATCTTGTCTGGTCTGGGGTGTCGGGGTGAAAACACAAACAAACAAATAAACTCACTTTATGACCATCTAACTCGCAAAATATATTTTGCATATATGGGCTTGAAATCTCTGGTAAAAAGTTCTCTGGTATATTGAATTGATGCTGCAGTTTTTATCAGGATTCTTCCCTTCTGGGGATTGTCTTCGATATTTGTGCTGTGCAGATAACGTTTGATGCATGACTTTAACTCTTAAGGGCATGAATTGTTCGTATTTGTGTTCAGCGTTAACATTTTTTATAGTTTGCTATGAAACCATTCTTATGCATTGTATGGAGAGTCGTATCCGATAGAGGCTGCCCTGTTTGCCCCTCCCTCACTTGATGAAATGTTTCTACGATCCGAAAATTAGTTAAAATGCGTGTAGAAAAAAGGTGTGTATTAAAGGAATGGAAGTTCTTTAGTACTAAAACCCGAAACACATTTCTTAGTTTTTCGGCTTTCATGTACAGTTTTGCCATATTACATAACGCCTTTGAAGTTGCCGCAATCGATACTAGATTCTTGTAATACCATCGTCCCTTAACATGAAAGAGGTATCTCACATGTTTTAAATATAAATTGGAAAGTCAGGAAGAGGGGTAGGGGGCTGAAAGGGCTTCTCTAATTCATTTTTTAAATCAGTTGCAAAGTAAGGAAGACCTTACTATCTGTTGTCTTTTTGTCCACATTTTGAATTGCATATTTGTACTTATTTAATAAGAATTAGAGGCCAGAGACACTCCAAACGCTTTTTGTAGCTGGGAGGGATGAACTCCAGCATAAAAAAAAATCAACGTGAAATGCATGCTATTGTGTGATGTCTCGATTTTTGGTATATAAATATTTTTCATTATTGATGGTTGGTGCACTACTACTACTAATAACTCACCGCAGCACCAAGCACTACGCATGCTTCGCCTCCATCCCAATTTATTCAAAGCCCCCCTCTTTACACTCTCCCAGGAAGTTCCCATTTCCCTTAATTCTTTCTTTACGACACCCTCCCACCCCAACCGTCGACGACCTGCTTTCCGTTTAGCCTTAGACGGTTGGCCGAAAAGGACAATCTTTGGCAATTCGTCATCCTTCATCTGCAGAACGTGCCCTAGCCATTTCAACCTTTCTCTCGTTATAGTCCTATACCCTTCCTAAAACCGAACTGGTCTTCTCGCAAAACTTTGTCCACAGGATCTCTAAGTCTAAAAAATATCATAATACTAAGTAATTTGCTACCTGCAGAAACCAGGCTAATGCCTCTATAATTACCACGCTCACTCTCCTCACCTTTCGTATACAGGGGTTTAATTAGGGTTTTCCTAAAATCACTAAGTACTTCCCCTTTTTCAGAATCATATTCATAACCTCAGTAACTTGTTTCTGACCTCAGAGCCACCATATTTCAGAAACTCATTTAACACACTATTAGCACCTGGGGCCTTTTTTATTTTTTATTCCTTTTATTACTATTATTATTATTATTTTTTAATAATGATAATAGTATAAAATAAATGTTATTATTTTTTAATAAAAATAAATATTATTATTTTTTATTCCTTTTAGTACTATTTAATCCGTTCATTATTGATGGTATCCTTTTAGTACTGGATGGTTGATATACTGGTATGAATATTCAAGGCCATATCCAGGGGGAGGGTTAGGGGGTTTGGATCCCCCCCCCCCCAAAAAAAAAAATTGTTTGACTCGTAAAAATGTAACATAAAAGAATATAAACACATTTTGGATGCGTTTTTTGAAGTTTTTTTTTGTACCCCACCCCTGGAAAAAAAAATCATGATACGACCTGTTAATATTTAGAAATCGTTCTGACAATTGAGATAGTCTTTCTTGCGGTAAGCCTATTTTCTTGAACAAACTAGCTGGATGAAGAATAACAGCGTAAATGATAGTGCAGATAAAAACTTTATCTTGAATGGTTGTCTTGTTCAAATAGTTGTACATAGACACTTGCATTAATGTGTTATTAATGTATACCGAAATGACCTGCCGTGAATAGAATACAAAGCGTTTCAGTAGCTCTAGCCTAAAGACTACCTTACATAATTTTTATGCTCTAGGAATCAAACCAAAAATGGGTTGCCTCCAAATGGAGTAGGAAGGGACTATAAGAAAGGATTTAAAGGAAATAAAAACCGCTTTTTTTAGGGCTCGGTGATTTGTCTAGACACCAAAAATTGTTTTTACCCTAAGCATCACTTTGTATTTCAGTGCATTCCTCTGTGCATTCTATGCAGGCTTTTATGAGAAAGACACTATCGGATATTATATATTAACAATGGCACACAAATCTGATCCTTAGGGGGGAGGGGGCATCAAAGTTGTCTGCTGGGAGGCAATGGTCGAAATTGGAAAAGAAATAGTTTCATCACTACCCCTCCTCCCCCCCCAGTGTGAAGTATGTACACAGGGCCGTATCCCGGATTTTTTTCGGGGGGTGTTTTACACAAGGATTTTTTTTGGGGGCGTTTTACATAAGAATGTTTTTTTCGAAGGAGGGGGGTACACAAAAAAAAATCAAAAACGCATAAAAATTTCGTTTATATCCATTTTGTTACGTTTTTAGGAGTCAGAAAAACATTTCGGGGGAGGGGTTAACCCCTTAACACCCCCCCCCCCTGGATACGGCCTTGTATGTACATTAGGGTTGTATTCTTTTGCAAGGTATAAAATGGATTTATTAAATTTTTGACTTAATGTAAGTTCTGCAGGACATTGGACTTTAACATCTAGTTTAGTTTTTATCCTTTATTAACTCCTTTTTCGCTTGTTTACAGGTAAAGGAATTTGTATATGATTACACTGATTGTCGATCAAATTTGAGGGGATTTGATGGAAGTTTTATACCCTGTGCGGATGTGACAAAAGACAACCCTGGTGCTTCTTGTGACTGTGAAATCCCTTTTGAACTAAATGAAGACTACGTGGTAAGCTCTTTTTTCTTATTGACGTCATCATGTCAATGTTGACGTCATCATATCAATGTGGATAAGCATCAGTAAATCATGTATATGAACACAAGAAATGTGTTTTCAACATATTTTTAAACACATTGTTCTAAACACAAAGTAATTTCTGGACTTCTTGGAATTTTTTTCTTATTGTAGTGTAGTTTGTGTAAATAAAAAAGATTCAGTATGCTCCTAGGGTTGTACATCATTTCATAACTTTTAAATAAATCTTTTAATATTTTCTTGAAAGGTAAAACTGATGGTCTTGATGGAATGGTTTCTTCAGTTAGACGGAGGGGCAGATCCAGGATTTTTTTTTTAGGAGGGGGGGGGGCAAAATAGGTTGATCCGATTAATTTGCGTTAAGAGCAAGTTTAATTAACGCAAACTTGCTTTAATTAAGTAAATTACACTACTTTAGAATACGTTAGGGGGGGGGGGTGCCCCACTCACCCCCCTCTGGATCCGCCACTGGTTAGGCGTTTCAAAATATATGTGTTAAGATGTCAAGCATGCTAAGACGTCAGTAGGGGTTCCCTGTCTACAGATAATCAGTGTTGGTTCTTTCGCCTCAAACTATGGCGGCGTAAGACAAGGTCATATCCAGGGGGGCTATGGGATTTCACCCTTCCGCTACCCCCGAAATGTTTGTCCGATTCGTAAAAACATAATAAAAATAAAAAATAAAAATGTTGATGTGTTTTTATAGTTTTTTTTGTAGCCCCCCCCCTAAAAATATCCCGGATACGTTCTTGGCGTAAGAAGAAAAAAATCTTCAGAAGGAAATGAGTGGTCATACTTGTTAAGGCGTTCATTAACACTAATTTGCACCATTTGCTTCAATGGTAGAGGAATATAACAATATTGAGAGGCTTTTGACTAATAAGAGGGGAAGGAATATTCCTCTCCTTGCAATCAGGAACATTGAATGGCAGCAATGGTAATTATATGGTAATGTTAATTTTATAATAATCATGGTAATTATACCATACCATAATCAATATTGCCATAAATAATTAATCCCACCATATCAGCTGCCATTATGAATTATTACCACTTAATACCATAATTACCAGAAAATTAGTAATTAACTAGTATTACCATACACATTAATTAATATAATTAATTATGGTAATTAAATATATAATGGTAATTATATTACAAAAAACAATTCACAAGTAGAATAACAGAGAAATTTTTGTTCTATAAAACAGTGGAATTCCAAACTTAAGATGGATATTTCGACCCTATGTCCAAGGGCCGTCATCAGCATAACACAAATGAAAATATTAAATTGTAAAAGAGAAACTTACATTAAAATACGGTCTTTAAAACTAAAGAATATTTAAAAACAGCACTAGCATCATAACTTCAAGCAAGTTCAACCAGGACTGATAGATAAAGTGAAATGAGACGATGCAGTTCATTCAGACGAAATAATAATTAAATACACGCTTTCAATGCTAATCTTGCCTTTGTGGTAGCTGACCTCAAAGGTTTTTTTTGTAGCAGGTTCACTAGTATTGTCTATTGGTTTTGTAATATATTTTGTTAGATCATTTTTAATTAAATTTGTGTGTAAAGCGTTTAGTGAGTGTTCCCCCAAATCCCTATTTAAAGTAATTATATCGAGGAAAAAGATATTGTATATGGAAAATGATTTTGTCAGCTGTCAAAAAGTATTCATAATGAGAGTTATGCTAATGAAATAACTCCATATATGAAACACAGTTCTATTTATATATCAACTGTATTTCTATTTTTTATATTTATTTTTATTACATTTTAATATATTTATTAATATCCCTGAATTGTTTTGAAATAATAAAAAGCTCATGGCAATACTTAACCTTGGAGTGGCTGAAATATTGGCCAAAACAAGACTTAGTTTTATTTCTGCTGTTTAATTGCGAAGAGCTTACGGAAGTTTCCAAATATTCTTCTTTCAAATAATTTATCAACAACTAGCAAAATCTTCGTCATCTTCTATAAACTAGCGCCATCTTCGCTGGCGTAAATGCGACTTTTACGTCGTTTCCGTTCGCTCACTACGATCAGGAGCTCTCGCCTTTGACCCTCGCACTCTATTCTAATGATATCACATTTTTTTTTTCTTTAGTTTGTATTTTTCTAGTTTTTATAGCCTTTTTTGATTTTCAGGGCTCTAAAATATTCTGGGTAAGCTTTCTTATTTCTAGCTCAACTAGTTCAGTTTATTCCTGAGTGTAAAGGAAAATGACCCGCATCCACTCACTTGACTATCTATAAACATCTATTGAGTTGCTGATACGATAGGATGAAGATCCTGCAGAACCATTGGTCATAGGGCCTCCAGTTCTGTCAGCGGTGCAGTTGTCGTGTTTTTTTTTTACATGGACAGGTAGCAGGGCCGTATTCAGGGGGTTGGGGCTAGGGGTTTTGACCCCCCCCCCCTTTACCCCCGTCATGTTTGTCCGACTTTTAAAAACGTATTAAAAAGGAATATAAACATGTTTTTTACGCGTTTTTATTTACTTTTTTGTAATATTACGTATTAAGAAATTACATATTGAAAAAACACGCAAAACTGATTAATAGATAGAGATTATCTAATAGAGGTTAGCTTTAAGGGATTTTAAGCTTTTGTTTTAACTTTGCTCTTCTTAAAGAAAAACAAAACTTTTTTTTTCACTGATGAATAGACCTTATAGCAAATGGTCCTTTTGGCAAGCCCACAAGGACCAATCTATGTCTTTGAGGTTTTACTCCCAAGCTAAAGACTGTTGGGGAGGAAGAGGTGTATTTTAAATTTGGGTTGAATAAAGAGGATTTGAAGAATTTGTTTTTGGTAAGAGGGGGTAGTTTGGATTTTGGTGAGAGAAGAAAATTTTTGGGAAAGTTTAAATTGGTGGTCGGCCCCTACTTTTGCCCTATGTGTGAATGAGAATTTATTTCATTTTGTATCCAATTGTGAATAGCTGTCTGAGTTACGGAATGTACGTTTTGGACAAGTGTTTGGGAGTGAATGCTGGTTAATTGAGCGGATGTCTGAGAGGAACGTAGGCTATATGCTATTAAACAGTTGTGTAAGTTTCTTCGTTTTGGGATTAAATATTGGGAATCATGTTTGAGGGGATAGCTTGTTATGATTTTTAGGAATTGAATTCTATTATGGTTGTTGTTTGTTGTTTAAAATGTTTGACCTTGTTTGTTTTCTTGTTAGTTTCTATTATTTAAAGTTGTATTTTGTTCCTCAAGCTTCTTTTGTAGACTGTATTTTGTGTCGCTATGGCCCGCAGACTTTTTGCAATAAGTCTTATCTATCTACCTAAACTGATAGAGATACTTCCTACCTTGGTGCATTCAGTTGGTGCAATCTATCTTACGGTAAATACGGTTAAAAGATACGTCAAATCAGATATAAGATGCTGTTCTTTCAAGATTTTGGTTTCCAAAATGTCGTTTTATGTCCTTTTGTTGCTCTTGAAATAGTGAGAAAAGGGAGCTATTAATAACTAAAACGTTCTTGTAAAATCTTTGATCCCTAAAGAAATTGTTTCAGCAAGTACACAAGAACCTGATCGTTAGTAACACCAGTAAGTAACATAACAAGCATAACAGAACGGTAGCGTAAAAATAACCTACAAATTGCATGTCAAATCTTAATAAGAAATTTAATGACAATTACATTTACACACAAGGACCTGATCGTTAGTAACACCAGTAAGTAATATAACAAGCATAACAGAACGGTAGCGTAAAAATAACCTACAAATTGCATGTCAAATTTTAATAAGAAATTTAATGACAATTAAATTTACACACAAGGACCTGATCGTTAGTAACACTAGTAAGTAATATAACAAGCATAACAGAACGGTAGCGTAAAAATAACCTACAAATTGCATGTCAAATCTTAATAAGAAATTTAATGACAATTACATTTACACACAAGGACCTGATCGTTAGTAACACCAGTAAGTAATATAACAAGCATAACAGAACGGTAGCGTAAAAATAACCTACAAATTGCATGTCAAATCTTAATAAGAAATTTAATGACAATTACATTTACACACAAGGACCTGATCGTTAGTAACACCAGTAAGTAATATAACAAGCATAACAGAACGGTAGCGTAAAAAAAAACCCTACAAATTGCATGTCAAATCTTAATAAGAAATTTAATGACAATTAAATTTACACACAAGGACCTGATCGTTAGTAACACCAGTAAGTAATATAACAAGCATAACAGAACGGTAGCGTAAAAATAATCTACAAATTGCATGTCAAATCTTAATAAGAAATTTAATGACAATTAAATTTACACAAAAGGACCTGATCGTTAGTAACACCAGTAAGTAATATAACAAGCATAACAGAACGGTAGCGTAAAAATAACCTACAAATTGCATGTCAAATCTTAATAAGAAATTTAATGACAATTACATTTACACACAAGGACCTGATCGTTAGTAACACCAGTAAGTAATATAACAAGCATAGCAGAACGGTAGCGTAAAAATAACCTACAAATTGCATGTCAAATCTTAATAAGAAATTTAATGACAATTAAATTTACACACAAGGACCTGATCGTTAGTAACACCAGTAAGTAATATAACAAGCATAACAGAACGGTAGCGTAAAAATAACCTACAAATTGCATGTCAAATCTTAATAAGAAATTTAATGACAATTAAATTTACACACAAGGACCTGACCGTTAGTAACACCAGTAAGTAATATAACAAGCATAACAGAACGATAGCGTAAAAATAACCTACAAATTGCATGTCAAATCTTAATAAGAAATGTAATGACAATTAAATTTACACACAAGGACCTGATCGTTAGTAACACCAGTAAGTAATATAACAAGCATAACAGAACGGTAGCGTAAAAATAACCTACAAATTGCATGTCAAATCTTAATAAGAAATTTAATGACAATTAAATTTACACACAAGGGCCTGATCGTTAGTAACACCAGTAAGTAATATAACAAGCATAACAGAACGGTAGCGTAAAAATAACCTACAAATTGCATGTCAAATTTTAATAAGAAATTTAATGACAATTAAATTTACACACAAGGACCTGATCGTTAGTAACACCAGTAAGTAATATAACAAGCATAACAGAACGGTAGCGTAAAAATAACCTACAAATTGCATGTCAAATCTTAATAAGAAATTTAATGACAATTAAATTTACACACAAGGACCTGATCGTTAGTAACACCAGTAAGTAATATAACAAGCATAACAGAACGGTAGCGTAAAAATAATCTACAAATTGCATGTCAAATCTTAATAAGAAATTTAATGACAATTAAATTTACACAAAAGGACCTGATCGTTAGTAACACCAGTAAGTAATATAACAAGCATAACAGAACGGTAGCGTAAAAATAACCTACAAATTGCATGTCAAATCTTAATAAGAAATTTAATGACAATTACATTTACACATAAGGACCTGATCGTTAGTAACACCAGTAAGTAATATAACAAGCATAGCAGAACGGTAGCGTAAAAATAACCTACAAATTGCATGTCAAATCTTAATAAGAAATTTAATAACAATTAAATTTACACACAAGGACCTGATCGTTAGTAACACCAGTAAGTAATATAACAAGCATAACAGAACGGTAGCGTAAAAATAACCTACAAATTGCATGTCAAATCTTTATAAGAAATTTAATGACAATTAAATTTACACACAAGGACCTGACCGTTAGTAACACCAGTAAGTAATATAACAAGCATAACAGAACGGTAGCGTAAAAATAACCTACAAATTGCATGTCAAATATTAATAAGAAATTTAATGACAATTAAATTTACACACAAGGACCTGATCGTTAGTAACACCAGTAAGTAATATAACAAGCATAACAGAACGGTAGCGTAAAAATAACCTACAAATTGCATGTCAAATCTTAATAAGAAATTTAATGACAATTAAATTTACACACAAGGGCCTGATCGTTAGTAACACCAGTAAGTAATATAACAAGCATAACAGAACGGTAGCGTAAAAATAACCTACAAATTGCATGTCAAATCTTAACAAGAAATTTAATGACAATTAAATTTACACACAAGGACCTGATCGTTAGTAACACCAGTAAGTAATATAACAAGCATAACAGAACGGTAGCGTAAAAATAACCTACAAATTGCATGTCAAATCTTAATAAGAAATTTAATGACAATTAAATTTACACCCAAGGACCTGATCGTTAGTAACACCAGTAAGTAATATAACAACCATAACAGAACGGTAGCGTAAAAATAACCTACAAATTGCATGTCAAATATTAATAAGAAATTTAATGACAATTAAATTTACACACAAGGACCTGACCGTTAGTAACACCAGTAAGTAATATAACACGCATAACAGAACGGTAGCGTAAAAATAGCTTACAAATTGCATGTCAAATCATAATAAGAAATTTAATGACAATTAAATTTACACACAAGGACCTGATCGTTAGTAACACCAGTAAGTAATATAACAAGCATAACAGAACGTTAGCGTAAAAATAACCTACAAATTGCATGTCAAATCTTAATAAGAAATTTAACGACAATTAAATTTACACACAAGGACCTGATCGTTAGTAACACCAGTAAGTAATATAACAAGCATAACAGAACGGTAGCGTAAAAGTAACCTACAAATTGCATGTCAAATCTTAATAAGAAATTTAATGACAATTAAATTTACACTCAAGGACCTGATCGTTAGTAACACCAGTAAGTAATATAACAAGCATAACAGAACGGTAGCGTAAAAATAACCTACAAATTGCATGTCAAATCTTAATAAGAAATTTAATGACAATTAAATTTACACACAAGGACCTGATCGTTAGTAACACCAGTAAGTAATATAACAAGCATAACAGAACGGTAGCGTAAAAATAACCTACAAATTGCATGTCAAATCTTAATAAGAAATTTAATGACAATTAAATTTACACACAAGGACCTGATCGTTAGTAACACCGGTAAGTAATATAACAAGCATAACAGAACGGTAGCGTAAAAATAACCTACAAATTGCATGTCATATCTTAATAAGAAATTTAATGACAATTAAATTTACACACAAGGACCTGATAGTTAGTAACACCAGTAAGTAATATAACAAGCATAACAGAACGGTAGCGTAAAAATAACCTACAAATTGCATGTCAAATCTTAATAGGAAATTTGATGACAATTAAATTTACACACAAGGACCTGATCGTTAGTAACACCAGTAAGTAATATAACAAGCATAACAGAACGGTAGCGTAAAAATAACCTACAAATTGCCTGTCAAATCTTAATAAGAAATTTAATGACAATTAAATTTACACACAAGGACCTGATCGTTAGTAACACCAGTAAGTAATATAACAAGCATAACAGAACGGTAGCGTAAAAATAACCTACAAATTGCATGTCAAATCTTAATAAGAAATTTAATGACAATTAAATTTACACACAAGGACCTGATCGTTAGTAACACCAGTAAGTAATATAACAAGCATAACAGAACGGTAGCGTAAAAATAACCTACAAATTGCATGTCAAATCTTAATAAGAAATTTAATGACAATTAAATTTACACACAAGGACCTGGTCGTTAGTAACACCAGTAAGTAATATAACAAGCATAACAGAACGGTAGCGTAAAAAAAACCTACAAATTGCATGTCAAATCTTAATAAGAAATTTAATGACAATTAAATTTACACACAAGGACCTGATCGTTAGTAACACCAGTAAGTAATATAACAAGCATAACAGAACGGTAGCGTAAAAATAACCTACAAATTGCATCTCAATTTTTAATAAGAAATTTAATGACAATTAAATTTACACACAAGGACCTGATCGTTAGTAACACCAGTAAGTAATATAACAAGCATAACAGAACGGTAGCGTAAAAATAACCTACAAATTGCATGTCAAATCTTAATAAGAAATTTAATGACAATTAAATTTACACACAAGGACCTGATCGTTAGTAACACCAGTAAGTAATATAACAAGCATAACAGAACGGTAGCGTAAAAATAACCTACAAATTGCATGTCAAATCTTAATAAGAAATTTAATGACAATTAAATTTACACACAAGGACCTGATCGTTAGTAACACCAGTAAGTAATATAACAAGCATAACAGAACGGTAGCGTAAAAATAACCTACAAATTGCATGTCAAATCTTAATAAGAAATTTAATGACAATTAAATTTACACACAAGGACCTGATCGTTAGTAACACCAGTAAGTAATATAACAAGCATAACAGAACGGTAGCGTAAAAATAATCTACAAATTGCATGTCAAATCTTAATAAGAAATTTAATGACTATTAAATTTACACAAAAGGACCTGATCGTTAGTAACACCAGTAAGTAATATAACAAGCATAACAGAACGGTAGCGTAAAAATAACCTACAAATTGCATGTCAAATCTTAATAAGAAATTTAATGACAATTACATTTACACACAAGGACCTGATCGTTAGTAACACCAGTAAGTAATATAACAAGCATAGCAGAACGGTAGCGTAAAAATAACCTACAAATTGCATGTCAAATCTTAATAAGAAATTTAATAACAATTAAATTTACACACAAGGACCTTATCGTTAGTAACATCAGTAAGTAATATAACAAGCATAACAGAACGGTAGCGTAAAAATAACCTACAAATTGCATGTCAAATCTTAATAAGAAATTTAATGACAATTAAATTTACACACAAGGACCTGACCGTTAGTAACACCAGTAAGTAATATAACAAGCATAACAGAACGGTAGCGTAAAAATAACCTACAAATTGCATGTCAAATCTTAATAAGAAATGTAATGACAATTAAATTTACACACAAGGACCTGATCGTTAGTAACACCAGTAAGTAATATAACAAGCATAACAGAACGGTAGCGTAAAAATAACCTACAAATTGCATGTCAAATCTTAATAAGAAATTTAATGACAATTAAATTTACACACAAGGGCCTGATCGTTAGTAACACCAGTAAGTAATATAACAAGCATAACCAGAACGGTAGCGTAAAAATAACCTACAAATTGCATGTCAAATCTTAATAAGAAATTTAATGACAATTAAATTTACACACAAGGACCTGATCGTTAGTAACACCAGTAAGTAATATAACAAGCATAACAGAACGGTAGCGTAAAAATAACCTACAAATTGCATGTCAAATCTTAATAAGAAATTTAATGACAGTTAAATTTACACCCAAGGACCTGATCGTTAGTAACACCAGTAAGTAATATAACAACCATAACAGAACGGTAGCGTAAAAATAACCTACAAATTGCATTTCAAATCTTAATAAGAAATTTAATGACAATTAAATTTACACACAAGGACCTGACCGTTAGTAACACCAGTAAGTAATATAACACGCATAACAGAACGGTAGCGTAAAAATAGCTTACAAATTGCATGTCAAATCATAATAAGAAATTTAATGACAATTAAATTTACACACAAGGACCTGATCGTTAGTAACACCAGTAAGTAATATAACAAGCATAACAGAACGGTAGCGTAAAAATAACCTACAAATTGCATGTCAAATCTTAATAAGAAATTTAATGACAATTAAATTTACACACAAGGACCTGATCGTTAGTAACACCAGTAAGTAATATAACAAGCATAACAGAACGGTAGCGTAAAAATAACCTACAAATTGCATGTCAAATCTTAATAAGAAATTTAATGACAATTAAATTTACACTCAAGGACCTGATCGTTAGTAACACCAGTAAGTAATATAACAAGCATAACAGAACGGTAGCGTAAAAATAACCTACAAATTGCATGTCAAATCTTAATAAGAAATTTAATGACAATTAAATTTACACACAAGGACCTGATCGTTAGTAACACCAGTAAGTAATATAACAAGCATAACAGAACGGTAGCGTAAAAATAACCTACAAATTGCATGTCAAATCTTAATAAGAAATTTAATGACAATTAAATTTACACACAAGGACCTTATCGTTAGTAACACCAGTAAGTAATATAACAAGCATAACAGAACGGTAGCGTAAAAATAACCTACAAATTGCATGTCAAATCTTAATAAGAAATTTAATGACAATTAAATTTACACACAAGGACCTGATAGTTAGTAACACCAGTAAGTAATATAACAAGCATAAAAGAACGGTAGCGTAAAAATAATCTACAAATTGCATGTCAAATCTTAATAAGAAATTTAATGACAATTAAATTTACACACAAGGACCTGATCGTTAGCAACACCAGTAAGTAATATAACAAGCATAACAGAACGGTAGCGTAAAAATAACCTACAAATTGCATGTCAAATCTTAATAAGAAATTTAATGACAATTAAATTTACACACAAGGACCTGATCGTTAGTAACACCAGTAAGTAATATAACAAGCATAACAGAACGGTAGCGTAAAAATAACCTACAAATTGCATGTCAAATCTTAATAAGAAATTTAATGACAATTAAATTTACACACAAGGACCTGATCGTTAGTAACACCAGTAAGTAATATAACAAGCATAACAGAACGGTAGCGTAAAAATAACCTACAAATTGCATGTCAAATCTTAATAAGAAATTTAATGACAATTAAATTTACACACAAGGACCTGGTCGTTAGTAACACCAGTAAGTAATATAACAAGCATAACAGAACGGTAGCGTAAAAAAAACCTACAAATTGCATGTCAAATCTTAATAAGAAATTTAATGACAATTAAATTTACACACAAGGACCTGATCGTTAGTAACACCAGTAAGTAATATAACAAGCATAACAGAACGGTAGCGTAAAAATAACCTACAAATTGCATGTCAAATTTTAATAAGAAATTTAATGACAATTAAATTTACACACAAGGACCTGATCGTTAGTAACACCAGTAAGTAATATAACAAGCATAACAGAACGGTAGCGTAAAAATAACCTACAAATTGCATGTCAAATCTTAATAAGAAATTTAATGACAATTAAATTTACACACAAGGACCTGATCGTTAGTAACACCAGTAAGTAATATAACAAGCATAACAGAACGGTAGCGTAAAAATAACCTACAAATTGCATGTCAAACCTTAATAAGAAATTTAATGACAATTAAATTTACACAAAAGGACCTGATCGTTAGTAACACCAGTAAGTAATATAACAAGCATAACTGAACAGTAGCGTAAAAATAACCTACAAATTGCATGTCAAATCTCAATAAGAAATTTAATGACAATTACATTTACACACAAGGACCTGATCGTTAGTAACACCAGTAAGTAATATAACAAGCATAGCAGAACGGTAGCGTAAAAATTACCTACAAATTGCATGTCAAATCTTAATAAGAAATTTAATAACAATTGAATTTACACACAAGGACCTGATCGTTAGTAACACCAGTAAGTAATATAACAAGCATAACAGAACGGTAGCGTAAAAATAACCTACAAATTGCATGTCAAATCTTAATAAGAAATTTAATGACAATTAAATTTACACACAAGGACCTGACCGTTAGTAACACCAGTAAGTAATATAACAAGCATAACAGAACGGTAGCGTAAAAATAACCTACAAATTGCATGTCAAATCTTAATAAGAAAAGTAATGACAATTAAATTTACACACAAGGACCTGATCGTTAGTAACACCAGTAAGTAATATAACAAGCATAACAGAACGGTAGCGTAAAAATAACCTACAAATTGCATGTCAAATCTTAATAAGAAATTTAATGACAATTAAATTTACACACAAGGACCTGATCGTTAGTAACACCAGTAAGTAATATAACAAGCATAACAGAACGGTAGCGTAAAAATAACCTACAAATTGCATGTCAAATCTTAATAAGAAATTTAATGACAATTAAATTTACACACAAGGACCTGGTCGTTAGTAACACCAGTAAGTAATATAACAAGCATAACAGAACGGTAGCGTAAAAAAAACCTACAAATTGCATGTCAAATCTTAATAAGAAATTTAATGACAATTAAATTTACACACAAGGACCTGATCGTTAGTAACACCAGTAAGTAATATAACAAGCATAACAGAACGGTAGCGTAAAAATAACCTACAAATTGCATGTCAAATTTTAATAAGAAATTTAATGACAATTAAATTTACACACAAGGACCTGATCGTTAGTAACACCAGTAAGTAATATAACAAGCATAACAGAACGGTAGCGTAAAAATAACCTACAAATTGCATGTCAAATCTTAATAAGAAATTTAATGACAATTAAATTTACACACAAGGACCTGATCGTTAGTAACACCAGTAAGTAACATAACAAGCATAACAGAACGGTAGCGTAAAAATAACCTACAAATTGCATGTCAAATCTTAATAAGAAATTTAATGACAATTAAATTTACACACAAGGACCTGATCGTTAGTAACACCAGTAAGTAATATAACAAGCATAACAGAACGGTAGCGTAAAAATAACCTACAAATTGCATGTCAAATCTTAATAAGAAATTTAATGACAATTAAATTTACACACAAGGACCTGATCGTTAGTAACACCAGTAAGTAATATAACAAGCATAACAGAACGGTAGCGTAAAAATAATCTACAAATTGCATGTCAAATCTTAATAAGAAATTTAATGACTATTAAATTTACACAAAAGGACCTGATCGTTAGTAACACCAGTAAGTAATATAACAAGCATAACAGAACGGTAGCGTAAAAATAACCTACAAATTGCATGTCAAATCTTAATAAGAAATTTAATGACAATTACATTTACACACAAGGACCTGATCGTTAGTAACACCAGTAAGTAATATAACAAGCATAGCAGAACGGTAGCGTAAAAATAACCTACAAATTGCATGTCAAATCTTAATAAGAAATTTAATAACAATTAAATTTACACACAAGGACCTTATCGTTAGTAACATCAGTAAGTAATATAACAAGCATAACAGAACGGTAGCGTAAAAATAACCTACAAATTGCATGTCAAATCTTAATAAGAAATTTAATGACAATTAAATTTACACACAAGGACCTGACCGTTAGTAACACCAGTAAGTAATATAACAAGCATAACAGAACGGTAGCGTAAAAATAACCTACAAATTGCATGTCAAATCTTAATAAGAAATGTAATGACAATTAAATTTACACACAAGGACCTGATCGTTAGTAACACCAGTAAGTAATATAACAAGCATAACAGAACGGTAGCGTAAAAATAACCTACAAATTGCATGTCAAATCTTAATAAGAAATTTAATGACAATTAAATTTACACACAAGGGCCTGATCGTTAGTAACACCAGTAAGTAATATAACAAGCATAACCAGAACGGTAGCGTAAAAATAACCTACAAATTGCATGTCAAATCTTAATAAGAAATTTAATGACAATTAAATTTACACACAAGGACCTGATCGTTAGTAACACCAGTAAGTAATATAACAAGCATAACAGAACGGTAGCGTAAAAATAACCTACAAATTGCATGTCAAATCTTAATAAGAAATTTAATGACAGTTAAATTTACACCCAAGGACCTGATCGTTAGTAACACCAGTAAGTAATATAACAACCATAACAGAACGGTAGCGTAAAAATAACCTACAAATTGCATTTCAAATCTTAATAAGAAATTTAATGACAATTAAATTTACACACAAGGACCTGACCGTTAGTAACACCAGTAAGTAATATAACACGCATAACAGAACGGTAGCGTAAAAATAGCTTACAAATTGCATGTCAAATCATAATAAGAAATTTAATGACAATTAAATTTACACACAAGGACCTGATCGTTAGTAACACCAGTAAGTAATATAACAAGCATAACAGAACGGTAGCGTAAAAATAACCTACAAATTGCATGTCAAATCTTAATAAGAAATTTAATGACAATTAAATTTACACACAAGGACCTGATCGTTAGTAACACCAGTAAGTAATATAACAAGCATAACAGAACGGTAGCGTAAAAATAACCTACAAATTGCATGTCAAATCTTAATAAGAAATTTAATGACAATTAAATTTACACTCAAGGACCTGATCGTTAGTAACACCAGTAAGTAATATAACAAGCATAACAGAACGGTAGCGTAAAAATAACCTACAAATTGCATGTCAAATCTTAATAAGAAATTTAATGACAATTAAATTTACACACAAGGACCTGATCGTTAGTAACACCAGTAAGTAATATAACAAGCATAACAGAACGGTAGCGTAAAAATAACCTACAAATTGCATGTCAAATCTTAATAAGAAATTTAATGACAATTAAATTTACACACAAGGACCTTATCGTTAGTAACACCAGTAAGTAATATAACAAGCATAACAGAACGGTAGCGTAAAAATAACCTACAAATTGCATGTCAAATCTTAATAAGAAATTTAATGACAATTAAATTTACACACAAGGACCTGATAGTTAGTAACACCAGTAAGTAATATAACAAGCATAAAAGAACGGTAGCGTAAAAATAATCTACAAATTGCATGTCAAATCTTAATAAGAAATTTAATGACAATTAAATTTACACACAAGGACCTGATCGTTAGCAACACCAGTAAGTAATATAACAAGCATAACAGAACGGTAGCGTAAAAATAACCTACAAATTGCATGTCAAATCTTAATAAGAAATTTAATGACAATTAAATTTACACACAAGGACCTGATCGTTAGTAACACCAGTAAGTAATATAACAAGCATAACAGAACGGTAGCGTAAAAATAACCTACAAATTGCATGTCAAATCTTAATAAGAAATTTAATGACAATTAAATTTACACACAAGGACCTGATCGTTAGTAACACCAGTAAGTAATATAACAAGCATAACAGAACGGTAGCGTAAAAATAACCTACAAATTGCATGTCAAATCTTAATAAGAAATTTAATGACAATTAAATTTACACACAAGGACCTGGTCGTTAGTAACACCAGTAAGTAATATAACAAGCATAACAGAACGGTAGCGTAAAAAAAAACCTACAAATTGCATGTCAAATCTTAATAAGAAATTTAATGACAATTAAATTTACACACAAGGACCTGATCGTTAGTAACACCAGTAAGTAATATAACAAGCATAACAGAACGGTAGCGTAAAAATAACCTACAAATTGCATGTCAAATTTAATAAGAAATTTAATGACAATTAAATTTACACACAAGGACCTGATCGTTAGTAACACCAGTAAGTAATATAACAAGCATAACAGAACGGTAGCGTAAAAATAACCTACAAATTGCATGTCAAATCTTAATAAGAAATTTAATGACAATTAAATTTACACACAAGGACCTGATCGTTAGTAACACCAGTAAGTAATATAACAAGCATAACAGAACGGTAGCGTAAAAATAACCTACAAATTGCATGTCAAACCTTAATAAGAAATTTAATGACAATTAAATTTACACAAAAGGACCTGATCGTTAGTAACACCAGTAAGTAATATAACAAGCATAACTGAACAGTAGCGTAAAAATAACCTACAAATTGCATGTCAAATCTCAATAAGAAATTTAATGACAATTACATTTACACACAAGGACCTGATCGTTAGTAACACCAGTAAGTAATATAACAAGCATAGCAGAACGGTAGCGTAAAAATTACCTACAAATTGCATGTCAAATCTTAATAAGAAATTTAATAACAATTGAATTTACACACAAGGACCTGATCGTTAGTAACACCAGTAAGTAATATAACAAGCATAACAGAACGGTAGCGTAAAAATAACCTACAAATTGCATGTCAAATCTTAATAAGAAATTTAATGACAATTAAATTTACACACAAGGACCTGACCGTTAGTAACACCAGTAAGTAATATAACAAGCATAACAGAACGGTAGCGTAAAAATAACCTACAAATTGCATGTCAAATCTTAATAAGAAAAGTAATGACAATTAAATTTACACACAAGGACCTGATCGTTAGTAACACCAGTAAGTAATATAACAAGCATAACAGAACGGTAGCGTAAAAATAACCTACAAATTGCATGTCAAATCTTAATAAGAAATTTAATGACAATTAAATTTACACTCAAGGACCTGATCGTTAGTAACACCAGTAAGTAATATAACAAGCATAACAGAACGGTAGCGTAAAAACAACCTACAAATTGCATGTCAAATCTTAATAAGAAATTTAATGACAATTAAATTTACACACAAGGACCTGATCGTTAGTAACACCAGTAAGTAATATAACAAGCATAACAGAACGGTAGCGTAAAAATAACCTACAAATTGCATGTCAAATCTTAATAAGAAATTTAATGACAATTAAATTTACACCCAAGGACCTGATCGTTAGTAACACTAGTAAGTAATATAACAAGCATAACAGAACGGTAGCGTAAAAATAACCTACAAATGGCATGTCAAATCTTAATAAGAAATTTAATAACAATTAAATTTACACACAAGGACCTGACAGTTAGTAATACCAGTAAGTAATATAACAAGCATAACAGAACGGTAGCGTAAAAATAACTTACAAATTTCATGTCAAATCTTAATAAGAAATTTAATGACAATTAAATTTACACACAAGGACCTGATCGTTAGTAACACCAGTAAGTAATATAACAAGCATAACAGAACGGTAGCGTAAAAATAACCTACAAATTGCATGTCAAATCTTAATAAGAAATTTAATGACAATTAAATTTACACACAAGGACCTGATCGTTAGTAACACCAGTAAGTAATATAACAAGCATAACAGAACGGTAGCGTAAAAATAACCTACAAATTGCATGTCAAATCTTAATAAGAAATTTAATGACAATTAAATTTACACACAAGGACCTGATCGTTAGTAACACCAGTAAGTAATATAACAAGCATAACAGAACGGTAGCGTAAAAATAACCTACAAATTGCATGTCAAATCTTAATAAGAAATTTAATGACAATTAAATTTACACACAAGGACCTGATCGTTAGTAACACCAGTAAGTAATATAACAAGCATAACAGAACGGTAGCGTAAAAATAACCTACAAATTGCATGTCAAATCTTAATAAGAAATTTAATGACAATTAAATTTACACACAAGGACCTGATCGTTAGTAACACCAGTAAGTAATATAACAAGCATAACAGAACGGTAGCGTAAAAATAACCTACAAATTGCATGTCAAATCTTAATAAGAAATTTAATGACAATTAAATTTACACACAAGGACCTGATCGTTAGTAACACCAGTAAGTAATATAACAAGCATAACAGAACGGTAGCGTAAAAATAACCTACAAATTGCATGTCAAATCTTAATAAGAAATTTAATGACAATTAAATTTAACTACAAGGACCTGAACGTTAGTAACACCAGTAAGTAATATAACAAGTATAACAGAACGGTAGCGTAAAAATAACCTACAAATTGCATGTCAAATCTTAATAAGAAATTTAATGACAATTAAATTTACACACAAGGACCTCCTCGTTAGTAACACCAGTAAGTAATATAACAAGCATAACAGAACGGTAGCGTAAAAATAACCTACAAATTGCATGTCAAATCTTAATAAGAAATTTAATGACAATTAAATTTACACACAAGGACCTGATCGTTAGTAACACCAGTAAGTAATATAACAAGCATAACAGAACGGTAGCGTAAAAATAACCTACAAATTGCATGTCAAATCTTAATAAGAAGTTTAATGACAATTAAATTTACACACAAGGACCTGATCGTTAGTAACACCAGTAAGTAATATAACAAGCATAACAGAACGGTAGCGTAAAAATAACCTACAAATTGCATGTCTAATCTTAATAAGAAATTTAATGACAATGAAATTTACACACAAGTACCTGTTTGTTAGTAACACCAGTAAGTAATATAACAAGCATAACAGAACGGTAGCGGAAAAATAACCTACAAATTGCATGTCAAATCTTAATAAGAAATTTAATGACAATTAAATTTACACACAAGGACCTGATCGTTAGTAACACCAGTAAGTAATATAACAAGCATAACAGAACGGTAGCGCAAAAATAACCTACAAATTGTATGTCAAATCTTAATAAGAAATTTAATGACAATTAAATTTACACACAAGGACCTGATCGTTAGTAACACCAGTAAGTAATATAACAAGCATAACAGAACGGTAGCGTAAAAATAACCTACAAATTGCATGTCAAATCTTAATAAGAAATTGAATGAAAATTAAATTTACACACAAGGACCTGACCGTTAGTAACACCAGTAAGTAATATAACAAGCATAACAGAACGGTAGCGTAAAAATAACCTACAAATTGCATGTCAAATCTTAATAAGAAATTTAATGACAATTAAATTTACACACAAGGACCTGATCGTTAGTAACATCAGTAAGTAATATAACAAGCATAACAGAACGGTAGCGTAAAAATAACCTACAAATTGCTTGTCAAATCTTAATAAGAAATTTAATGACAATTAAATTTACACACAAGGACCTGACCGTTAGTAACACCAGTAAGTAATATAACAAGCATAACAGAACGGTAGCGTAAAAATAACCTACAAATTGCATGTCAAATCTTAATAAGAAATTTAATGACAATTAAATTTACACACAAGGACCTGATCATTAGTAACACCAGTAAGTAATATAACAAGCATAACAGAACGGTAGCGTAAAAATAACCTACAAATTGCATGTCAAATCTTAATAAGAAATTGAATGACAATTAAATTTACACACAAGGACCTGACCGTTAGTAACACCAGTAAGTAATATAACAAGCATAACAGAACGGTAGCGTAAAAATAACCTACAAATTGCATGTCAAATCTTAATAAGAAATTTAATGACAATTAAATTTACACACAAGGACCTGATCGTTAGTAACATCAGTAAGTAATATAACAAGCATAACAGAACGGTAGCGTAAAAATAACCTACAAATTGCTTGTCAAATCTTAATAAGAAATTTAATGACAATTAAATTTACACACAAGGACCTGACCGTTAGTAACACCAGTAAGTAATATAACAAGCATAACAGAACGGTAGCGGAAAAATAACCTACAAATTGCATGTCAAATCTTAATAAGAAATTTAATGACAATTAAATTTACACACAAGGACCTGATCGTTAGTAACACCAGTAAGTAATATAACAAGCATAACAGAACGGTAGCGCAAAAATAACCTACAAATTGTATGTCAAATCTTAATAAGAAATTTAATGACAATTAAATTTACACACAAGGACCTGATCCTTAGTAACACCAGTAAGTAATATAACAAGCATAACAGAACGGTAGCGTAAAAATAACCTACAAATTGCATGTCAAATCTTAATAAGAAATTGAATGACAATTAAATTTACACACAAGGACCTGACCGTTAGTAACACCAGTAAGTAATATAACAAGCATAACAGAACGGTAGCGTAAAAATAACCTACAAATTGCATGTCAAATCTTAATAAGAAATTTAATGACAATTAAATTTACACACAAGGACCTGATCGTTAGTAACATCAGTAAGTAATATAACAAGCATAACAGAACGGTAGCGTCAAAATAACCTACAAATTGCTTGTCAAATCTTAATAAGAAATTTAATGACAATTAAATTTACACACAAGGACCTGACCGTTAATAACACCAGTAAGTAATATAACAAACATAACAGAACGGTAGCGTAAAAATAACCTACAAATTGCATGTCTAATCTTAATAAGAAATTTAATGACAATGAAATTTACACACAAGAACCTGTTTGTTAGTAACACCAGTAAGTAATATAAGAAGCATAACAGAACGGTAGCGGAAAAATAACCTACAAATTGCATGTCAAATCTTAATAAGAAATTTAATGACAATTAAATTTACACACAAGGACCTGATCGTTAGTAACACCAGTAAGTAATATAACAAGCATAACAGAACGGTAGCGCAAAAATAACCTACAAATTGTATGTCAAATCTTAATAAGAAATTTAATGACAAGTAAATTTACACACAAGGACCTGATCGTTAGTAACACCAGTAAGTAATATAACAAGCATAACAGAACGGTAGCGTAAAAATAACCTACAAATTGCATGTCAAATCTTAATAAGAAATTGAATGACAATTAAATTTACACACAAGGACCTGACCGTTAGTAACACCAGTAAGTAATATAACAAGCATAACAGAACGGTAGCGTCAAAATAACCTACAAATTGCATGTCAAATCTTAATAAGAAATTTAATGACAATTAAATTTACACACAAGGACTTGATCGTTAGTAACATCAGTAAGTAATATAACAAGCATAACAGAACGGTAGCGTAAAAATAACCTACAAATTGCTTGTCAAATCTTAATAAGAAATTTAATGACAATTAAATTTACACACAAGGACCTGACCGTTAGTAACACCAGTAAGTAATATAACAAGCATAACAGAACGGTAGCGTAAAAATAACCTACAAATTGCATGTCAAATCTTAATAAGAAATTTAATGACAATTAAATTTACACACAAGGACCTGATCGTTAGTAACACCAGTAAGTAATAAAACAAGCATAACAGAACGGTAGCGTAAAAATAACCTACAAATTGCATGTCAAATCTTAATAAGAAATTGAATGACAATTAAATTTACACACAAGGACCTGACTGTTAGTAACACCAGTAAGTAATATAACAAGCATAACAAAACGGTAGCGTAAAAATAACCTACAAATTGCATGTCAAATCTTAATAAGAAATTTAATGACAATTAAATTTACACACAAGGACCTGATCGTTAGTAACATCAGTAAGTAATATAACAAGCATAACAGAACGGTAGCGTAAAAATAACCTACAAATTGCTTGTCAAATCCTAATAAGAAATTTAATGACAATTAAATTTACACACAAGGACCTGACCGTTAGTAACACCAGTAAGTAATATAACAAGCATAACAGAACGGTAGCGTAAAAATAACCTACAAATTGCATGTCAAATCTTAATAAGAAATTTAATGACAATTAAATTTACACACAAGGACCTGATCGTTAGTAACACCAGTAAGTAATATAACAAGCATAACAGAACGGTAGCGTAAAAATAATCTACAAATTGCATGTCAAATCTTAATAAGAAATTTAATGACAATTAAATTTACATACAAGGACCTGACCGTTATTAACACCAGTAAGTAATATAACAAGCATAACAGAACGGTAGCGTAAAAATAACCTACAAATTGCATATCAAATCTTAATAAGAAATTTAATGACAATTAAATTTACACACAAGGACCTGATCGTTAGTAACACCAGTAAGTAATATAACAAGCATAACAGAACGGTAGCGTAAAAATAACCTACAAATTGCATGTCAAATCCTAATAAGAAATTTAATGACAATTAAATTTACACACAAGGACCTGACCGTTAGTAACACCAGTAAGTAATATAACAAGCATAACAGAACGGTAGCGTAAAAATAACCTACAAATTGCATGTCAAATCTTAATAAGAAATTTAATGACAATTAAATTTACACACAAGGACCTGATCGTTAGTAACACCAGTAAGTAATATAACAAGCATAACAGAACGGTAGCGTAAAAATAACCTACAAATTGCATGTCAAATCTTAATAAGAAATTTAACGACAATTAACTTTACACACAAGAACCTGATCGTTAGTAACACCAGTAAGTAATATAACAAGCATAACAGAACGGTAGCGTAAAAATAACCTACAAATTGCGTGTCAAATCTTAATAAGAAATTTATCGACAATTAAATTTACACACAAGGACCTGACCGTTAGTAACACCAGTAAGTAATATAACAAGCATAACAGAACGGTAGCGTAAAAATAACCTACAAATTGCATGTCAAATCTTAATAAGAAATTTAATGACAATTAAATTTACACAGAAGGACCTGATCGTTAGTAACACCAGTAAGTAATATAACAAGCATAACAGAACGGTAGCGTAAAAATAACCTACAAATTGCATGTCAAATCTTAATAAGAAATTTAATGACAATTAAATTTACACACAAGGACCTGATCGTTAGTAACACCAGTAAGTAATATAACAAGCATAACAGAACGGTAGCGTAAAAATAACCTACAAATTGCATGTCAAGTCTTAATAAGAAATTTAACGACAATTAACTTTACACACAAGAACCTGATCGTTAGTAACACCAGTAAGTAATATAACAAGCATAACAGAACGGTAGCGTAAAAATAACCTACAAATTGCATGCCAAATCTTAATAAGAAATTTAATGACAATTAAATTTACACACAAGGACCTGACCGTTAGTAACACCAGTAAGTAATATAACACGCATAACAGAACGGTAGCGTAAAAATAACCTACAAATTGCATGTCAAATCTTAATAAGAAATTTAATGACAATTAAATTTACACACAAGGACCTGATCGTTAGTAACACCAGTAAGTAATATAACAAGCATAACAGAACGGTAGCGTAAAAATAACCTACAAATGGCATGTCAAATCTTAATAAGAAATTTAATGACAATAACAAAAAAGGTAAATAACATGAGGCGAATTTTTTTTTTCACGCTCCTGTAATTGCGGAAAAATAATATGTAATATAAATTAAACACATTATAAATTTATCCAAACTAAAAAAATCAATAATTATAATTCAATAAAAAATCAATAAAATTCAAAATTTATAATTTATAATTATAATTCAAATTATAATTAAAAAAAAATCAATAATTCATTAATAATTATAAAATTAATGAAATAATATAAAATTAACATAATAAACAAAATTAAAATAAAATTAACGTAATGACTTAAAATTCATAAGTAAATTTAAATAAAGAATTTGCGTTACATAACAAAATGTTTAAATTATCGGTGCCTATACTCTGGATCCAAAAGTTCTCAGTTCGTCATTGTACTGAAACTACCGGTATCCTAAGACCTAGGAGTTATATTAGTCTTTCGATTAATTTATGAAAAAAAAATCAAATTTATAAATGATTAAACATTAATGAAATAATATAAAATTAACATAATAAACAAAATTAGCATAAAAATAACATAATGATATAAAATAAGATTCATAAAAAATAATTTCATAAATAAATTTAAATAAAGAATTTACATCATACAACAAAATGTTTAAATTATCGCTGCCAAAATTCTCGTTCCAAAATTTCTCGGCTCACCAGTGTCTAGGAACTACCGGTATCCTTTGACCTAGGAGTTATATTAGTCTTTTGATTAATTATTTCTAAAATGTAACTGAGGAGGAGGAGAGCATTCCACACAAAATAAAATATCGGAACTTCCTCTTGCGCATTTCCAGTGGCCCCGGTCCCCTTAAAGTATCTTGGCCGGTGTGCCACCAAGAGTAAATCAAGTATTCAAGTTAGTTAAAACATCAAGTATTAGAAGTTAATAATTAAGACATGTTAATTAATAATTTTCTTTGTGACTCTGCTAACCCTTCACATCCTGACGTTTATTCATTTGGACGATCGGAGTAGTAAGGGGTTCTTCCAATTCAGTGGCGTGGGAATATCCGTGTTAAAAAAAAAAAAATTTAAATAGTAGTGGCTGGGGAACTTAGGATCCTATTGGAATTGAAGGGCCGTAGCCAGGGGGCTAGGGGGTTCGACCCCCGCCCCTCGAAATATTTCTCCGACTCGTAAAACGTAATAAAAATGAATATAAACAAATGTTGATGTTTTTTAAGTTTTGGCCCCCCCACCCCCGAAAAAAACCTGGATACAATCCTGGAAGAGCTTCTTACTATGATCGGTCGTACAAAATGGTATGTCGACAGTCTATCAAAGGCTGTTCATATCAGCCTTTGATTTTTCCCGAAGGCTAATTGCAACAGTCGTTGATTCTTCTCCCTAAGGCTGATTCTAAATTTTTCCCTTTTTTCAGGGACAAGTGTTTATGTACTATGGACTTACAAATTTTTTCCAAAATCACCGTCGGTACGTAAAATCACGTGATGATTTTCAGCTTCTTGGAAGTTTGGGTGATGTTTCCTCAGACTGCGCTCCATTTCATCAAACGTCTGATGGTAGGAAAATTGTCCCTTGTGGAGCTATTGCCAACAGCATGTTTAACGGTATTGTATAAGATAGATTGATATCTTCTAATTCTCAATATAGACAAGTTTCTTTTTTCGCTAAATACCTCGTTTTTCTAAAGATGAGCAGGGAGGAGGGGGGGATTTGGGGCTCAAATTCTTGGGTTTAGGGTTGTTGACTTTGAAAATTTGATAATTTTTCTTGGAGTATGCAGCCCCTGGCATTTTGGCCCTAATTGGACAAAAATTGAGGTTTTGTGGTACATAATGGCAAATGCTGCGGTGTGATTTCTTTTGGTGCTTAAAAGGGTAGTGGATTTTTTTATTTCCGTTCAAATGAACCCTCTCTTAATATTTTATGACCACTAGTTCGAGACAGCTCTTGGAAATAAAAAAGAGGGAGACACACACAAGTATTTATCCAATAAGAGGGTCATAGTTACTCCGGCGTTTACCCGTGCCGTTTAACCAAACACTTGGGAAACTATAGGTCTCACCGTTCACCTGTGAGTTAAGGGGACTTGTCGGTCATGTGTCAATCCTTAAACATGGTAGCCCGCCTGAGACTCTAAGCGGGCGAGCTTATTAGGCTTAGGTCACTTGTTCAACTGTGAGTCCCGGTAAATTCAGCCTCCGTTTGGCATACAACTGCAGTGGTTATTGTCCGTTCTGAGTCAACCCAAAAATCTCGATCATCCCCATTGCAATTTCAGTAGGCAAAGCTCGTATGATAAGAACAATCTCAGTTGCCCATTTGTCATCAAAGTCCTGTGGACATGGTCAGTCATAAATCTTTGTAATCTTTTATTTGGGGTCTCCAATTTCCTCCAAATCACTCTTAGAAACCCATAGACTATTTGAATTACCCTTATTCCATGACTTTCTACCTTGGTTCTGCCCTACGATGGAGAAAAAAAAAGGAAAGAAAAAGAGTTGCATCCCTGCTACCCATTTATAAAGGTAATATTTCTCGGTTTTTAAAGTTTGCGGGGGGGGGTGATTGTTTGGGGTGGAGGGTACAAAAACTTTAAAAAACGCTTAAAAACGTGTTTTTATACATTTTTATTATGTTTTTACGAGTCGAACAAACATTCCGGGGGAGGAGGTTCAAACCCTCTAACCCCTCTCCTGAATATGGCCTTGGATATAGGATATCGAAACATTAAGAAACAGTCGTGTCTTTTTTCGAATGAAACAGTAATTAGGGTACAAAATATTTGTGAAGTCTTATTTCTTTCTTGAATATGCTGAGTCCCCCCGCCTGCCCTCCTAAGCGCCCTTGAAAGCCTTTTTTCGGTCCCCCTACTTGTTCTTGGGATATGCCTATTGCAGATGACTATTTTGATGGCCTGGATAAATATACTGTCTTTTGAGCTAGCTTCACCTTGAATAGATTCAAATATCCACTTGGGATAATAATTCCAAAACTTTTAGGCGGATCGGAGGCACTTATTTGTTTACCCCACATCTTCTCCCTTCACAAACACAAATCGAACGAATGTTTCTTTTTCGGGATATCCCCAATGGAAGCTGCCAAGGGGTTCAGGGAGCAATGCCCCCCAAGGAAACGACATGATATTTGGGTCAATAAATGTGAAAATGAAAAACTTTCTCATTTAAATCTAGATTGAAAAAAGCTCTTGATAACGCTTGTCCTTCCCCTCGGTAAGCTCTCTGGTTTACACCTCTTTCCAATCCCCCTCTTCAGGTTTCGTTTCGAAAAGGATAAGAGTATAATCTCTAATGTCACAGAACTACATCTTTTTGCAATAAGAGGGGACCTATCAACCCGCCGCACAAATGCTACTGGCTTAGTTCAAAAATATTCCCGGAAAATGAAGAGGGAGTAGAGATTTAACCCTCTCCCCCTTCCCATACCTCTAGTCCCAACCTAACTTCTTCTATGTTTGTCAACTCGAGATTGGCAGTAGAACTGACAAATTCCGTTTGAATATGTTTTTTTTCTGATGCTCTTCTTCTTCTTCTATGTTTGTCAACTTAGAAACGGCAGTAGAACTTACAAATTCCGTTTGAATGAGCTTTCTTCTGATATTCTATGTCCGTTGATTAGGTTCAGTCACACCAGAAGAAACAAACAAACAAAACACAAATTTTTATAATTCTTTCTGTGCCACGGTCTTCTAAAGGCGCAATACCGTGGTCCCAAACTTGGCCGTGAATACTGGTATATTCTAAACCATCTTTCTTGGTACGTAGACAAAATACTGCATTTTAAAAGAAACCTCTGCAGTATGATTCTCTAGTGTGCTGAATTTGATGGTGTAATTTTCATAAAGACAACTCGCCCTTTGGGGTGGTTTTCTCCCTTTTTTGAAAACTTGGGCAACAGTTTCATGCTGGCAACTTTTTCTGAGTAGCTTATAACGTAATAAATTTATATATTTAGAGTCGCCTAAAAAATCTGATTTTGTGATTTATCTTTCGCTATCAAAACTTGTGATTTGACCTTGACCGTCTGGACTTTGACCTAATAATCATCAAAATCTAACCTGGCTTTTTTTTCTATTTCTTTTGCTAGAACGACTGTGAAGACATCTTGGTTATACCCAAGATACCAATTTTGACCTGTCTCTAAACCAAAACTTTGACCTGATTCTTGTCAAAACTTAGCCTAACTATATTTCTTTTTATTTATTTTGCTGGAACGATTCCGAAGACATCTTGGGGATGACCAAGATGTCTCTAAACCTTTCCTTACCTAATTCTGACCTGTCTCTAAACCAAAACTTTGACCTGATTCTTGTCGAAACTTAGCCTAACTATATTTCTTTTTATTTCTTTTGCTGGAACGATTCCAAAGACATCTTGGGGATGACCAAGATGTCTCTAAACCTGTCCTTACCTAATTCTGACCTGTCTCTAAACCAAAACTTTGACCTGCTTCTTGTCAAAGCTTAGCCTAACTATATTTCTTTTTATTTCTTTTGCTGGAACGATTCCAAAGACATCTTGGGGATGACCAAGATGTCTCTAAACCTGTCCTTACCTAATTCTGACCTGTCTCTAAACCAAAACTTTGACCTGATTCTTGTCAAAACTTAGCCTAACTATATTTCTTTTTATTTCTTTTGCTGGAACGATTCCAAAGACATCTTGGGGATGACCAAGATGTCTCTAAACCTGTCTTTACCTAATTCTGACCTGTCTCTAAACCAAAACTTTGACCTGATTCTTGTCAAAACTTAGCCTAACTATATTTCTTTTTATTTCTTTTGCTGGAACGATTCCAAAGACATCTTGGGGATGACCAAGATGTCTCTAAACCTGTCCTTACCTAATTCTGACCTGTCTCTAAACCAAAACTTTGACCTGATTCTTGTCAAAACTTAGCCTAACTATATTTCTTTTTATTTCTTTTGCTGGAACGATTCCAAAGACATCTTGGGGATGACCAAGATGTCTCTAAACCTGTCCTTACCTAATTCTGACCTGTCTCTAAACCAAAACTTTGACCTGATTCTTGTCAAAACTTAGCCTAACTATATTTCTTTTTATTTATTTTGCTGGAACGATTCCGAAGACATCTTGGGGATGACCAAGATGTCTCTAAACCTTTCCTTACCTAATTCTGACCTGTCTCTAAACCAAAACTTTGACCTGATTCTTGTCAAAACTTAGCCTAGCTATATTTCTTTTTATTTCTTTTGCTGGAACGATTCCAAAGACATCTTGGGGATGACCAAGATGTCTCTAAACCTGTCCATACCTAATTCTGACCTGTCTCTAAACCAAAACTTTGACCTGATTCTTGTCAAAGCTTAGCCTAACTATATTTCTTTTTATTTCTTTTGCTGGAACGATTCCAAAGACATCTTGGGGATGACCAAGATGTCTATAAACCTGTCCTTACCTAATTCTGACCTGTCTCTAAACCAAAACTTTGACCTGATTCTTGTCAAAACTTAGCCTAACTATATTTCTTTTTATTTCTTTTGCTGGAACGATTCCAAAGACATCTTGGGGATGACCAAGATGTCTCTAAACCTGTCTTTACCTAATTCTGACCTGTCTCTAAACCAAAACTTTGACCTGATTCTTGTCAAAACTTAGCCTAACTATATTTCTTTTTATTTCTTGTGCTGGAACGATTCCAAAGACATCTTGGGGATGACCAAGATGTCTCTAAACCTGTCCTTACCTAATTCTGACCTGTCTCTAAACCAAAACTTTGACCTGATTTTTGTCAAAACTTAGCCTAACTATATTTCTTTTTATTTCTTTTGCTGGAACGATTCCAAAGACATCTTGGGGATGACCAAGATGTCTCTAAACCTGTCCTTACCTAATTCTGACCTGTCTCTAAACCAAAACTTTGACCTGATTCTTGTCAAAACTTAGCCTAACTATATTTCTTTTTATTTCTTTAGCTGGAACGATTCCAAAGACATCTTGGGGATGACCAAGATGTCTCTAAACCTGTCCTTACCTAATTCTGACCTGTCTCTAAACCAAAACTTTGACCTGATTCTTGTCAAAACTTAGCCTAACTATATTTCTTTTTATTTCTTTTGGTGGAACGATTTCAAAGACATCTTGGGGATGACCAAGATGTCTCTAAACCTGTCCTTACCTAATTCTGACCTGTCTCTAAACCAAAACTTTGACCTGATTCTTGTCAAAACTTAGCCTAACTATATTTATTTTGATTTCTTTTGCTGGAACGATTCCAAAGACATCTTGGGGATGACCAAGATGTCTCTAAACCTGTCCTTACCTAATTCTGACCTGTCTCTAAACCAAAACTTTGACCTGATTCTTGTCAAAACTTAGTCTAACTATATTTCTTTTTATTTCTTTTGCTGGAACGATTCCAAAGACATCTTGGGGATAACCAAGATGTCTCCAGCATCGTTCCAGCAAAAAGAAATTTTGGATTCCTAACAGTAATCTAGACTCGAGAAGATTACTTCTTCATATTTCTTTAAGACTGATGCGCTACTAACTGTTGTTATTCCAACATGTGGCATAACCCTCTTAGACAGGGGGGGAGGGTCATAAGAACACAAAGGAGCTTTTTATGCATAATTTTAACTCATATATTAAAGTATATTAAAACGAAAGTATAATCAGTTGTACCAGTCGGAAACCTGATCTATATTGCGCAGTCATTTTGTCTACTGGTGGTAGAGTGACCACCTCCACCTATCCTAAATTATAAAATATTCCTCATGAACGCCAGGTTTGACGTTCCCTGGGAAATAAAGAGATTAGACCTTGTATATAAATAGGAGATGAGAAAAATTATCGTTTAAACTCGCTGAAAAAAATCTGGTAGCAATTGCCATCTCGATCCTGCAAGAAACTTCCCGGAAAGGCTCATGATGTCCCCCCCTCATCCTTTCGACTTCTGCGGTGTATACATGTGAATGCAATATTTATACTATATAGAAAAAATTGTCGCAATGGCGGGGTTCTTTCACCCCCTAGCACCAATATTAAAGGCATAAACCAAAAATAGGTACTATAAACATTAGTTTCTACCAATAAGTTGCAAATTATAAGTTGTTTACGTGTAGAAGAAAAAGAAGACTAAATATAGAGATAGGGAAATTTCAGTAAGAGAATTCTCAGATTTTGTGCCTCCCATGGGATCCTGCCAAAAACATTCTTCAGCAGTAAAAGTGGAGATATTACCATGTAACACCCTTATTCAGGTTTGGATTAAATGAAGGGAGGTTCAGAGATTAATTCTACAAAACAGCTGCTAACTTCAGTTAAGGGAGCAACATTCTGACTCTGTGTCGTGTCGACACTTAACACAATTTTTTGCATAAATTGTTTCTTAATCTGTCACAACATTAAAACGAGAAAATATTCGGAATGAAAAATTGGTTCTTGAACCGTGTCGATTAAACTACTTTTAAATATGACGATTAGGTAGCGGATAAAATAAAATGTTGGCAAGGCCACCTCAAGCTTTGAGGTGGCAAGGATGATCAGCGAAAGCTGTATTAACAGGCGTGGTATGACTTGCACAGGATCAAGAGGGGAAAGGTAATGGAAGGTGAAGTTACCTCATGAGCTCCAGTGTATTCAGATTATAAAATACCAGGGGACGAACAGCGTAACGAAACTTTAATGTCGAATAAAATATCTAAAGCCGAACTGGGCAGCCATGACAAAACAAAGAAAAGAATATAAAGATGACAAACGGGTCTATGGCCAGTAAATGAAAACGAAGAGAACAAAATCAATGGAATATTTTGCCCTTATACAACAAGGCGTCTTTAGCGTAAAAAAATAAACTAGAAACTAAAAAATATAACTAAAGAATATACATAAAACTAAAATAGACTAACTAAAATACATGATATATAATTACTCACATATACAATTGCCAGCTACCTTCATGAAAACGAGTAGCTACCAATATGTTATTAACTGTATATTATATATTTTAGTTGGTCTATTTCAGTTATATATATATATATATATATTAGTTATATTTTTTTAGTCTTAGTTTCTAGATTTTTTTTTTTACGCTGAAGAAGGCTTGTTGTATACTGGCGAAATATTCATTTCTTTTTTGTTCTCTTTGTTTTCATTTACTGGCCATAAACCCGTTTGACATCTTCATATTCATTTCTTTCTTTCTTTTTTAATGTCGAATTCTGATGAAAAATTAGCTGCAGCAGAAGGTGATTCCAAATATAACTGAAGTGAATATGAAAGACAGTATGAAAGTAAGTAAACACCAAATCTTTTAAAAAACAAGGTTTTTAAACGCCCCGTAAAAAACGGCGCTAGAACATTTGATTTAGCCAGTGGATTGAATAAGCAATGAGGTGACCAAATAAAAATACATGGAACCTTTTTTTTTTCATTTCAATACTATCAGTAACTCGAACCTTCTATGATGTCATATTTGTAACTCAAGTTTACTGACACAGAAGCGGGCTCAGAATGCGAATATCCTCACCTATCCAATAAATAGAATGCTATCAATAGGGAATGACGCCATACCCTACTATTAAGGGGGTGTCTCTAATAGAAAGTGACGTCATCTAGGCTATAAACAACACGTCACATCCTGAAACAGGTTAGTTTATGACAAACACACTAACTTAGAAGATGTTAGTATCCACTTGTACAGTGTCACCCATTGTAGCAGAAAATGAGAAATACGTGGATTCAAAACGTTGCATTACATTAGCAACATCAGCCGTGTCAGAGGTTTTGTACCTCAATGATGAAAATTCTAAAGTGGAAGGTGGAGAAATAACTGGTCTTTCTGTGGTTACCTCTCCCACGCCCATCAAAAAGGGAAGAAGAAAAAATAAATCAACAAAGAGAAGGAAGAGGTCAGGGGAAGTGATGTCATTTCCAGTAAAAGTAACTGGTAAAATTACAAAAGCTAAAGTTAATATGGAGTTACATACACAAAAACTGAAGTCATTATTTTCGAAAAGTAGAGCCGACTTTATAATTGTCAGACCGAGAGAATTAGAAGATCATGGTTATGTTCATGGTGATCCATGTGTTAGAAAACCTACAAAGCCAGTGAATCCAGGACAGTATTCAAAAGTGGTAGCGAACTTGAGAAAACGCCGTGAACTTGAGAAAGTGAATAGAGATCTTATTGCACAAGATCTACAAAAGATCTACAAGAGATCTGTTGCACAAGATCTCTATTTATCTGAAGATGAAGATAAATATATGGATCCCTCTTCCGTCGGGATTAACAGAAAACGCATCGCGCAATTCACTTTCCCTGATGAAATTAAATTACATAATGGTTCAAAACGTTGTATTACATTAGCAACGTCAGCCCTGTCAGAGCAAAGGGATATTGTTGGTTTGAAAGGATTAAAGAATAACGGTGGTGTTTCATGCTATACCAATGATCTCTATTTGTCTGAAGACGAAGATATTATCGCACAGGATCTCTATTTATCGGAAGATGAAGATAAATCTTACGTCGGGATTAGTAGAAGACGCATCGCGCAATTCACTTTCCCTGATGAAATTAAATTACATAATGATTCAAAACGTTGTATTACTTTAGCAACGTCAGCCCTGTCAGAGCAAAGGGATATTGTTGGTTTGAAAGGATTAAAGAATAACGGTGGTGTTTCATGCTATACCAATGATCTCTATTTTTCTGAAGACGAAGATATTGTCGCACAGGATCTCTGTTTATCGGAAGATGAAGATAAATCTTACGTCGGGATTAGTAGAAGAAGCATCGCGCAATTCACTTTCCCTGATGACATTAAGTTACACAATGATTCAAAACGTTGTATTACATTAGCAACGTCAACCCTGTCAGAGCAAAGGGATATTGTTGGTATGAAAGGATTAAACAATAACGATGGTGTTTCATGCTATGCCAATGCAGCACTTCAGTGCCTTTTTAGTCTACAAGGAGCATTTTTTCAGAAATTAGTAGTACTAAAAGGAAATGTTGTTAAAGAGTTGCAGAGAATTTTTTGGTCGCCAAGTTATACCGAAAGCGCGACAGTTTTGAGATCTTTACTACCTGCGGAGTATGGATTTTCAGAACGTCGTCAGCAGTCACTTTGTGAGTTCTGGGAAATACTTTTAGCGACCATAAAGAATGAAAATTCTGGAAATGAGACTGAGAGTCCCCTGCGTGATCTATTCCGTTACAAATTCAAGAAGTACTTAGCTTGTTCGGTGTGTAAATGGAGTCAAATTGATAACCCCAATAACTCCAATCTAGATGATATAGAAGTATGTTATTTTCCTGTTCCTGGAGTCCTAAACCCTCATGCACGTGCCGACGAAGAGATCATTGAAACGAAAGACATACCATTTTATGATGTTTTATACCCATTTCAACTAGCAAAAGATAATGTCCAAAGATGTCCAAATGGCCACAAGTGTAGACTTTTTACCATATTCACTCACACCGCTAAATTTCTTGTACTAAATCTGGACAGAAGAGCATTATCGAGAAAAATAAATAGAAAAATTATAGAATTTTGTCCGGACAAGGTTTACCTAATGAAGACACCTGAGTCTGATCTGGCTCATTATTACCATAATCTACCAATATCAGAGGAACTCTACCGCGCATGTTCCATAGTCGTTCATAGTGGATCCAAAAACAGTGGTCATTATTATGCTTACAGAAGGACCCTAGAGGGAGAGTGGTACTTATGCAACGATGAAAAGTAACTAGAGTTGACAAAGCTAAAATTAATTTTTCAGACATGACTTTCTTAGTTCTTGAGAAGTGTTAGCATTGCAATGTAAATTAATATGATGTTATGAATTGTGTATTGTAACTCATTATACAAATCGGAACAGCTTGAAAGTTAATATAAAGATGGAAATAACATTTTTTGTTTCTCTAACAGAAATATGACAAAAGATAAGATGACTTGCTATAGTTGGGAGCATATCCGTAGCTTTTTGCAAAAACGGCATAAGTCAACTTTTTTGGGAACATATCCGTAGCTTTTTACAAAATGGTGTAAGTCCACTTTTTTCTGAAAACTAGTTAAGCATATGGTTCAAAAGAAATCGAAGAGTTCTAACCATTGGTCTATTTTAAATGGACTTATCTTTAATTCTGATCGAGTTACAAATTGTTCTAAAAGGACATAAGTCCTTATCTTCTAAGTAACGAACAATTCAGCAATTTTGACATTTTCATTGAATTCCGGTTGAATATTAATTATGGATCGGTCTTTAAAGTGACAAGTTTCTTAAATTCTGATTTGTGAGAAATATTCTTTCATTGTGCGTTTTTATTTTCAATTAGCTCTCCTGTAATATTAGGGAAAGTGGGCCTATTTTCAAAAAAATCCTATTTTTTGAAAATAGGATTTGTTTTCGCCTCAGCTCAGCTTTGAATGAATAAATAGAGAAAAAATGATAGCTCTAAAAAAAACAGGTGGAAAAATGTTTTAATGGTTTAAATTAATCATTGAAGTTTTTTTTAAATAAGGTAATGTACCATTTAGCCGTACCAAAAAAAGAATTGTTTGAATTTAAACAAAGATAAAGCAAAATGATGAAATGTTCTTTATAGTTTCAAAATATTTTGCGTTCTTCGAAAACTTTATTCTTTGTTCCTACATACTGACAGCTAATTTATGTTGTTAGTTTTAGAATGTATCATGATCATTTATACAATTAAACCCTTTGTTATTATACCCCAAAACATGAAATTTAACCAGATTTATTCTATTATTTTCCAAAATGTGTTTGAAAACGTTTGGTCACTGTTGGCTGCTGTTTATTAGGTTGCAGCTATTGCTGTAACCAAAACCTCTTTTTTTGAATTTCTGGTTACTATGGGTCGTGCATTGCTCTTTACTAGGTTGCAGCCATGGCTGCATTCATGTTTAAGTTATATTCTGTTGTAAGTTATAACTAAAGTATGTTATCTAGGCTAGTAAATAAAGCCATCGTTAGCAATAATGTTTACAATGTAGCCCCTCCGAAAATGTTTGCCCACCCCTGGTCTGTCCTGAAATTTCATTCCCATGTCATGTGGAGATACGGAGTTACCTGAGGCATGAGAAGGGACTGGTCGCTCCAAATAACCTTCGGCTCTTAAAAAGACTAAAAAGATTAAAACCCTAGATATTTCAATTGTCGATGGAAGGCCTGTTTGGAAGTTTCTAGCACTTTCCATGCGAACCCGCTGGAGAAAAAAGGGACAATCTTTGCTCATTTCACTACATAGCTCTTTATTAAGCCAACGCTCATGGGTTGTTGTTTTTGCGTGATTTTTGCATTGTAAGTGTATAGCTACCGCAAGAGCGGATCCAGGATTTTTGTTCGGGGGGGGGGGGTTACTAATTTTTGACTCGGTTTTCGACTAATTTTTACTAAGGTTTTACTAATTTTCGACTTGGTCAAAAATTTCGGGGGGGGGGGGGTTCAAACCGGGTAACCCCCCCCCCCCCCTGGATACGGCCTTGAGCTACCGGTAGGAGGTTAGCGGACACCAATATCCAAATGAAAATAGCTATAGGCTATTTTAGATTGACACCTTAATCCAGCTAAAATGACATCCTGAGACTGTAATCTTATAATATCTACCACCCTGATTCGACAACCAATAAGAGGTATTCACGCTTTGTAATCGTGATTAGAAAATGGTGATTAGAGGAGAAAGTAATGAATGGACTTTGCTCACTCTGGTAACAATTCGGCCTCACCCCCTGACAACAAGCTGAGTCAAGCTTTTTCTAACAAAACCCTGGATTTTGATGTAAAAGTAAGGTAAAGAATACGGCATTGGATTTTACAATCCCTACCGGTAGTGCTGATCTCCGTTTCATGGCCCTTCGGCCAGGAAGTGCAAGAGGGGCGGAGCCATTCTGTGCTTTCGCACACTATTATTATTTACCTTCCCAGGTTCCAGGTACCCATTTAGAGCATGGATCGAGTTGCTGAGCTTACAGAGTCAGGCCACTGACCTCCGTTTAAACCCAAATAACCAGCGCCACCAGGATTCGAACCCCTGTCCTCTCGGACAAAGGGTATCGAGTCTAGTGCGCTAACCACTCAGCTACAATGGCTTGTATTTGAATGTACTAACCACTTGGTTGAAATTTGGATGTTGTGTTCTCAATTTATGCTAATGATCTGATTTTTATGGTTAGGAAATATTTTGTTGTCTTTTGTGTTACCCCGAATTTTTTTATGCCCGTAAGTGTAGATCTCCATTAAATGGTTACGGCATTCTAGTTGTCTTCACTTACACCCTTGATTCTAGTAGAAATAGTACAAGTGTTTCCCACTTGTGTAGTGTTGCCCGTACTAGCAAAATGTATATTTTTGTCAGAAGACGAAAGAGATACGGGGTTTATTGACGGCAGAGCAAGTATTTATGAACACTCAGCAAAATTAATCGGCTCACAAGATTTCTATTTACATGAAGATGAAGATAACTATACGTACGACGCCATACTTAGTAAAGAAGGTATGATGAATACCATCCATGATGACAATGAAAAACATGTTGATCCAAAACCTTCTATTACATCAGCAAAGTCAACTCTGTCAGAGGATTTGTACCTTAGTGATGGATATTCTAAAATGAAAGATTGAAAAACAACTGGTTTTCTATGATTTTCCCTTCCATGCCTACCAAATGAGGAATAGAAAAAAAAATCATCGAAAAGAATAAGAAAATCTAAGAAAGTGGAATCAACTCGTACAATCACTAAAGAAAAGTCAATAGAGAGTTAATGGAAATCGTGCCAGTGACTAGCGTTGGTCGATATTGGATATTGATATATCGCACCGAATACTGATATCATGTGGAATCCATGACTAAAGATACATGTGGAATCTGCTCCGCCAATGTAACCAGCAAGACCGGTGGCGTAGCATGCACTAAGTGCAACAAGTGGTTTCATTTCACATGCGGTAAAGTTAAATACTCTCTAGAACTAAAGAACACATACCTTTGCCCTCCATGCAAACCAAAAAATACTGCTACTGTTGCGTCTCCGAAAGTGACCGGAAAACCGACTAAGACGACTACTTCCATTCCCAATTCAGCGGGATCTAGCGGGCTTCTCCGCCCCCAAGTAGGTAGTATTCTCTCCAAGTCGGCCGAAAGTCCTATTGTAATCACTAAGCCCCCGTATTCTACTCTTGCCATTATGAACCCCGGTGATAGTGAAAAACCCAAACTTGAACCAGTTTCACAACCACCAATAACACCCGCTCCTGAAGTAATAGCAGAAGAAGTAAATGAGGCTAGAAAAACGCAGAACAGTAATGACTTACCTGCCTTAGGCTTGCCTCCATCCGAATCGTTGCTAATCCCTGACCTCTCTAGGTGCATCACCTGTCACATACCAGCTGGGGGAAGCCCCTCCTTTGAATGCCATTCTTGCAAAAGATGGCAGCACGGTGCATGCGCTGCAATAGATGCAGACCTAGTACTGGCTCTGCAGAAGCCGTCGGGCCGGTACTTTTCGTTCAAGTGTACTAACTGCTATCAACGTCCCTGCCATACGCCTAAACAACTAAACCAAAGTACCCAAATCTTTCCTGATCAAGATGAATTGAGCCAAAATCCAAACGAACAAATCAAAGAACCCTTAGTATGCCGTTTCTACCTCCGGGGAATTTGCCGAAACAGTGTGGATTGTCCCAAACCAAAGGATTGGGTCCCAAGCCAAAATCCAAATGAACAAATCAAAGAACCCTTAGTATGCCGTTTCCACCTCCGGGGAATTTGCCGAAACAGTGTGGATTGTCCCTTTCTACACATCTGCACAGATTTCTATAGGGGAAAATGTGGCAACGATCAATGTATATTGGTACACAAAGAACCTTGCCGAAAGTTCTCCTGTGGTCTTTGCTTCGTGAGTGACTGTCCTAAAGTGCACCTGCCAGCTAAACGTCGCCTGCATGGGGCAATAAAAACGCACCCGAAGCAGTCAAAAAACGGGTTCCCTGCAAAATCCGAAGTGGGGAAACAAGATATCAGAACAGGAGATGGTTTACTGAGAATTGTCCCCTTAATGCAGTTGAAACTCGCACCTCCGAGGAAAGACAACAGCATACATCCTATAGCTCCCCCTCCCTCCTACCAAAGACCGTGGCTACCAGCACCCCCAATAAGATGGCAAGCTATACCATACGGGCCCGTACCAGATATCAGACTAACTATCCCGCCAGCACACCAAATTATTACTCCCCATTTTCCAGCGAGGAACCGATTTTCATAGCTCATCAAGTCGCTAGTCTAACACAGCCCATTCTTGATTTCCACCGCTCAATCCCACCACCAATAAATCAAGCTTTACTCCATGAACAACTCCCACCACCTTACAATCAACAAAAAGGTCACCTTCAACAAGTGAAAACAAACACCTGTTACAACCTTAAAATACAACCCCAAGTATACTCAGCGCTCAGCTCAAATGGATGCCCAAAGACACCAAACTCTACACGGTACGACAAAGGATTGTAATCACACAAAGCAGAAGTATTCATTTCCCAAAATCCTGCTTGCAAACGTCCGCTCTCTTGGGAATAAAGTCGAAGAGCTGGAAACCACCCTCATACAAAATGACATTGAAGTGGCTTGCTTGTGCGAAACTTGGTCCGCGTCTGACATATGCACGGATATTTCCGGGTACGATGTGTATCTACTCCCCAGATTAAATAAGGACGGGGCCATTGTGAGTCATGGTGGTGGAGTTGGTTTTCTTTGCAAGTCTGCAATTCCGAATCGAGCCCTAAATATACCTCTCCCTAGGAAACCGGAGCACGAAGTTCTGTGGCTTTGGACAAGGCCCCGATACTTACCAAAAGAAGTATCGTCAATCATTTTTGGTGTAGTCTACTACCCACCAACAGCATCGTTCCGAAAGGAACTCGTACTCTACCTACAGCATTCGGTTGACTACATAAGATCCCAATACACATACGCTGCCATTCAGATCCTGGGCGACTTTAATGATTTAAAGGCTAGCTGGCTCTCAAGTTCACTCTCACTTACGTAAGTTGTTGAAGTCCCAACACGCGAGTGAAAAGTACTAGACCTTATCTTTACCAATATTGAGGAGTTCTCTAATCCCCCCCTACACTCTCTCCGCTATTGGTATGAGTGACCACCTTACTGTAATATGGAAGCCTAGCAGAAAACCCCCTGACAGATCCCAGTCAGTGGTGAAGTACCGCCACATACTCAAGAACAACTCCAGAGTTACCGAGAGTGGCTAGCAAGGAAAAACTGGTGGAAAGTCCTTAATATGAAGAACGGCAACAATATGATGCAAGAGGTCACTGCTCAGCTTTTCCATGAATATAAAGTAATATTTCCCGTAAAGACAATCCTGGTCAAGTCACAAAATAAGCCGTGGGTGACTAAAGAGATTAAGGATCTAATCAAATCGAGAAATGAGCTCTATAAGTTGGGATATCAATATGAGGCTAAAAAAAAATGCGCAATGTCATATGTCTCAAAATAAATAAATCTAAAAAGGAATTTGGTGCTCAAGTGGTTAAGAAGCTTTGGAAGCCTAACCCCTCTAGATTCCACCAGAAGGTTCAGGAGATTATTGGACGGACTCGAAAGCAGCTGACAATCTACGGCTCTGATGGTGAACCTCTGAGCGCTGATATGATCAACACACATTTTTCAAATATTTTTCGCACACACCCACCTCTTGACGAGCTACCTGAAAATGGACCCATTGAACAAATTCCGATCATTCGCCCCCATGAAGTATGCGAGAAGCTCAAACGCCTGGACCTCAGGAAGAGTAATTACCCTCTAGAAATTCCTATTGAGTTGATAGCTCATTGCTCTGAGGAGCTTAGTCCTATTTTGGCTGCCTGTTTCAATCAATGTCTAATAGATGGTACATTCCCGGATTGCTTCAAGACAGCCTATATAACTCCCATTCCTAAAATAAAAAAACCCTCTCCCCTAACGATTTGCGCCCGATTTCAAAAACCCTGTGCCCTTCCAAAGTGTTTGAAGGCTTTATCTGTGAATATTTATATGGAGATATTGAAGCTAATTTAGACCCTCGGCAATTTGGTTTCAGGCCTGGACATACTACTACCCACTATCTTGTATGTCTTCTTGACGATCTGATGAAACATCACGAGAAGGAAGAGACATACGCAGAAATCCTTCGCAGCGATATAGTAAAGGCGTTTGACAGCATCCAACACCTGATAGCTATTAACCGAGCTAAAGAAATAGGTGCTCGACAGTTTCTTGTGAGAATGGTTGCAAGCTTCCTGCACAATCGAAACCAATGTGTTTCACTCACGCAGGATGAAGCATCCGAATTCCAAGAAATATGATGCGGAGCACCCCAAGGGACAAAATTAGGACCACTGATCTTTTTGATTGTTTTTAACCCCGTCCTAGCACATATACAAAGTCGCTACAAGTTTGCTGACGACCTGTCAAGCATATCATTCCGCACCTTAGCGAGCCTAGCAGAGGAAATCACCACCTCATCAATATTTTCCCAGCTAATGCATAATCTTGAAGATGTAATACTTACAGTTAGTGAAACCAAGAGCCATATTCTACGTGTTAGCTTTTTAAACTCTGCAATTTCGTCCCAAGAAGACACAGGACTTACAACTAAAGATGAAATAAAAATCCTAGGAGTAATTTTCAAAAGCAACCTGAAATGGGATCCACATATACAGTCTATCCTCCAAAAGGCTTCCCTATGCCTAAAATTCTTTGCTTGCCTAACGCGGTTCAATATCCAAATTTCCATTATGCGCAGTCTATACTGTATGTATATCCGATCGCAAACCGGGTATGCTTTTCCCGTTTGGCACCCAGGTCTAACGGCTATCCAAACCGAAAAGCTTGAAAATATTCAGAAGCAGGCGTGCCAAATAATGCTTGGGCAAATTATACATCCTATGAGGACAGCCTGCAGAAACTGAGGCTTCAGAAACTATCTGAAAGGCGCCACGATCTCACGATGCGTTTCGGGAAAAATGCCTAAGCTCTGATGTCCATCGGAAAATATTACCGGATTTCCAGGAATCACAGATGAGTCGGCCAAAAACACGTAGAGGAGCCCTCACTTCGTCGTGCCAACTCCTTTGTCCCCCACCCCGAAAGGCATCAAAAAGGTACCTATCATCGTTTGTTCCATACTTCGTGGACCACTATAATGAGGAACTAGTTGAAAAGGAAATCTATAAAAAGTTGTGAAAAGGTTTATTTATTTTTATATTTATTTATCTGATCTCATGTGTTATATTTTCTTGTTGTTTGACGTCCGCTGCTAGCTATAAGCTATTATGGAAATAAAGAGTTATTATTAAATGGGTACCTGGAGAAATCTGGGGAAGCTAAGCGGGAAAGGTGTGCGAAAGCACTGGATGGCTGCCCCCCCCATTAGACTTCTGGAACAAGGGTCACGAAACAGAGATCAGCACCGCCGGTTTGGACCTTGAGTGTCTAGTGTTGCCATACTTACTTACTTTCTTTTGCTAATTAGTCCAGGAAGTGTGTGAAAAAAAGGGCCTAACCCGGAACAAATTGCAATAGAAATGATTCTTTGACTACCAGACTCAGAAAAATATGCTGATTCCGAATATGCAAAGTTTGCTCATCTAGCTGTTTCACAAATATATTTTTTTGGGGTTGAGGTAAATAACGAGGAGGAGAAATATGTCTTTTGTAGAAATGTGTAGAACCACGAAAAACAATATGTATTTAGGGGTAATAAAGTACGCTGAATCAGAAAATGATCTCTAACTGCAAGGATAAACAGCGGTTATCAATATTTAAAGGGGAAGTATGCGGGAGGAGGGTGAATTTTCTCACCTAGTGTTAAACCACGCTGAATCTGAAATAAACCGGTCTTAAAATGTAGAATGAAAACTATCACCCATTTTGATGGTTTAATTAACCATTAAAGCATCTCAACTTTTTCAGTTATATAATATACAAATGTGATAAAAAAAAACGAAATATCAATATTCATAGATCTTCGTTATCTTCGAGATCATCAACTCCGAGAAACTCAGTTGTAACACAGTTCGCACAATTTGTTCCCTTGCAAGCTCCACAGGCCCAGGTGCATTTCATGCCATTTCTTTTGCAAGTGCATCGCGTATTTGAGCAGTCGGTTTTGCAGTTACAGCGAAAAACTGCAAGGAGAGAGTTAGAGGCAGCGGGGAGTTCACCAAAAATAGGGCGATATAATCCATTCTGAATTACCCAACCGAACTGGCCTGGGTCGAGATTACATCCCAGGGTTTTTCACGATTCAACTTGCAAATAAACTCGAAATGAGTGGAAGCTGCAAGCATCACTGGTGGGAGGGAGAATTTTAGACTCAACATACGAAGCAGGTGCTGTAACTTTCTCGATGAATGTGAGGCTTGTAACATGCACTGACCTATTGACGCAACCTTCCTGTCTGTTTTGTCTCCTACGAACAGAGTGTTGAGAAAAAGCCGCAAAGATGAGGGTAGGTATTCGAGGTTGTCTGTTATCTCCCCGAGGTTTTCAGAATTGGGATACACATCCATTTGTTGTTTAATACCTTTGGCATCACTTTTGATTATAGCTGCTGCAGCTCGGACGATAGCTTCCTTCTCCAGTTCCACGTCGAGATTTTTTGGCTTTAAGTAATGCTCGTGGAGAATGGCATGAGCTGTGGCTCTTAGCGTAACGACGTTCTGTCTGCCGTTTATCTCTGCAAATACTGCGCTTTCACCAAATCTCTCTTGCATCTTCTTTTTCATGTATCTTTCACTATATCCAGAATCCTGTGAATCGCCCATGAGCTCGTTCATCATGCTAACAAGATCATTCAGTGTTAGTTGCTCATCATCGTTAGCCTGAAAAAACTCGACAATTTTCTCGAACGCCTCGTTCTGATTCAAGTTCTGTGGTCGACCAGATTTTCGTTTTCCAGACTGTGAAGGAATTCCGCTATACTTGTTGAGGATATTACGTTCCGTTAGAAAGTTTGAGTAGCAGAATTTGTGGTAAACTACATCAGCAGCGTGTAGATCGGCAGTGGCAGCAAGAATTCTAGTCATCACTGCTCCTGACCAGTCATCATTTCTCTTTCCACAAACCTCTCTTAGTGTATTTTCAAAGGCTCTCGTTCTAACCTTGAAACTGTCTTCCTTCTTCTTCGTTCTGTCAAAGGTAACTGGTGTAGAGCAAACGAGAATCGGATTTGAAGTTGAAGTTTCCAGATAAACGGGAAGATTCTCGCCTCAGACTTTGTTTCACCTGCGACAACGATGACAAGTACTGTTCAATAGATTTCTTGTTTGTGAAGCTAGACCTGCATGACTTATGGACAGGATCCTTAATAACTGCTGTGACATCTTCACGCTTCCTTGATCGACTAGCTTCATTCACCGGGTCTGCACCTTTCTCTCCCAAAACGACCTTTCCCGACTCTTCCACTATTTCTTCTTTGCAAATTATACAATTCATATCGACAATTTAAAGTTTAAGAGTAGTTATCCGTACATTCATCGTTCAACCTAAAAAGATATAGCTAAATTTAAACTGGTTTAATGTTTCTAAGATTGAGAGAGAGAGAGAGAGAGATGAGAGAGAGAGAGAGAGAGAGAGAGAGAGAGAGAGAGAGAGAGAGAGAGAGAGAGAGAGAGAGAGAGAGAGAGAGAGAGAGAGAGAGAGAGAGAGAGAGGAAGGAGAGAGAGAGAGAGAGAGAGAGAGAGAGAGAGAGAGAGAGAGAGAGAGAGAGAGAGAGAGAGAGAGAGAGAGAGAGGAGAGAGAGAGAGAGAGAGAGAGAGAGAGAGAGAGAGGAGAGAGAGAGAGAGAGAGAGAGAGAGAGAGAGAGAGAGAGAGAGAGAGAGAGAGAGAGAGAGAGAGAGAGAGAGAGAGAGAGAGAGAGAGAGAGAGAGAGAGAGAGAGAGAGAGAGAGAGAGAGAGAGAGAGAGAGAGAGAGAGAGAGAGAGAGAGAGAGAGAGAGAGAGAGAGAGAGAGAGAGAGAGGAGAGAGAGAGAGAGAGAGAGAGAGAGAGAGAGAGAGAGAGAGAGAGAGAGAGAGAGAGAGAGAGAGAGAGAGAGAGAGAGAGAGAGAGAGGAGAGAGAGAGAGAGAGAGAGAGAGAGAGAGAGAGAGAGAGAGAGGAGAGAGAGAGAGAGAGAGAGAGAGAGAGAGAGAGAGAGAGAGAGAGAGAGAGAGAGAGAGAGAGAGAGGAGAGAGAGAGAGAGAGAGAGAGAGAGAGAGAGAGAGAGAGAGAGAGAGAGAGAGAGAGAGAGAGAGAGAGAGAGAGAGAGAGAGAGAGAGGAGAGAGAGAGAGAGAGAGAGAGAGAGAGAGAGAGAGAGAGAGAGAGAGAGAGAGAGAGAGAGAGAGAGAGAGAGAGAGAGAGAGAGAGAGAGAGAGAGAGAGAGAACTTCACCATCAGCTAAACAACTCTCACTGACTGAACGCAACTTTGACCTGTTATCCATTAATCGACTGGCCAGATAAGGCAAAACACGATGGAACAGGTTTTATCACTGTAATGATAGATTTAGATTCGCCCGAAGGATTTTTACATTCTGGGATTGTTAGGTCGCGTCCAGTCGCAAAAGGATTATGAAACTGATGGAATATTTAGATGAAAGTTCTAATTTTACATTCAAATAAAGGGGATTTTTATAATCACGATGGTCTAGTACCCTATTTTAGACATTAATTTTGTTGTTGTACGCCTTTATATGAAAACATGAATTTTACATCCTCAAAATCAACATCAACCTCAAAAACATAATTTTTAGTAGTTTGCTATATATTCATCGTTCAACCTAAAAAGATAAATGAAAGTTTTAATTTTACGTTCAAATAAAGGTGATTTTCATACTCACCGTGATCTAGTACCCTATTCTAGACATCAATTCTGTTGTTGTACGCCTTTATATGGAAACACGAATTTCACCTCCTCAGAATCAACCTCAACAAAAAAAAAAAAAACATATTTGTGAAACAGCTAGATGAGCAAACTTTGCATATTTGGAATCAGCGCATTTTTCTGAGTCGGGTAGTGAAAGAATCATTTCTATTGCAATTTGTTCCCGGTCAAACCGTTCCCTTTCTGGACTAAATGGCGTGATTCGCTTACGAAAATAAGTCACATGCGTAAACCAGAGGGTTTTACCAAGGTACCATAAAAAGTAATCTCTCCTGGTTTTCTTTTTTTTTTGGACTGTATCGGTATATATCGAAGTAAAATAAAATTTTTGGGTACGAACTGGTCAAAAGAGAATTTTGCTTTAAGTTCCTGATAAAGAATCAACAATCCTCCAAAGCTTCCTAGGATTTTTTTTTTTTTTTTTTTGGAAATAACTCCAATATATCTCAAAGAGTATTTATACTGGAATTTATTCGAGTGTAAAATGCTGTGAAAGACATTTTGGGTGCAGGTTTGCCACTCCTAGAGATTTATCAGTATTTCTAGTCATTTTATACTGAAACAAATAAAATCACTAAACCAGCACATAAATCACTAGATTATTGACGAAAATTAACAAACTTAACCACTAAATTTACACTAACACTAAATTAACAAAAAAAAATCACTAACATCTAGTGGTTTTTATTCTTACCGTGTGACAACCCTGTTTGGGGTTTTCGCTTGTTGTCAACGAACTGCTGTTTGTATAGGGAAGGTTTTTGCTACTTCGTTTTTCTAAATAAGACGCATGAAGGGAGATTGGACCAAAGGAATTTTGATCTCTAAATCATTAAAAAACAGCTACTCCTGAGTTTGGGAAGAGAAGGTATAACACATTTTGGAAAAAAAGAGAAACTTTATTATCTTGAGAATCGAAGAAGACAATAGAAAACGAGATTAAGCTAATCAGTTGACAAAAATTGCGCTCGGTACTGTAAGTTGTCAATGTCACTTTGACCAGAGATGTCACATACTTTCTTTTGAATTACCGCGGCCAAATGCTCGAAGGAGATTGCCTAACCTGTAGACGTACTAATTTGTAAAATACTACAGATCTACGCGGAGAGGGGGGAGGGGGTCCAACCCTCCCCAAAATCCAAAATTTTCTTGAATTTTTGGGCACTTCTTTTTCGAATCATCAAATAAATTTTGTTTCTTTATAATCCCCCTTTTTTTTAATTGACCCCCCCCCCTGGAAAAATCCTGTGAATGTGTCTGATTGACAGCATGTATTTTGTGAGCTCATTGAGCTTTTCCTTCCATGCTAGTAGCAATTGTTTCCAAGGTGCCTTCCATAGGCAAAACCGATTATTTAGGTCTGATTATTAAAACTGATTGGTTATTACCATTCTTGCCACCAGCCTGATAGATGTACGGTGGCTGTAAACCAGTCTGTGTTTTGCAATTTGATTTCTAAGTTTCTGGTATCTATTCAGCACAGTAGAGGTAATATAGAGTAGCGAAATGTTTCTCCAAACCTGACACATATTTCATAGCGCACAATTTGGGAAGTTTCCGAAACCGTCACATTTTCCCAGCCGTCGGAAACATTTGTCATTGCGCGTGCGCGAAGGCGGGGTCATGAAGCTTGTGTGATTTTAGATATGTTATAATCTTCAATGGAGAGTATAGGACTTTTTGCTGCTATATATTACCTCTACTGTCCTATTCAGGCAGTTGATCTGTAGTACCCCTACTACTGACTGATCGCTGCGGTTCCAAGTCTGCCCGCGGCCAACACGACTGCGTGCCCTCCTTCTCCACACGGGCAATATATCTGTTACCATAGAATTACAAATTTGTCAAATAAATAATATATTGCTCTGAATTGTAATACGCCACGGAGGGAGGGGAGATTAAATGCTGTTGTTTATAAGAAAAAAAAGGATCTGCAAGATTCAGATTGGGCGTAGACCTGGTATGCACATAAGAGAATAATGAAATGGAGATTAGGGTCCAGGTGCTGCCTCCTCAGTAATCAAAGACAATTAGACTTAAGTAGTTATAAATCAGAAATTTGTTTGCACTAAATGCAGGAAACATACCACTTGTTACTTTCCTGCATTTATAAGTCTAGTAAATGCCTAGCTTTTCCCTGAGGAAAATGCCATAAACTAAAATTGAGAAATTTTCCCATTTTTCGATTATAATCCAAAAACACTACTAACGGCATACTACAGCGCCAAGTCTTACTGTTCCAGCCTTTTATACCCATCGTCAGAGAATTCGCCAGGGGTCATCCTTGAATGAGGATTTAGAAAAATCAGACGTTTATCGGAGTGGGTAAAGAGTGAAGAGGTAAATGCCATAAACAAAAATAGAGACATCATCCCATTTTTAGACTAAGCGACACAAAACTACTATCAGCTCTTTATAACACCAACCGATTATCCCATTTTTAGTTTATAGCCCAAAAGAGTGTAGCTGGTTTCTTTTTGCTGATTAGTATTTACATATATTTATGTTGCTTTTTTCGTATGTTATTTGTGTTTCTAATCACCCAACAAAAGCTCTATTGCTCCTTTGTATTCCTTCTTTTCTAAAGCACATTGGAATTTAGAATTCTAAACTGATGATGGTATTTTTTAGATACACTGACTTTACAATATCAAAATCCTCGAAGTCCAGGCAATATGGAAGAGGTTCCAGTGAATAAAACAGGAATTGCTTGGTCAAGTGACAAAACTCACAAGTTCAGAAACCCCCCTGGGGGTCCTACCGGTAAATTTGGTTTCAATTTTATTCCGTCTAATGCTATGTTTTCTTTTATTCTAGAGTTTTGGTTTATATCACACAATTTTTCGAATATTGCATCATAATTTTATCTTGGTTGCAGTGACAGCTGCAACCTAGTAAAAGACGAACCTTGGCCAATAGTAACCAAAAATTTATTATTTTGAAGCCAAATTGGATCGAAAGAAAAATTACACCATTGGAATAACCATGACCGAAAACCCTTATTAAGGAAGCTTACAGTCCCCTGGCTTGAACAACAAGGGAAATAAATTTTTATGGTTGTAAAGCACTGATGTTTTTTTTTTCTTAATTGCGAAGCACTTCAAATGTGGAGCACTGATGTTTTATCCTTCTGTACAACTAGTGAGGCACTGGAATATCAGTGAGAGGTGTTTAAGGGCTCATCTGAAAGGAAATTGTGTGTAATAAGATGTGGATGACTACAGTTAAGTCAACCATACTTAACTGACTACAGTTAAGTCAACCGTAGTTTCTAACAATTTAAAGCGCCCCCCCCCCAGGAATATTGTTTAAATTTATAGGCCACTGGGCTGAGGACTGTTGTAGCCCTTATCATATTTTGGATTAACCTATTTATCTTTTAAGCAAATAAACATGAATAAGTCCATTCATTCTTGAACCCTTCTTGTAAGAAATCTGATGTACTGCAGCCCTATTAATATTCGTTTTTGTGATAATATAACCGAGACCAAGTGAAACTAAAACTGTTGTGTTCAGGAGGTCGTATTTGCAGAACTCTGAATGTGTTATTAAAAACGAAGATAAATTTTATTAAAGTCACTTTTCCAGACTAAAGGTAAACTTTCTCTCGTGCCCTCTTGCACTAACTTTTTTGTTATCTGAAATCAAAAGTCTAATTTGTGTCTATACATTCATATCATTTTTTTAAACAAACACAATTTTATATCCCTTTTTAACTGTAAATATTCATAATGTCATAATTAAGCTGTTTAATCTCATTTCCTGTCTTATTAACCCAAATATCAAGGGAACCCAAAATATTAGGGGGCTTTAGGTTTTAACAGACAAATAAACGTTATATTAAAAAGTTCCGAGCCCTTAAAGTTTGTTTTAAAAGCTTCACCATTATTATCATTCATTATTTACCTTATGATTTTTATCATTTAATTATAATTCTTCATTATTTAATTATTTCGTATATACCTTATCGGTGTTGTATTATTGTGGTGTTAACACTCCACCTTATTTATTTTGATGATATAGACATTATATCGCTTTATACTATTACTATAGTATATACATATTACTATGTATATACTATCTTTATAGCAATAATTGTGTATGTATGTATTTATTTATTTTTCCTTGAAAACAGCTACATATTTTTTGGGGAAAATTTGTATCCTGGGATATTCTGGCCTAAACAATGATCTAGATCGGTCAGAAGTTTGAGAAAATTCGGTAAGAGCCTAAATTTTGGAAAAAAAGATATTTAAAGGCAATCTAAGCGACGTCATTTTTATGTGAGCGACGTCATTTTTATACATCATGATTGCAATAACGTTGTCACACTTGCCACTCTTATGTGGAAAGATTGAAGATTTTCATGCATGGAGAAATTTACATTAAATTGCTTAAAGAGCAAAAAGCTGGTACTTCTAAAAATATTTGTACATATTTTGACAAGGGGATTATAGCAATTCAAAAGGCTTAAAAACGAAAACCAAAAGTTTGAAACTTAGTAGAAATTGTTGTTAGAAATTAGACTTCTTGAATAATCAAATATCTTTGAAAAGACAACAGCACGAAAAGACAATAAATTGCTTAAAGAGCAAAAACCTTGTAATAGCAAAAATATTTGTATATATTTTAACAAGGGATTACAACAATTCAAAAACATGAAAAAAGAAAACCAAAGGTTTGCAGCTTAGAAGACAACCGGTGTTAGAAATCGTATTGCTTCAATAATCAAAAATCTTTGAAAACAGACAGTATGAAAAACTTATCTAGGGGTAGACCCAAAAAGCTAAAATTTACAAGTTTTATAAATTAGAATTCGTTGGAAGAAAAAGAAGTTTTGCAATAAGGGCAGCTAAAGCAAAGGGTATTGGCAAATTGTCCGAAGTAATGAAAATCCAAAATGAACAAGAAAGAAAAATAGAGATAGAAGATAAGCGACAGCGGAGTCAAAGTGTGTCAAAATTGAAAATGAATGTTATGATATTTGGGTTTGGGATTTTGACACGGAAAAGATCGTCAATGCTTGCCATGACTTTGTGAAAAAAAAATTAAGTTTCGGTGATATATATTTCATAATTACAAAAGACAAGCCGGGCCAAAAGTCGACTTTCAACATTTTATAAAAGCTCCAAGCGAAGAAACAACTATAAATAATGACATTAGGGTTTATAAGGACTTTAGCCAAGAACCTGATACTGCATCAGCCTCTGCTAAAAAAAAGGTTTGGCGTTATGTTTTCTGTAATGACAAAAGCCAAAAGTTAAAGGTCCAATAACAAAAAAAGCGTAGTTTTACAAAGGCGCTAAGTCTAATTTAAGGCCATTTAAAATGTTTAAGGGACTAATCAATGACAATAAAGCACAGATAAATTTGATTAGAAAACTAGTGAAAATGAGCATCGCAACAGCTAAAGAAAAAGGCATGGAACAAACGACAGCGAGAATCACATTGATTTGTAAATGAAATTTTGTACAATGATCTGTGGTTGGCAACTGGGAAAGGCGTATTTGTTATTTATAATGACTTAAGAAATTAAATGAGATGATATATGAATCTGCTAAACTGCTAAAGCAAAAGGCGTGGAAAAATCTTTCTGATGTAAAGATGAACAAAAATGGACAATGGAATCTAAGGTTGGAAAAGAAGGAACAGCGATAACTGGTCACAAAAACGATCTAAGTAGGTCAGGACTTTAAGAAAGAATTCGTATTTTTCATAGGGTGGCTGTATCAAACCCGTGGTGACGTCATGACATCAAGAGAAGGCTCAAATTGTCTGCGGTTAGAAGACAAGCGACAATGAGAATCCATATATAGGAGCCTGCCGCATGCCGAGTGCCGGGGCCCGGTGGCGAAGCCCCTGGGCTTCCTGTACTATAACTATATTTCTGCATATGATGCTATTGCTGTTACTATATATCTTAATGGTATTTTAGCATTATAGTGGTAGAACTAAGCTGGTTTGGTCATTGTAGTTCAAAAAATAAACTTCTTAGATACAGTTTTCCCAGCGTGCTTGAATTTACCGAAGGAGGAACAACCATAGAACGACGGAAAGGAGCTCATTTGATTACAAATGGAGAATTCTAGTGCCTCCTTTTAACGCCCAAAACTGATTGGAGAGGAACCTGAAACCCGCTCACTGCCCTTTGTGAAATCCAAAACTGATTGGAGAGGAAACTTAACGTCCCTTAAACTCTTTGTACCTTGGGTTTTACTGGGAAACCCCGCAGTTGCGTATCACATCGTTTCGGAATTTGACCTAATCTTTTGACTCGAAGTCATTTTGGATTATTTAAGAAATTGCCCTAAATTATTAAACTTCAATTATAAAAATCATTTAGTTCAAAGTATGACTGTATAAAATCAAAACATTACTAAACTGTCGTGTAATTTTTTTTCTTAGTTTTTTTTTTTCTATCCAAAAATCCGCAGGGAACTTAACAAATGGTAAGGGTCTGTATTAGCTTTGCCAAAGGCAATTTGAAGATATTTGTACTAATACGTTCATTTGAACGTGTTTTTACCAGGATGGTTCGACCCTGGAACAGAACCATGGATATGAATTTTTTTATTTACAGCTAGGTGAGGTGCAAGATTTTAACGGTTCTGGGGTGTTTTGGCAGCAACCCAGCAATAGGTCATCGGTAAATTAAAAAAAAAGAAATCTTTTAACACAAGATTTATAACAAATGTTAATTAGGCTTTTTAGGTTTGAAGCGACATCGCCTCTAAGGGACACTTCTTTTTTTTTGGGGGGGGGGGCTAAGAATTTTTTATGGATTTGAAGTTTTTATAACTTAATTGTTTTCTCTGAACTGGACGAATTTTATCTTGCACTTGAAATTTTAAGGCTTGAGTTTTGATGGAATAGATCTTGTTTTTAAAATAATATATATTAATTCTACATTGATTAATTAATAAAATATGATAATTATATCCTAATCAATGATTCTTCTAGTTTAAAGGCCTTCGGAATAGGCGAAGCTACAATTTTAGTTGAAAATGTTAATCGTTTTATGCAATAAATTGAAAATGTTCATTACTTATTCTAGTTTATTCTACTCTTTGGGTGGAAAGTCATTATCTTGCCCCCAATTTTTGTTATTTCTGGGAATAAATAATTCATTAAATATAATGTTAAGTAGTAATTAATGAATTTTCTAGTCCATATTATCGTGGAAGTACGCAAAGGCACTATCTTGGCTTAAAATTATTAATGATTATTATTGATCGATAAAAAACAAATATTAACAAAATGTTGTTGAATATTAATTATATTTTTTTTATTTGAATTATAATTTCTATTATATTCATTATAATATTTTACCATAATATTTTTTCAGTATAATTATATCTAAACAAAAATATCTATTGTTTCATGTTAAATTATAAATTAGATGTTACTTAATTGTTTTTGTTTTAGCTTATGATACCTCAGAATGGCAAAGCCACTGTCTTGGTCTAAAAATATTTGGGAATTGGACGAGGAAAACCCGGAAAACAATGGCTTTTTAAATGAAGACTTTATTGTGTGGATGCGAACAGCAGCCCTCCCCCAATTCAGGAAACTTTATCGCATAATATGGCACGATAAACCAGGTGCAGCTACGTTTAAGAATGGCTTACCAAAAGGAAATTATACTCTTCAAGTAAAATATAGTAAGTCTTGGAATAATACCCAAATTACAAGTTTTAGTTATTTGGCTGATTGGCGAAAATTTCTAGTCTTATTAAAATCGAATTATTATTAGAATTGAATTCGATATTAAAATCGAATTATTTGACGTTAATGGTAGCAGCTTCCAGTCTAAAAAAAAACAAAAAAAAAGACCAGGTCTAATTTCGTTTGAAAACTGCTTGTCAGGAGGAAATTATCCTCTTAGGGAGAAGTTTATTAAGACCTGAAATAAAACCCAAATTGCTAATTCTAGTTATTTAGCTGATACGCGAACATTTCTGTCCTAAGAAAAGCCAATTATTTAGTGCAGAAGTTAAAGTTTTTTAAAATAAGATTCTGTTTCTATAAGATTCTTTCCTATGACATACCTGAATATTAAGGATCGAAAATCTAGTACGTTCTAAAATTGTTTTACACCATATAAATTTTATATTTCAACAGAAATACAAGTTTTTAGTCAAATTAGATTTAAGTTAATTATATCATATTTGAATTAATTTAAATATGAAACATTTTTTTACTAATATTATGTAAAGTTACGTTGGCTTTAGTTTACGTTGTAAACTTAATTTCCCTTATTATTAATCTAAACAAAACATTATTAAACTTAACAAAAGCCAGAATCATAATTAAGCTTGGTTTTGATTAAGCTTAATAGTTAATCTTGTTTGTTTGAGTTTGGTTGAAACTTGGCTGCTTGGTTTGCTGAAGCTTGAGTTTGTTTAACATTAAGCTTGGTTTGTTTGAGCTCAGTTGAAACTTGGTTGAAATAGTCACTCTTCTCTTCTTACTTTTTTGTTGTTTACAAATAGTTTATAAATAGAATAGAGAAACGATCATGTATCTTTTTGTGCCTCCATGCACTTTTTTGTGCATCGAGGCCAGGAGATTTCAAGGGGTTCATTGCGAAAGGTTGCATTTCCTGCTAAAATTCAAAGTAGCCTATTCACTCGTGTTAAAATGGTAAAATACTGTTGTGTTGTAAGGTGTAAGAGTTCTGATGGAAATTCAGGCCGGTCATTTCAAAGGCTCGACAAAAACAATATATTTGAAGTATTTACTGTAAATGTATCAGTTTACACCTAATACAATTTTATAATTTTTGGGGGATATTTCATTAAAGAAATTAGACCTATGCATTTGGTTCTGTTCAGTGCATTGCGTCATTTTGGAAATCATTATATGTTTCCCTTCATTTTTATTAACAATCATTGTCAGTTCGAATCCATCTTAAGCTAAAACTGCACGTGTGAACCTTCCTAAAAGGCCAACTGCAGTGGGTCTCTCCCGTGGAAATATTTTCGTTTTTTCTAGGAAAATCACCTTTTTCATGGAAGCAGCACTGAAGTTTCTCCTTTTTTTAATTTTCTTTTTTTTTCTGCCGCTAGTGGGGTGCTAGAAACTGAAAATGAAAAAAAAAAATTCCGACACGAGATTTTGAAACTGAGTTATTGCGGCTACACCAAAGGATCCTTATCGCTAGACTACCATATCCTGTCAAACAGTGTTCGTTTTATACTTTCTTGCTGTTCCCAATAACTAGTTTTTATATGCTAGAAATTTAGTACAATTAAATAAAAACTAACGAACGTTGGCCTTCTGTTATATTTCATGAATTTAAAAAAAAATTAGATGAGTAATTGGCTGGTTCTGAGGGCCAACTTTGGCCTGTGTACTGGACCTTTGACATCCCTGCTACAAACTGTTTTATTTAGTTGTTCTTCTTATCTCGCTATTCGTGTTTTTTGGCCTTGCAGTTGATTAATTATTTGAAGTGTGTCCATCTCTTCTATTGAATGGATAAACAACAAAATATTTAAAGCTAGAAACTTGGAGCTGTGTTTTGAATCGTGATCTTGAAGCCTTGGATGTTTTCTTATAAATTAAAAATCATAGAAATTATATCCGAAAAGAAGCAGATTTTAATTTATTTTATGTAAAAAAAAACTTCAGAGTTACTCATTTAGGTACAAGATCCGTATCCTTGTGTTCTGAGAGCTACTATCGGCCCACAGGCCTTATTTTTTGACATCCGGCTCTAAGCCCCCTTTTTTGAGTCTTTCTTATTCATTACTGTTGGATTTCTATGCAGGCTAGTAACTGAAGAATCAAATAAGCATAGAAACATCTTTTTTTTTTTAAGGGGTTGTGTACTCCAATAAAAATGCTCTATCACGAAAATGAAACTTGGGAATCGTTCTAGATTTACATGCACAACTGTAAACTACTACAGTTGTGCTGTAGTAGTTTAGTATTAGTTTTGTAGAAACTACTACTCGGAGTCCGATTCCCCTGGACTCTGAGTGAGAGGCACAGCTGGCATAAGCTTTTTTCAGGATTGTATAAAAATGAATGTCATTTTCACTTGTTGATAGTTTATCATCCATCCATCCTAGGGTAGAACTAAGTTAGATAGTCATAGAACTAAGGATGATCGAAATCTTTGGGTTGACTCATGACAGACAATGTCGACTGGACTTGTATGCAAAGGGGGGGGGGGCTGAATTTGCTTGGACTCACAGGCGAACAAGTGGTAGTAAGGAAAGAGGCCATTACTATCATACTTCTTTGAAAATAATTTATTATCAAACTATCTGCCTCATATTCTTGAGTTTTTTTAGTTAAATAGTTAAAATGAAAATGAGCGATTGGTACTTGAAAAAATAAGCAATAGTAATACTAATCAAAATAACAGTCGAAAACAAGTTGTCTGTGCTTATGATTGTGCAGATGGAAGTGCAGAAGTTATGTTATATAACACTGATTGTATAAATCAAGTTATACACCTATATTAATATGCACTTATGTACTAGTTGCACTGTATATACTTATATAAATAAGTTCAGAAAAATGTAATTTACCGTTTAACTTCTTATTCTTCTATTTCACAGCAGGTGGGCTTTTCAGTTGATACTATTTAGCCCTGAGCTATTACTCTGAGTTTAACTCTGAGCCATTACTCTATGTTCTTCTTCTTCTTGTTTAGATTATTATGGAGACACTTTCATATGATCTCGTCACTGAAATCAGATTTTGGGACCTGCAGCGGGGTGTTGCAGCTGAGATGGAACTTCCGAGTCTCGTGCTTGCGAGCAAAGATCAATCCAAACTGCGTCACCACAAAATATTTTTAGTCTATATTGGCAAAGTCCATTAGCTAACGATTAAGTAGATGGCGCTTTTGATGTGTGACCCCAAGAACGAGCTTTATCAGGGCCTTGTTGGATCCGTTAATGTGATTCTGAATTAATATAATATGACAGAGGCCGAGGCTTTTAAGTAGATCAAAAATAGGTTTGAAGATTTTAATGTTTCGTCCGAGTTTTGTAAAGGCTTTATTGATGCTTTTGATCTTCAGAAAGAAGATCTCAACCTCTTTTACAACCTCTTTTACATCATGAAAGAAATTGGCATGTAAGTAGTATTTGCCATGTTCACAGTTTCTGTTCACACCGAATATCTGCCCCCTATGCTTCAGCTGTTTTCCGAAATACTTCATTTCATCCCTTTGTACCTCGCTAGTGTTTACAACGCTGTCGGGATGCCGCATATTCTGTGTGTTATGTCTTTCTAGTAGATCTTCGCTAAAACTCATAAAGGAAAGGCCCCCTCTCCCCTCTTCTGTTTTGCCAAACGTCTGCAAACCCATACCACCATGGACAAGCAGCTTTAACAACTTGTGGTAATATTTGTTGATAAATCTTTACTTATGATTTCTTCTCGTGGCTCTTCCATATCTTTTGTGATTTGTTTTGCAAAAGGCATAAAATACTCTTTGCTGAGTGACAAAAGCGGCGTTCACAAGCGTGTCTAGCTAGAATCCCATGTCTAGACACGTGTCTAGCCAGAATTCAGTGTCTAGGCAACGACCGTTCACAAGTAAAATTCTGTGCTTAGCTAAAGCTACAAATTTAGTTTCGAATTGACATTTCTAGCCAATCAAAAGAGTTTACGCGGGCAGAACTTTCAAAATTGTAATCCCTATTTTTACTGTCACAAGATAATGGATGAGATAAGCAAACAATTGCCTTAGTGTGCTTCACTATTATGTCTGGTGTTGCATATTTGCAAAAAAAACAATTAATGAGAAAACAAAATTAAATTTGAGTTTAAAAATGTAAACGTAAATGATGAATATAGTGGAACTTGACAACTTCTGAATGGCCAAATGCCTTGCTGCTAGTGTGTTCTAGGTAAGTGCGAGTTTTACTTGTGAACGGTCCGTTGCCCTAGACATTTAATTCTGGTTAGACACGTGTCTAGTCATGCGGATTCTAGTCTAGACACGCTTGGTGAACGCCGCTTAACGGAAGAACGCGTATTTCATATAGGAATGAATATTCAAGAAACGTTGGAGAGTTGGAAGTTCAAGAACATTGGCTCTTGCCATCCGCTGTTTGTGTTTGCAGTATTGTCTCAAAATTTATTAAAAAATGTGGCACAACCCAATCAGGAAATCGCCAGTTTCTAAACTATTTATTTTTTAAATTTTTTTATTATTTTCTTTTATTTTTATTTTTTTTGTGTAACAAAAGAAAAGAGTAGGATCTCCCACGGTTATGACCTGTTGTTTGATTTGCCAATTTTTTTTACATTTATTACTGTTGTCGTTTTTTTATTTGCCAAAAGGAATTTTTTTAGGGAGGCGTACTTTGGATACGCACGTACGCGAAGACCCAGCCCCCAGGATTACAAAATTTTCCTGAATTTTTGGGCAATTCTTATTCAAATCGGCCAAGTATTTTCTTTTGCTGTTAGACACCATCCCCTAAAAATGTGTGTATGTGCCTTTCCTGGGAGACAGCCAAAACTTCAAAAACATAAATATACATAATGAGAGAAATCTTAAAAATATAGAGATTTTGATATCAAAGATCTAATGCATGATAAGGGTTGCATCATGTCTAACCTGATTCAACCATTTTATTAAACCAATAAAATTTAGGCTAGAAATATCAACCACAGAATTTAAGTATGTGCTGTCATTACCGTTGGTATACAAATTTGGTCACCGTAAGTAAATCGCAGAAGAGATTCTCAGTTTAAATAAATGAATATTGCGGCTGGAGTCTTGTCATAGGTCTGTCAGTATCTGCTGTGCATGTTAATGGTAAGGTTCTCCAGAGAGAGTGTGGCTATATTGTGCATAGGACATTGTGTGGAGCTATAGTAGTTACTAATTTTGCTTTTGTTGATATTCATTTTTTTTTTTGTGCCATTAAACACTAATCCTGTGCTGTTTCTTTCCTCAGACTTATCCAGTGACCTTCATTTGGATGGAACAAAGAGATTCATTTTATCAACCAACTTCAAGCAATAGGCGGGAAAAAATCCATTTCTTGGCATAGCCTATAGCGTTGATGGGAGTATTCGCACTTGGTTTTTAATGGCTGGTCTGTGCTTTTGTTTTTATTTTTATCCATATCAAGTATGGAAAGAGGTTAGTTCTTCTCTTATATTTTTCCTCTAGATATGCTAAGAAATATGATTTTGTGTCCATGGCGGCCTTGAGAATAAGAAGGTGAGGCAAATTTTAAAGTTAAAATTTTAAAGTTTATTTTGATGCTGTTTTCCATTTACATATAGAGATAAAAGATGGGGTACATAAAGGTAGAGGTTTAAAAGTTTAAAGGATGCTTCTATTTTGGGTCTTTTAGATTTTAATTTCTTCAGTAGTTACTATAGTTTTCAAAAACATTATTGAAAGTCTATAAGACTATTCAGAATGATTTTTTAGTGTCTTAAACGTTTCATAGGTCCTAAAGTGCAGCATTGCATCTTGCAAACTTGGGTTGTTAAACTATAATATATGGAAGAGGTATGCCACCTGTGATTGGTATATATTTTATGGATTGCAAATTAAAATATGCATCTGAACCGCGAATAGCAGTTTAGCATATGTACCATTATGTTAACAATTATGTTGTGCCATTTTAGTTAGTTTATTGTTTGCCAAAATTGTGATTTGGTAATAAGGCAATGTTCCTAAAACTTGTATGGTGCCTTTTCAACCGGCATTCTTTATTGGTGTGATACCACCAATGAATGGTGCCTTTCACCGGCATCTCTTATTGTGTGCTACCAATTAGTTGTGTTTGAGCTAGCATTTGCCAAAGTTGACAATCAGTCGACGTCATGGGGACATTTTGTTCTTTGGTGTTTAAATTTTTATTTTTGGCGGTAGTTTCAAATATATTATGTTAACACTCTTTTAGTCAATTGTTCTGTGGTGGCGCAGTGGGTGTAGAATCAGTAGTTGATAAGCGAGGCCCCGGAGATTGAACCAGCTGTAGCAGTACACTACAGGGTTGACGCAAGGACCTTTTTCAGCTTTTATTCGGTTAATTTAATTCTAATGCTCCTTTCAATTCTTGAAACACAAAAAAGCGATCATTTAAAAAATAAAGTGTCATAAAGTTACTTTACATTTGAATTTACCGATTTTATGTTGACAGTGGAAACAACGGGCCTTCTTTCTGTCGTCAGAGGAGGACAAAAATGTCGACATGACACTCCTAAACTTTGCCAACAAAATGTCGATATGACACTCCACCAATTAACACTTCACAAATCCAAAGCCCTTTTTGTAAACGGAGGGTGGAATAGAACAGCATGATATGTATTCATATCGACAGAGACTTAATGAAAACGTGGGCTTTGAGAGTAACAAATATGTTTTATCATCTATATACAGATGGCGTTAGAATGCATAGAAAAGATAATGTAAAACTGAGTTGGGGTCTTCAGTTGATTAAGATGGGAAGATAGGGATAAAACCACTAGTGCTCACTTGCAGTGTGCATGTTTTAGTGATCTTCATGCAAAAATGAAGAAAAGGAAAGTCAAAATCGGATATTTGGTGTGTGTGAATAATCACAATAAGTCGAAGTCAAGTCTGCACAACCTAGACCTAGCCAAGCTTTGAAAATTTTTGGCAGGTGAAGTATGCTGGTTGGCTTCAAGCTGGTAGGCCTGCTGAGGACAGAATTTGGCTTTATTTACCAAAACGTGTTAAATTTCCCTTTTTCACGTGCAGAATTAGCCGAAAGCTGGATCTTTCCTGTTTTCTTTCCTTCAGCATATTTGTTTCTGAAAATATTCATTTTTTTCGAAATGGTGTAAGTTCATTTTTTCACCTGAAGAAATAACAGAAAGTTGAAGCTTTTCTGTTTTGTTTCCACTAGCTTTTTGCCCCCAAACAAATAACTATAAAAAAAAATCATTTTTTTCAAAATGCTTCGATGTTCCTTTTCTCACTTGTATGTAACAATAGGTGATGGTTAGGCCTTTCGATTTCAATATTGGTATGACCATGTCCTGAGGACCTAACAAGTATCCCTTGTACAAATAACTGGTTGTTAAGGATGGTCTGTCAAATGTGTTTATCATTTCCTTCAATGAAAAATAAGGTGAGCAACAGCACGTCTTTTGAAAAACCATATTTGTCTGGATTAAACGGACTTTTGTTGCAAAGGGAAACAGAACGAAATATATTAAAACAAAATTATATGTATATACATATATAAATTTCTGAAATTAAATGGTTATATGGTGGATTTCGTCAGGTTACTATTAAACCAATCTTTCCTTTTCAGTGTTACAGAAGTAACGAACGTCACTCCACGTACTCCGTATTATTGAGTTCCCACTCTCCGAAGAAATAGATGTTTTAATTCTTTTGATAAATAATCTGTCTTGTATATAGAACATTTCTTTTCTTTCTCTCTTTTTTGCTTTACTGTACATATCATTCCAACTTGTAAGATTGCCAACTCCTCTTTATCTTATTGAAACTAAAAAAAAAAAAAAACAAAAAGAGTGGCCTACTAGAGTGGCCTACCACTCTAGTGGTCAAGTTTAGTGTTCATATGAGTTTGGAAGTGAATTTGACCAAGTCCGCCAATATAAGGAGGAAATTCTAACTAAGATTTATATCAGGAATCGGAAAAAAACATCGTTTTTTTCTAATGTACAGAATTACCAGTTGAATTGTTCATAGGCTAATTGGATCAAATTAGTAAAGCCAACAGTGATAAAATTGAAGAGAAGCTTCTTTTTAATTTAGTGTCCCATTTATTGGGCGGAATCCCTCGGGCACCTTTGTTGTTTGTCTCCGGTGTTGACAACATTGTTCATTTTTTCCATTTAATGTTTGGTGTGAATAAAATCTGCAATGAATTTTCATTTTTAATTTTCTTTGCGGTTTGCTTTATGTAAACTACAGCGACTAACAACTCGCTGCGTCACCTATCTGCCCGAGGGCAGCATAGTTGCCCTTGTAATCTTATGCATGACTGCGATTTGATTAGACCTTGTCAGAGGAGTCAACCCTATGAGACAACCTGCCAATAAATGTAGATTCAATCGGCTCATTCGTTTGGTTTGGAATTAAGGGTTTAATCATCGGAATATATCATTAGAAATGTTTCATTTGATAAAAAGCTAAGTAATTTAAACTGTCTTTTATAAATACTTTCAACCCCCCCCCCCTAAGAAAAATTAATTCCCAGATTCAATATTTTTTTCGAGGGTCTCCTTTTATTCGGGAAAATGGACTTGGTCAGGTCGGCCATATTCCAGCCTCACTCAGATTAGCTCCGATTTGTCACCCTTTCCGCATTATCACCCCTCATTTCATAATTTCGTTATTATTTTGTACAACGAGAGATGAATTATGTATATAAAGTGTTTAAAAGTAACTTACTTTTAACCCGAAAAGAACTTTCCTTTTATTACATGCTGCCATTGGTGGATCAATGATTTGATGATTGGAATATAAGTTCGAGCTTAGTTCTTGAATTTTCGAGATGACAGTAATGCTCTTTCTTGTTCAAAATTTTCTTAAATTGGCAATATCATTAGTTGGAGTGACCTGTACAAGATTGGTTCGAACGACTATTTTATTTTTCACCACAAGAGTATCAAAGGATGTATTTTTTTTTAATATTAAATGTTGAATTATTTGTTCCCTTCTGATGAAACGATAGAAAATAGACAAGTACATCTAACTCTGAATACAGTTGTGATCGCAACAGTGAATTTAGTATATTCGTTTGATTTATTGATGTTAAGTTTTTTAATGGTTAAAAGTAAACATTTTACTTTTTAACATCAAACTGGTGAACTTTCACGATATTTGTTAGGTTTCTTCCAAAAAGTGCCTATCTGGCCTTTTGCAAGTTTCCACTTCAGGAATTTCCTAACGTAGAACATTTTATTTGAAAAAAAAAAACATAAATAAAAAACGTGAAATGAGCAATATATGAAGAAAAGGAAGTGGCTTCAATCAAACATTGCACATTAATGGTAAATTAAACCCTGTCATTGCGCAGTGGTTTTATTTGTACTTGGCAGTGCTGGGCCCAGGGTTTGATCCCAGCTGTTGCAGGGTAATTGCATGGAGAATATGTATTAGCGTTTCCAAATAATCAAACAGCAAGAAGAACCTTAGAATTCGAGTATGCTCTTCACCAATCCTGCTTTTCTATACCGAAATCAATTTAAATGCCCAAAGATTCTGTAAATAAATAGGCAACTAATAATATAAATGGGTACAAAAAAGGTTATATAAATGATCAATTACATCATAAATATTTCAACCAGCCTAGAAATTTAAGGATATTTAGGCGTTATTCGTCCTATACCTCTAATAAACAAAAGGTCAAGTTTTTTCTTTTTTTATATGTAGTGAGGGCTTAAAATCTACACAATAATAACACAACAATATAGAATAACTGCGACCCCTTATTCCTTACATAGTAGGAACGTCATATATTTGAAAATATTTTGTCACATATTCTTTTTGAGAAGAAAGAAGGAAAAGCGGTATAAATCATGAGCACATTTAAGGGGGAGAGATGTAATTTGGCACGGCAGTGTTGTTTCTTTACCTACTATAGTATTTATATTCGCTTTGTACACCAAAATTATATAACTCAAAATTTTAACTTTTAAGTCTCAAAGAAAAAAACACTGGATCTAAGGTCAGGGTTCTTGTCTGCTAACGAAGCTAATTTCTTTTCGTATACATTTCAGCGCTTGCAAAACAGTGCTTGCAAAATCTAATTTGAGGGGCTACTTTAAGATCCCCATACATTAATCAAAATTTGAAATACCTAAATTAAACTAAAAATTTAAAACCTAATTTATACTCATTTGAAATATCCCGCCTAAAGTACTAATCCCCAGCAAGGCAATAGTATGGACAGTGATAATTGAATTTTGAGTTTCTTTATGTTAGATGTTCTTAGTGTGACCTCATAGTATAGAAATGTTCCTTTAATAAGCGTCATAGAAAGAAGTCACTTTGTTTGAAGTCAAGGCACTTAGCTGATCACAGGGCAAATTTCTTTTCATTAAGGCTTTTGAGGTTCAAATGCTTATAAAGAATATAATTTGAGATAACCCTGTATTGCTAAAAATTTGGAATATTGAACTTATAGCACTCATCCACAATGAAGGATAGCTCAAATTTCGTATCGTATAACTCAAATTAAACTCAAAATTTGAAGTTTTGTGCTTAAAGTACTTATCATCAGTAAAGGAAAACTCAAAATTTATAAGCACACTAACTTTTATGATGAAGAATGGAGAAAAACGATGAGGCTATCTTTGTCTACTCTTTATCAGAAAAATTAATTGGCCTATTTTTTTTCATATTTTTTTTATTGTTGCTTTTTAAAAGTTATCCGTTAAAACTTCCTTTTTTGAATTTTGAACACAAATCAATTTAAAAAAAAAAAAACAAAAACATCTGGGTACGTAAAAATGTTTTTGGGGGATGGGATAACTAAAAAAAAACTAATTTCAATGGATAATTTAAACAAGAAGTACCTAGAAATTTGGAAAAAAATGGGATTTCAGGAGGAGGTGGTTCCTGAGCCACCCCTCGCGTAAGTCCCGGGTCAACGGTATGCTAAGTTCGTTTTCCTTTCGTTTTTTTTTGTAGCTTGACCTGAGATTACCACAGCTTCTATGTTGAATTAAAATAAATTTATAAAATAAATAGTTCCCGAATATAAAATGTATGAATGGAAGTATTAAACTACATAAATGAGGAGTTTACTTTAATAACTTCCATCACTAAAACAGTGTTTTTTTTTCTAGCTATTCATTTAAAATTCCACGTAGATGAACCAATCATGTTGAATTTAACTTTTCCTTCTTTTTACTGGCTCAAAGCTCCCCAAGTTAGGTTCTAAAACCAATTAGGTGCCCGAAACATTTTATACCCCTGCAACGACCCTCGAAAGACTTATATCGCGATTTGCATGGAAAACAAACCATCTAAATACAAAATGAAAAAAGGTAACTCAATAACCAATGATTTTAAATTGCAGTCTCTTTTGTGATGTATTTTTCTTTTTTTTTTCGAGTTGCGCCTTTATTGGGACCTTGTGTCAGGAAAATCAGGGGAATTTGGATGTATAACGTTTTATTGTCTTTATATGTGTGTGTGGTTTTGTATGCACAGTATCCATCAAAGATCATTCGTAACAAGACGAGGAAAGTGCGCAAACACATTAAAAAAAGAAAAATTAAAATAATCTACTAGCTTGCGACTGCAAATAAAAATAGATGGCGCTGGGGTCGCATAAACAAAGATTATTTGTATCATAAAAATATGAATTTGAAGCTACGAAATGTGAAGATAGCAAAATATGGAAATATAAAATATCTTCCTCCAGAGTTGTCAAAGTCGAATTTAACCTTTTTATATTAATTATTGGCATTGCTAAAAGAAGCATCAGCAAAGCGTTTGAGGCAATCGATTCTGTTATGCTGATTCCCTGTGTATTATTAAATAATAATGCACAAATTTTGACTTTTTGCTGTTATTTATATTTCATAGACAGTTTATTGTAGCTAGCGAAAAAAAAAAAATGTTTGGCAATACTGGAAAAGTATCAACTATTTATACCTACTGCGAGTGCTAGTGTCGCTAATAATATTTTATTAGCATTTGGAGATGCGAGCTTTCACATCTTGTTACAAATAATCTTTGAGTGTCTCATGTCACTGTATTTCTACGTGAGAAAAGTTTAATATAAAGCATGTTTACAAATGTTCCAATAAACGCAATACTAGTCATTATCTTGTGCCCTTATATAAGAAGATTGTTTGTTTTTTTTTTTGTTTTTTTTCACATTATGAATATAGGAAGTAGCTTCACCTGGGCGAAGTGAGGGTCTTTTGCGAAGGCTAAAGCGATACGATGCCGACTGAAGTGAGAAAATGTGGTGCCATAAGCTTGCAACGCGGGATTTTCTATAGAAAAGGAAGCCATTTTTTACGTGACCTTTCTCATTCTGTTTTCACTGGATAAACGAGAAAACTATTAAAGCTAGAAATGTGGAATTTCTGCAAAACAATATAAAAGTCTTGGGCATTGCTGTAGACAATAAATATAAGTAAGCCCGGTGCCTAAATTTTTAGTTTTGACGCGGGGATGAATAGAGTGGCAACTACATTAGAAAACTACCACCCATGGACAATCGTTGCTGACCAGTTTTACGACAGAATTGTCACACTCCACCATTGCAATTCGAACAGAAACATTGTCGTTCAGTTCTTTATGGGGTGTCTATTAAAAACTAAAAATAAAACTTTTTGCATGCTAACCAAAGGTCTACGTAGCGCAGGTACCGATTTCCTGATTCTCGGCCTTCGGCCGGGAGTGCTATGCGTGGTTGGGGGCAAGTCATCCGACTCTTCCCATGTTCCACCCCCCCCCAGATTTCCCATGTACCCATTTGGAACTGGGTTGACTCTGTCTAAGCTTACAGAGTCACATTGTTGAAACCGCGTTTCATATCAAATAATCAGCGACACCAGGACTCTAACCCCTCCCCTTACGGACACAGAATTTCAAGTTTAGTGCTCCAACCATTCAGCTAGTACTCGGCTCCATTTTTTAACATTTCCCAGCGTCTCTTTGAGCTTCAAAGATATGTAAATGCCTGTTTCATTGGATTATTCGAAAGAGTTAAGAACAAACTGCCACCAATTGTCATCGCTAACGACAGCCCTTCCCAAAAAAGTCTGGTAACAGTTAGGTGTACAAAACACATCTTGTAAGTATCTATTAGCCTTTATCATAGGCTAACTACAGAAAATCATTGCACGGTTTTTTGTTGAAATTTCAGGTGAAGTTCGGGAATTATTAAGAAATTTCAGGAAATATTTCCTCTAGGTAAAAGCTTGAGCCTCATGTGATTGATTTACTGAATATTAAGCCGCCAGCAGGAAAGAAAGAAGATCTTTCTTGAAGATTAAAACCTTCTTGAGGTGTAGTAACATAGTCTAACATGGTCAACCAGACCATAAGACCTGCTTCACTTTGGTAAGTTGCACCTGGCAAGGAAATGAAAATCCAAGAATTCGCCCATGCAATCTTTTGAAGCGGAAAGAAGTTTGATCTGTAGCGCAGATACTTTTTTTCAGAAGAAGAAGTTTTTTCTTCCATAAATCAAACAGCATACCAATTAGACCCCGGCGCCGCGCCGATGAGGGAAGAACCGGCGGCGTCGGGGGCAAAAAACAGCACGCCGCGCTACCGGTAAGACACCGTCGGCGTGCCGCTGGTAAGATGTCGGCGGCGCGCCGCCGGCGCAATCAATGTTGACCGCAAACATTAATGTTTTCATCAGTCTTTCTCAAATCACAGCTTCAATTTACAACAGATTGAAATTGCAGCTGAAATTGCTATCGCTTTGTTCTTCCTCCATTCTCAAGGGGTCATCTACCGTGACCTGAAGTTAGATAATGTGCTGGTGGATCAAGACGGACATATAAAACTTGCTGATTTTGGGATGTGTAAGCTTGGCATCCAAGGAGATAAAAAAAAAACGACTCAATGAGCGGTACCCCTTATTTCCTTGCACCAGAGATAATACTACAAAAGCCATATAATATATCTGTAGACTGGTTGGCATATGGAGTTCTTATATTTCAAATGCTTACAGGAATACTACCTTTCAGGGGCGAAACTCCATTAGAATTTTTTTTTCTGCAATCGTTAAGCATAGTATCTCCTTTCCCATATGCATGTCAAAAGAAGCCAAAGATGCTTGCGAAGGGTTCCTCACAAAAGATCCAAATAAAAGACTTGGCTGTGGGCCAAAAGGAAAAGATGACATAAGAACTAATCTTTTATTCCAAGATATTGATTGGTCAAAATTGAAACTAGACAATTCAAGCCCCCTTTAAAACCAAAAGTTGGTGATAAGAAAAAGGCAGAGAACTTCAATAAAAGCTTGAAGAAGAAGTCAAATTTAACTGCTTTAAGTGAGCCGGAAAATCGTATGGTACAGCAGCTTAACGGAGATGAATTTGAGGGATTCGATTATGTTAATCATAAATACTATTAGATTAAATTTTTTTAGACATTGTAGTGAAGTGACAGGAGCATATCTCAAGACGGAATTTATGTGAAATGAATTAGTTGAAATTACATGGTCTGAGAACTCTTTAGAACCATAGAATATCCGCACTTTGGTTATCTTACAATACCACTCTTTTAAGTTATGAAAAAACCTTTTTCCGAAAAGCTCTTGGGAAAAAATTTCTGAACAGCCCTTGGCTATTGATTTTGCAGTGGTGAAAAACCAAAGAAATTCCCAGTGTTGGCAATGAAGAAAACAATTGAAAGAGTAGTTTCCAGTGTTGTCTATTCAGTTGATATCAGGAAAATCTAGAAATGCTGTGCTGGCCAAATTCAATTTATCATACAAACAATAAAGGGGATAAATCAATTAGGAAATTTTAAAGACAGTGAAATTTTCAATAGCCATTCTGACCAAGACTAGAATAAAGATAAAATCTAACTTACATTAAAAAAAATAACAAAATTAAAATTGAATCCATGTGTAAAGCAGTCCTAGCATCGTTAGTTGGCTAAAGGTCAGCTAGGACTGACAAGCAAGGAAGTTCATCGAAACAAAATTAAAAAAGCAATTCTTTTTTTGGTGTTTTTTTGGCGATTTCTTTTTGGCGATTCCTACTTTTTAGCCTAGTTGGTTTTTTAGATGCAGGCTGGTTGTCACTGGTGTTTGGTTTTGTTATATATCATGCAGGGACGTAGCTAGGGTTTCCAGCGCCCGAAGACAATGCGCCCATTACTACAACAATATAAGTAAAAAAAAAAACTCATTATTTCCCTCTTTCAGAGGCTGCACTTGCGGAGAAGTGTCCCCCTTGTTACCCCTCCAGCAACGCCACTGATAATATGTTAGAGGTGGGATGGCAGTGTGCTTTACGTTAAATATTCGTTACACAAATAAGAAGCTTATGTTTTTGTAACGTTTTTTACTATCCGAAATTTGTGAAAAAGTGTACCTGGCATTTAATTTTTCTAAAAGATTTAAAAAAGGTAAATTTTGCTTTCTACCGAGATTCCAACTTGTCCGGAGTATAGGTTAATGGTATGATCGAGACCTTCCACGTCCAAGCCACATGCAGCATCCAACTGACTTCGGACTGTCACTTCAACGCAAGGATCTAACGGTAGCTAGAAATTCTTTTCACATAATTTGAAGCTAGAATAAGTATAATATTCAACAATACATATCCCGAATGAAGTGACAACCCAAACTGATAGAAACCATAGATTTTTTTTCGTAGGTGGCAGGCTACACTGTTGCAATTCCCACTGTATTTTATGGTGATAGTAGTATTTCACCTATAGGCACGCGCGCGGTATTTTTTTTTTTTTGGGGGGGGATAGTAAAAATCAGATTTTACTGATAATTTCAATAAGAATTACCCAGAACTTCAGAAAAATTAAGAATTTTGGAGGAGCGGTGGACTCCAAGGCTCCCTGTGCCAAATACCTACTCCACTGTATTAGGTATTTAATGTTTGTTTACGCTATGCTTGTTGACAACAAAATGTAAGTAAAGTGTGACTCTGACGAATGTAAAAAAGAAACTTTGATGAGAAAATATGAATAAAATATTCCTTTGATGATGGTTCAAAATTTAGAAAGTCTGTTAAGTTTAAAGTTACCCATCGGAAGTTACGAGAATGATAAAATTTGCATAGTTTCAGAAAAAAAAGAAAAACATGCCCAAAAAACGGTGCAGCCATATCATTTAATTCATCAAAGAACCCCCTTGCAGAGGTTTCAAGTCCCTAACTACGAAATCAGGAATTTTGGAATTTTTCTAGAACAAGTGCCACGGATAAGTGTTTCTTTTTTTTATTGCAATAGAGGTCACACTACAGCAAAGTGGCGTTTCCCCGACATTCTGTGCCACAAAAGAGCAAATTTTAGCTTCTCACTGTTTAATAAGAGGATTTATCACTATTTGAACTGTTATTTAAAGTTAACCTGAAGGAAATAGTAGCCCCCCTGATATTTAGGGTATGAGGGGCGGATCTACAGCAAAATCTTGGGGGAGGGGGCAATGTGACAAGCGCAAAAATTAAATAAATCTTGGGGAGGGGGGCAATATGACAAAGGTGCCAATAATTGACCAAACTGACAAATTTATTCTAAAAAAAAAGTGAAAAAAAGAAAAAAAAAACAGGGAAAGAGGGCGGCAGAAAAGATTTTTTTTTTGGGGGGGGGGATAGGTCCCCCCTGGATCCACCTGTGAAAATAATACTCGATATGGTATAAGAAATCAATGTGACCCACCTCATTTTCAGAATAATTTTTTAGTTTTTAAGCATTAATGTCGCTCTTTAATTTGATTAATTAAAAAAACTTTTTCCACAAAATAAGTTTTTCAAAGAAAAGTAAAGACCTCCATTAAACAAAAAATGAGCAAAAATAAAATCAAATAATCTACCAAGCGTAAAACTACCACAAATCAGCATCGATAAATAAATGAAACCCAAAACGAAAAGAAATTACAATAAATAACCGAGTCAAACTCAAAACGAGCAGAAATTAACATAAGTTGGGCACAAAACCCCTATGCCTTCTCAAGGCCAGAACAAAATTTGCACTTTACTGAAAAAAATATAAATTTTTTTACTTTTATAACTTTAATAAATCAAATAATATTAACATTTTGATTACTAAACATCAGTATGTGTATATTAAACTGATAATGCACATTCATTTGTTGAATAAATGAAAAAGATGGGCGTGAGAGGTGGTTTAGTTGCCCTCTAATCACTTTCGACTAGTAAAAAGGGCACTAGCCCTTTGAATTTCCAATCTAACGAGCCTTTTTTGAAGTTTCTACAACAACACCTTCTATAAAAAAAAAAACCTTATATGCCCCCAGGGCATAACTTAAAACCCTTGCCCTGAGGGCAGTGGGGGAGTGTCCTCCTCGAAAACATAATTTCTATCTGGAAATCAACTACGCTGAACAAAATGGCTATCTCAAAATTTTGATTGGATGTGTTTTTGGAAATGGTGGGCCTGGAAGGGGTGTTAGTCGCCTTCAGTTCACTTTCGACTATTAAAAAGGGCACAAGCCACTCCAATTTCCAATTAAATGAGCCCTTTTCGAAATTTCTACGACAACTTCTTCGATACGAAGTGCCCTGCTTTAAAGGAAAAAAATAATAAATAATACATTGTGCCAACATCGTTCTTATATGCCCCCAGGGCATAACTTAAAACCCTTGCCCTAAGGGTTGTTGGGGAGTGTCCTCCTCAAAAACATATTTCGTTATTAAAATGAGCACAAGCCACTCCACTTTCCAATTAAATGAGCCCTTTTTGAAGTTTATACGACAACTTCTTCGATACGAAGTGCCCTGCTCTAAAGGAAAAACTTAATAAATAAACTTTGCGGCAACATCGTTCTTATGTGCCCCCAAGTCATAACTTAAAACCCTTGCTTTGAGGGTTGTGGGGGAGTGTCCTCCTCAAAAACACATTTTGTATCTGGAAATCAACTACGCTGAACAAAATGGCTATCTCAAAATTTTGATCGGATGTGTTTGGGGGAATGATGGGCGTGGAGGGGGGGGGGCTAGTTGCCCTCCAATCACTTTCGAATATTAAAAAGGGCACTAGACAATCCAGTTTCCAATCGAATGAGCCCTTTTTGAAGTTTCTACGACAAATCCTTCGATACGAAATGCCCTGGTATGGAAAAAAAATAATACATTGTGCCATCATCGGTCTTTACTATTTTTTTTTTTTTTTTACAATGTTCTATTAAAACGGCACTAGACCTTTGAATGTCCAATAGAATGAGCCCTTTCTGAAGTTTCTAAGATGAAGATTTCAATAAAAACTTACATGCCCTCAGGGCATAACTTATAACCCTTGTCCTGAAGACTCTGGGGAGGGGGAGTGTCCTGCTCAAAAGTATAATTTCCTGAACTTTAAACTGTGTGGAACAAAATGGCTATCTCAAAATTTTGATTGGATGTGTTTGGGGAAATAGTGGGCCTGGAAGGGGTGTTAGTTGCTTCCCAATTACTTTCGACTATTAAAAAGGGCACAGGCCACTCCAATTTCCAATTGAATGAGCCCTTTTCGAAGTTTCTACGACAACTTCTTTGATACGAAGTGCCCTGCTCTAAAGGAAAAAAAATAATAAATAATGCATTGTGCCAACATCGTTCTTATATACCCTCAGACCATAACTTAAAACCTTTGCCCCGAGGGTTTTGGGGGAGTGTCCTCCTCAAAAACATATTTTCTATCTGGAAATTAACTATGCTGAACAAAATGGCTGTCTCAAAATTTTGATTGGATGTGTTTGGGGGAGAGTGAGGGGCGGGGGGGGGGGGCTAGTTACCCTCAATCACTTTCGACTATTAAAAAGGGCACTAGCCACTCCAATTTCCAATCGAATAAGCCTTTTCGAAGTTTCGAACTCCTTCGATACGAAGTGCCCAGGTATGGATAAAAAAAAATTATACATTGTGCCAACATCATTCTTTACTTAGGCAGCGCTGTTGCGCTGCCTATGATTGGAGAAAAGTTGTTTTCGTTTATTAAAAATCAAGCAAAAAATTAGCTTTATGTGTCATATAGTTAGAATTGGATACGCCACCTGAGGTTTCTTTAATGGGGAATAAGAAAGATACATGAAACTAAGAGATGAAAGGAAATAATAAATGAAAAAAAAATTAAAAAAAGGTGAGAAAACGAGGATTTTATCAGCCAGTGGCAAAACATGAAGACAAAGAACAAGCAAATATCTCGACAAGGACCTCCTTGTCGATGTTTTACCACTGGCTGACAAAATCCTCGTTTTCTCGCCTTTTTATTTTATTTTTCATTTATTATTTCCTTTCCTTTCTTAGTTTCATAGTCATTTATAGCCAGTGTGGTCTTAGAAGGTAATAAGAAAGATTATTCAATACGGGTCGAGACTGCGGAAGATGTCAGTCCTATGCTTGAATTTAGTGTAGAAAAATACAAAACATTATTTATTTCGAAAGAAAGGTGTAAGTGAAAAAACATACCTTTTCTTTTCTAAGCTTGTGTAGTTTTAGTTTTATTCGCTTTTCAACTATTTCATCAGTCTTAATCGTCTGCAAGGCTTCAAAAATAAATGAAATGGTATCAATTGGAAATCTGGCCAGAGTCACTGGAATCACATTTCTTATTGCTACCAATTCAAAAACACACTTCTTGCCAGCCATTAGCTCAATGACATGTCTTGGTTGAAAGCAGAGAGGTAAACTCTGAAAATGTCGGTGTTAGATATTATCGTTCTTAAAACGAAACGGCATAGGTTACAAGCTTCCTGAACAGCTAAAATAAAGGCGAAGGCAGATACATCCTTTTAGCCAAATAATAAAAACATATTGGGTTTGGTAGAAAGACATTATCCATAATTGAGCAAAGGTCAGGGAAGGATATCCAAAATAAGTCCAAAATATAAATGATTCGCAAAAATAGAAGAAAGACCCAATTGGGCAATTAAACTACCGCTAACAACTCACTGCAGCATCAAGCCGCCTGAGGCCAGCAGAGTTGCGCACTACCCTCTTTCATCCCAATATTTCCTCTTTACTTCCTCTCAAGAAATTCCAATTGTCTTTAACTCCTTACTTACGACCTATTTCCACCCTATTCAGAGATGAACTGCTTTTTGTTTGGCCTTAGATGGATGACCGAAAAGCACGGTCTTTGGCATTCTGTCATCCTTCATCCGCAAAAGGTGTCCTATCTATTTCAACCTTCCTCTATAGTCCTAGAAAGCGGAATATCCCAAGAAAATCAGTTGACATTCCTCTTGAGACATCTAGAAAATCCTCCTCCGTCGTCCAAAGTACCCACTCTTCATAACCTTATTTGACAAATCTTACCACTGTAGCTTCCAATACTCTAATCTTGGTTTGAAGACTTATCTTCCTATTCTTCCAAACTTTTTTCAATTTGAAAAGAAACTTCAGTTTTTACCTATTTGCTTACTACATAAGTAATAAAAGCTATCCGCATGATGAATCTTCTCATTACCCAGCATCCCGTCTTCACCTTGATTTATTCCTATCTTCAGTGACATTATCTTCTTAATGCTTATTTTCAAGCCTATTCTTGCACCCTGAACTCTCAAAACTTCCAAAACAGCATTGATTTTACTAACATTTTCATCTGGACAACAAAGTCCATCAAAATTATCCGCATAAATTTGGATAGATCGCAATCCTGCTTAACTCCTGATTCAATAAAAAAAAAAAAAAAACAGGTACTAACCTTATTTCATACCTTAACCGCACCAATGTTGTTCTCGTACATAGTACTAATCGCTTTAATGCATTTATCTGATATACAATACCAAAAAGGACCTTCGTTAAAGCCCTTCTACCTTCCGAAAACGCTTGCTCATAAATATAATCATTCAAACGGAAGACTTCACCCTGGGTCCTGGCACTGGGCACGCGGCAGATAAGAGGTTACAAATACGAGCTTACAAATATTGATGAGGACATCTGTATTTGTATTTTGTTCTATCTTATTCATGTTAACAAGTATATTTGGCTATTTCTAGCCTGAATTCATTCCCGAAAATATCATTCAAATCTGAATTTTCGGAAAATTAATCTAACATGGTTGTCATATCTTCCCTTCAATTTAAAGCTTTGCCAAATTTTTTCAGTGTTTTGTCGAATCGTTGGGAAATCATACAATAGCGTTCCTACATGTGTCTCCAATTGTATTCACGCCCAGCTAAAGCAAGCATTCTAGAAGTCTTGATGTTCCAGTTGTGTTCTGCCGGTGGAGTCTTGTCAAAATGCCTGCATCCTGAATGACTGCAGGAGTAAAGAATGGGCTTGGGCAGTTCAAGAATTGTTCATCAAATTAGTAGAATTACATATCATCCTGTTTATCTGTTAGCACGACTGATCTAGATGACTCTTCAGACATATATATATATATATATATATATATATATATATATATATATATATATATATATATATATATATATATATATATATATATATATATATATATATATATATATATATATATATATATATATATATATATATATATATATATATATATATATATATATATATATATATATATATATATATATATTATATATATATACAACTCAAAATCTGGAATTAATTCTATTAATTCCAGCAACAGATGACTATCTGTTGCTGGAATTGTTATCCAGCAACAGATAACAGTTACACTCCTAAGAAGCTGGATTAATAAGAATTGAGCTGGGAAAGTAACCACTCTTAGCCTGAAACAATGACAGACTTTACCAATCAGACAACTCAAAATCTGGAATTTTATTTAATATTTTGAAACGGTATCATCAAACCAAAGGCGACAAAACCAAAGATTTAATGTATTGTAAAGCAGCCTTTGCTAGATTTTTGGGAAAACAAAAATTTTTTTAAAGGTTTTTCAAAGAAGGGGTCCAATTTGTTTTCCTTTCTATAGTCGATGTGCAATTAAGATGTGATGCTTTTCTTTTTATCCAATACTTCACCTTATACTTTACCAATACTTTATTTTTTATGGTACCCTGTACCTTACTTTTACTCTGTGTTGTACCACTACACTTTATAATCTATTGACCCCCCCCCCTATAACACAAAAACTCAGTTTGAAAAGATATATTTTTCTCAGAGTTATTGACTAAGATAATTAGTACGAGATTTCCATTTTTTCCCCGTTGGTACAATTCTGAAAATCCTCTTTTATAGTTTTATGTTTCTTCTATTGTTCTAAGTGGCCAAACTGTTGAAGGAATTCTAATACGTACGTTGAGAGTTTGCTTGGACGGGTTACAGTTCAAAATTTAGTGATGTTGATTCCTTTTCTATGACTAGAATAAGACTACATCGTTCAGTAAACCTATAGTCGGTTTTTCGGTACCCGGGTAGGGTATTTTTTTTAATCTAAAATCGGGACGCTGTTAGCTAATATCGGTGATAAGGAAAATCAATAAAGGAGACTAGATAATATTATATTATATCCATATAGAAAGGGACCCGTGGGACCATAACTTAGTAAAACTGTTATGGTAGGAAGATAGTATGGTAGGATGAAACAGACAATTGATGTTGATGGAAGAATACTGGGAACAAATCGTGATTGGTCTACTACCTCTAAGGAGCAAAAAATTTAAATCATAAGATAAGAAAGTGCAGTTTTTCAAACAGTTCGTGGTAACGAACTGTAAGTAAGGAGCGACCCGGCTCAATGGTAACCGAAACTCTATAAAACGGGTTTTTGATACCAATAGATATATCAAAAGAATCAAATTCCAATGCTGATTTCAAATATATAACTTTCATAAGTTTAGTGCTACCCATCAAAAGTTACGCGCCTGAGAAAATTTGGCTGATTTTCAAAAAAAGGAGGAAAGACCCCCTAAAAGTTATAGAACCTTAATGAAAATCACACCATCATATTCAGCGTATCAGAGAACCCTACTGTAGAGTTTTCAAGCTCCTATCTACAAAAATGTGGAATTTTACATTTTTTGCCAGAAGAAAGATCACGGATGCGTGTTTATTTTTTTTTTTTTTTTTTTCCCCAGGGGTGATCGTATAGACCCAGTGGTCCTAGAATATCGTGGGAGGACTCATTGGAACGGAAATTAAAAGTTCTAGTTCCCTTTTAAGTGACCAAAAAAAATGGAGGGCAACTAGGCCCCCTCCCACGCTTATTTTTTTCCCAAAGTCACCCGATCAAAATTTTTGAGATAGCCATTTTGTTCAGCATGGTCGAAAATATGATAAATATGTCTTTTAGGGTGACTTAATCTCCCGAAGTTCCCAGAGGGAGGGCTAAAAGTTATGAACTTTACCCAATGTTAACATATAGTATTGGTTATTGGGAAGTATACAGAAGTTTTCAGGAGGTTTTTTTTCTGGTAGTGGGAGGGAAGGGTGGGTCGGTGGTTATGTTGGAGGATCTGTTCATGATGGAAGTTTTCATGGGGGAAGGGAAATTGCCATGAAGGGGGCGCCGGACTTGCCAGCATTATTTATTGGTTATTGGGAAGTATACAACCATTTTCAGGAAGGATTTTTTCTGGGGGGGGGCTAGAGGAGGGGGTTACTCTGGAGAATATTTCCTTGGAGGATGTTTCTTTGGGGTAAGAGACATTTCTATGAAGGGGGCGCCGGATTTCCAAGCATTAGAAATTAAATCGATCATTAGATGATCAGAAATTAAATAAAAAAAACAAGTTTTTTCAACTGAAATGTAAGAAGGAATATTAGAACTTAAAACGAACAGAAATTATAACGTATGTGAGGGGGTTCTCCCCCAAGTCAATACCTCGCTCTTTACGCTACAGTTTTTTTTAGTGCTTTCAAAAGAGCTATCTATTCTAATTAAACGGCCTTTGTGATTCAGGGGTTTGTGAATCAAATTTTTTTTTTAACTTTTAACGTAAAGAGCGTGGTATTGACTAAGGGGAGAACCCCTTCATATACGTAATAACATATACGTAATAAAAAAAACAATAAAAAAACAAGCGATACGGCTCAATAGTAATCGAAACTTTTAAAAACGGAATTTTGATGTCAATAAATGTATCAAAAGAATGTGTTTATAATGCTGATCCTAAATATATAAATTTTACTAAGTTTAGTATTACTCATCAAAGGCTACAGGCCTGAGGAATTTTTACTCGATTTTTTAAAGAGGGGGGAAAAATCCCCTACAAGTGAAAGAATTTTAATGAAAATCACAACGTCAGAATTCAGCGTATCAGAAAACCCTATTACATAGGTTTCAAGCTCATATCTGCAAAAATCTGCAATTTTGTATTTTTTGCCAGAAGAAAAATATACGAATATAGAAGTTAGTTACGTAAGTTAATTTGTAAAGACATCCATTTAGCAAAAGAAAAGTAAAATTTTTATGCAAATAAAAGCTGCATTAACTAAAAAAACGATCAGAAATTAAATAAAAAAACAAGTTTTTTAAACTGAAAGTAAGGAGCGACATTAAAACTTAAAACGAACAGAAATTATTCCGTATATGAAAGGGGCTGTCCCCTCCTCAACGCCTCGCTCTTTACGCTAAAGTTTGACTCTGTCTCACAACTTTTTTTTTAAAACAATAAAAAACTTTAGCGTAAAGAGCGAGGCGTTGAGGAGGGGACAGCCCCTTTCATATACGGAATAATTTCTGTTCGTTTTAAGTTTTAATGTCGCTCCTTACTTTCAGTTTAAAAAACTTGTTTTTTTTATTTAATTGCGTAAAGTATCCATGGTTGTCATAACCGAGAAAAAGAAGAAAAATTATCCTAGAGGCCATGTCCCTTGAAATCAAACTGCACAGCTTTTTTAAGCTGAAATTGATGTAAGTGACACAACTTCAAGGGAAAGTGGATTGGAAAGTGGAGTGGCTTGTGCCCTTTTTAATAACGAAATATGTTTTTGAGGAGGACACTCCCCAACAACCCTTAGGGCAAGGGTTTTAAGTTATGCCCTGGGGGTATATGAGAACGATGTTGGCACAATGTATTATTTATTAATTTTTTCCTTTAAGCAGGGCACTTCGCATCGAAGAAGTTGTCGTAGAAACTTTGAAAAGGGCTCATTTAATTGGAAATTGGAGTGGCTAGTGCCCTTTTTAATAGTCCAAAGTGAATTGAAGGCGACTAACACCCCTTCCAGGCCCACCATTTCCCAAAACAGTAGAGATGGGGGTGTTTACTCCGATCGCTCACCCCTGCTGCCACCTATAACTCCGGACAGGACTCCTAATATGGGCATAGAGTCATTAGGGAGAATGGGGTCAATGACCTCTTTCTCCAGGTGTGTTTTTTGGCACGCCCTCAGCGAATGTCAATGTTGTTATTGTTTCCGAGGCCAAATGTCAAGGTCAATGTTGTTGTTGTTTTGAACAGAGTAATTAGAGAGAACACGTGGTTAATGGGGTCAATGTTATTGTTGTTATTCGAGCCAAATGTCAAGGTCAATGTTGTTGTTGTTTTGAACAGAGTCATTAGAGAGAACACGTGGTTAATGGGATCAATGTTGTTGTCGTTTCCGAGCCAACTTTCTTTTCTGGTCAGTCTAGAGTTGGCAGTCATTAATCAAATTGTTTCCAGGGAGTGTCTGACAGATGACGTCAAGTTAATTAATGTCTTTGGAGTTCGACCAGAATTGTCTCCGAGACAAAGTTTTGATCACACATGATGTCATGATTGATTGATTGACACGACGAAAGGGGAATTAATTTGTTGTTCTAAAGAGAATTGATTCACGAAAGGGAAATTAATTTGTTGTTTCTAACAAGAGAATCGTTTCCGAGCAGACGTTTTGATCTTAGCGCGCGAAAAGGTTTCGAAATAATTTGAAATGCACTGGCGCAGAGATGCCAAACAAAAGGAACATGCCGAAATTCCGTTTAGGGATAATTTTGGCGAAACCGTTTTAGCTATTTTATGGAACTATTTCGGCGAAACAGCTAGAGACATTTTAAAAGGTGATTTTTGAAGAGATTTTGGAAGAGAATTTGAGTGTGGTCGTTATAATACACAAGTTTCAATTGAACAGTGTTGTGAGGTCCTCTACCCCAACCCCAAAGGTTCCGATCCCCCTACCACAACCCCGAAGGAAGCCACCGGTCCTCAAAGGTTCTCTGGGCTTCCAAAGGACCCCCCCCCGGACCCCCAAAGACCCTCACCCAGTCCCCAAAGGTGTCCAGGCACCCAAAGGGCCCCAGACCCTAAAAAGGCCATACCCGAGCCCCAAAAGCCCTCCCCGGTCCCCAAAGGCCTTCCCCCGGTCCCAAAGGCCCTCCCCGGGCTCCCAGGGCTCCCAAAGGGCCCCGATTACTCTACCCCTACCCCGAAGGAAGCCTCCAGTCCTCAAAGGTCCCCCAGGCTCCCAAAGGCCCTCACCCAGTCCCCAAAGGTCCACCGGGCTCCCAAAGGGACCCCAGACCCCCAACGGACCCACCGGGCCCCAAAGGGCCCAATCCGTGCTCAAGGGCCCCCCCGGACCCCCAAAGATCCTCCACCAGTCCCCAAAGGCCCTCTCCCGGTCCCAAAGGTCCACCAGGCACCCAAAGGCCCCCAGACCCTAAAAAGGCCATACCCGAGCCCCCAAAGGTCCTCCACCAGTCCCCAAAGGCCCTCTCCCGGTCCCAAAGGTCCACCAGGCACCCAAAGGGCCCCAGACCCTAAAAAGACCATACCCGAGCCCCCCAAAGGCCCTCACCGGTCCCCAAAGGTCCACCAGACCCCCAAAAGCCCTCCACCGGTCCCCAAAGGCCCTCCCAGGGCTCCCAGGGCTCCCAAAGGGCCCCGATTGCTCTACCCCAACCCCGAAGGAAGCCTCCGGTCCTCAAAGGTCCCCCAGGCTCCCAAAGGACCCACTGGACCCCCAAAGGCCCTCACCTGGTCCCCAAAGGTCCACCGGGCTCCCAAAGGGACCACCGGACCCCCAAAGGGTCCCCCGGACCCCAAAGGTCCTCCCTAGGTCCTCAAGGGTCGCCCGGGCCCCAAAGGGCCCAATCGGTGCTCAAGGGCTCCCCGGACCCCCAAAGGCCCTCGCCCAGTCCTCAAAGGTCCACCGGGCTCCCAAAGGACCAGTCGGTCCTCAAGGACCCTCTCAGACGTGCAAAGACCCTCCCCAGACCCCCAAAGGCTCATCCCGGTCCCCAAAGGTCCCCTCAGGCTTCCATATGACCACTCCACCCCTCAAGAACCCCTGGATCCCCAAACGCCCTCCCCGGACCCCTCCAAAGAACCCCCTCTCCATTTTTAACACTTTTTATGGCTTTATTATATCCTTTTAGAACAAGTTCCTTTCATAATGTCCCTCCTAAACCCATTTTCCAACTTGAAGTACTTATCTTTTTCACCCACTTTCTCAATGAAAAAGAAATTAGTTTTTAATCAATTCTAATTTTCCAAATAATATAAAAATTTTCCACTTTAGTTCAGATCTGTCTCGAAGAGATGAAAAATTTAAAATACTGTTCCAAATTTTTCGCAGAAGATAAAAAAAGTTCAAGTTTTCTTCTGAATTTTACCAAAGAACGTGCTCCAATTCTAATTTCTCCAGAGAAAACAAAAATCTTACACTTCAGTTCTTTATTTCACAAAGAAATAAAGAAATTTAGAGTTCAATTCTAAATTTTTCGGTGGAAGATAGAAAAAGTAATACCATACTACTGTGAATATTTTCACGGAAAATAAAAAGTTCTAGTTCAATTTACAATTTCCTCAACGAAGTGAAGAAAGGTTCAAGTTCTCTTCTGAATTTTACTAAAGAACACGCTTCAATTCTAATTTTTTCAGAGAAAACAAAAATCTCCCACTTCAGTTCTTTATTTCACAAAGACATAAAGAAATTTAAAGTTCAATTCTAAATTTTTCGGTGGAAGATAGAAAAAGTAATACCATACTTGTGAATATTTTCCCGGAAGATAAAAAGTTCTAGTTCAATTTACAGTTTCCTCAATGAAGTCAAGGAAGTTCAAGTTCTCTTCTGAATTTTACTAAAGAACAAAATTCAATTCTAATTTCACCAGAGAAAATAAAAATCTTCCACTTCAGTTCTTTATTTCACAAAGACATAAAGAAATTTAAAGTTCAATTCTAAATTTTTCGGTGGAAGATAGAAAAAAGCAATACCATACTTGTGAATATTTTCCCGGAAGATAAAAAGTTCTAGTTCAATTTACAGTTTCCTCAATGAAGTCAAGGAAAGTTCAAGTTCTCTTCTGAATTTACCAAAGAACACGCTTTAATTCTAATTTTTTCAGAGAAACAAAAATCTTCCACTTCAGTTCTTTATTTCACAAAGACATAAAGAAATTTAAAGTACAATTCTAAATTTTTCGGTGGAAGATAGAAAAAGCAATACCATACTTGTGAATATTTTCCCGGAAAATAAAAAGTTATAGTTCAATTTACAATTTCCTCAACGAAGTGAAGAAAGGTTCAAGTTCTCTTCTGAATTTTACTAAAGAACAAAATTCAATTCTAATTTCACCAGAGAAAATAAAAATCTTCCACTTCAGTTCTTTATTTCGCAAAGACATAAAGAAATTTAAAATACAATTCTAAATTTTTCGGTGGAAGATAGAAAAAGCAATACCATACTTGTGAATATTTTCCCGGAAAATAAAAAGTTCTAGTTCAATTTACAATTTCCTCAACGAAGTGAAGAAAGGTTCAAGTTCTCTTCTGAATTTTACTAAAGAACAAAATTCAATTCTAATTTCACCAGAGAAAATAAAAATCTTCCACTTCAGTTCTCTATTTCACAAAGACATAAAGAAATTTAAAGTACAATTCTAAATTTTTCGGAGGAAGATAGAAAAAGCAATACCATACATGTGAATATTTTCCCGGAAGATAAAAAGTTCTAGTTCAATTTAAAATTTTCTCGACGAAGTGAAGAAAAATTCAAGTTCTCTTCTGAATTTTACCAAAGAATAAAATTCAATTCTAATTTCACCAGAGAAAATAAAAATCTTCCACTTCAGTTCTCTATTTCACAAAGACATAAAGAAATTTAAAGTTCAATTCTAAATTTTTCGGTGGAAGATAGAAAAAGTAATACCATACCTGTGAATATTTTCACGGAAGATAAAAAGTTCTAGTTCAATTTAAAATTTTCTCAACGTAGTCAAGGAAAGTTCAAGTTCTCTTCTGAATTTTACCAAAGAACAAAATTCAATTCTAATTTTTTCAGAGAAAACAAAAATCTTCCACTTCAGTTCCTTATTTCGCAAAGACATAAAGAAATTCAAAGTTCAATTCTAAATTTTTCGGTGGAAGATAGAAAAAGTAATACCATACTTGTGAATATTTTCACGGAAAATAAAAAGTTCTAGTTCAATTTACAATTTCCTCAACGAAGTGAAGAAAGGTTCAAGTTCTCTTCTGAATTTTACTAAAGAACACGCTTCAATTCTAATTTTTCAGAGAAAACAAAAATCTCCCACTTCAGTTCTTTATTTCACAAAGACATAAAGAAATTTAAAGTTCAATTCTAAATTTTTCGGTGGAAGATAGAAAAAGTAATACCATACTTGTGAATATTTTCCCGGAAGATAAAAAGTTCTAGTTCAATTTACAGTTTCCTCAATGAAGTCAAGGAAAGTTCAAGTTCTCTTCTGAATTTTACTAAAGAACAAAATTCAATTCTAATTTCACCAGAGAAAATAAAAATCTTCCACTTCAGTTCTTTATTTCACAAAGACATAAAGAAATTTAAAGTTCAATTCTAAATTTTTCGGTGGAAGATAGAAAAAAGCAATACCATACTTGTGAATATTTTCCCGGAAGATAAAAAGTTCTAGTTCAATTTACAGTTTCCTCAATGAAGTCAAGGAAAGTTCAAGTTCTTCTGAATTTACCAAAGAACACGCTTCAATTCTAATTTTTTCAGAGAAAACAAAAATCTTCCACTTCAGTTCTTTATTTCACAAAGACATAAAGAAATTTAAAGTACAATTCTAAATTTTTCGGTGGAAGATAGAAAAAGCAATACCATACTTGTGAATATTTTCCCGGAAAATAAAAAGTTATATTTACAATTTGCTCAACGAAGTGAAGAAAGGTTCAAGTTCTCTTCTGAATTTTACTAAAGAACAAAATTCAATTCTAATTTCACCAGAGAAAATAAAAATCTTCCACTTCAGTTCTTTATTTCGCAAAGACATAAAGAAATTTAAAATACAATTCTAAATTTTTCGGTGGAAGATAGAAAAAGCAATACCATACTTGTGAATATTTTCCCGGAAAATAAAAAGTTCTAGTTCAATTTACAATTTCCTCAACGAAGTGAAGAAAGGTTCAAGTTCTCTTCTGAATTTTACTAAAGAACAAAATTCAATTCTAATTTCACCAGAGAAAATAAAAATCTTCCACTTCAGTTCTTTATTTCACAAAGACATAAAGAAATTTAAAGTTCAATTCTAAATTTTTCGGTGGAAGATAGAAAAAGTAATACCATACCTGTGTATATTTTCACGGAAGATAAAAAGTTCTAGTTCAATTTACAGTTTCCACAATGAAGTCAAGGAAAGTTCAAGTTCTCTTCTGAATTTTACCAAAGAACAAAATTCAATTCTAATTTCACCAGAGAAAATAAAAATCTTCCATTTCAGTTCTTTATTTCACAAAGACATAAAGAAATTTAAAGTACAATTCTAAATTTTTCGGAGGAAGATAGAAAAAGCAATACCATACATGTGAATATTTTCCCGGAAGATAAAAAGTTCTAGTTCAATTTAAAATTTCTCGACGAAGTGAAGAAAAATTCAAGTTCTCTTCTGAATTTTACCAAAGAATAAAATTCAATTCTAATTTCACCAGAGAAAATAAAAATCTTCCACTTCAGTTCTCTATTTCACAAAGACATAAAGAAATTTAAAGTTCAATTCTAAATTTTTCGGTGGAAGATAGAAAAAGTAATACCATACCTGTGAATATTTTCACGGAAGATAAAAAGTTCTAGTTCAATTTAAAATTTTCTCAACGTAGTCAAGGAAAGTTCAAGTTCTCTTCTGAATTTTACCAAAGAACAAAATTCAATTCTAATTTTTTCAGAGAAAACAAAAATCTTCCACTTCAGTTCCTTATTTCGCAAAGACATAAAGAAATTCAAAGTTCAATTCTAAATTTTTCGGTGGAAGATAGAAAAAGTAATACCATACTTGTGAATATTTTCACGGAAGATAAAAAGTTCTAGTTCAATTTAAAATTTCCTCAATGAAGTCAAGGAAAGTTCAAGTTCTCTTCTGAATTTTACTAAAGAACAAAATTCAATTCTAATTTCACCAGAGAAAATAAAAATCTTCCACTTCAGTTCTCTATTTCACAAAGACATAAAGAAATTTAAAGTACAATTCTAAATTTTTCGGAGGAAGATAGAAAAAGCAATACCATACTTGTGAATATTTTCCCGGAAGATAAAAAGTTCTAGTTCAATTTAAAATTTTTCTCAACGAAGTGAAGAAAAATTCAAGTTCTCTTCTGAATTTTACCAAAGAATAAAATTCAATTCTAATTTCACCAGAGAAAATAAAAATCTTCCACTTCAGTTCTTTATTTCACAAAGACATAAAGAAATTTAAAGTTCAATTCTAAATTTTTCGGTGGAAGATAGAAAAAGTAATACCATACTTGTGAATATTTTCCCGGAAGATAAAAAGTTCTAGTTCAATTTACAGTTTCCTCAATGAAGTCAAGGAAAGTTCAAGTTCTCTTCTGAATTTTACCAAAGAACATGCTTCAATTCTAATTTTTTCAGAGAAAACAAAAATCTTCCACTTCAGTTCTTTATTTCACAAAGACATAAAGAAATTTAAAGTACAATTCTAAATTTTTCGGAGGAAGATAGAAAAAGCAATACCATACTTGTGAATATTTTCCCGGAAGATAAAAAGTTCTAGTTCAATTTAAAATTTTCTCAACGAAGTGAAGAAAAATTCAAGTTCTCTTCTGAATTTTACCAAAGAATAAAATTCAATTCTAATTTCACCAGAGAAAATAAAAATCTTCCACTTCAGTTCTTTATTTCACAAAGACATAAAGAAATTTAAAGTTCAATTCTAAATTTTCGGTGGAAGATAGAAAAAGTAATACCATACTTGTGAATATTTTCCCGGAAGATAAAAAGTTCTAGTTCAATTTACAGTTTCCTCAATGAAGTCAAGGAAAGTTCAAGTTCTCTTCTGAATTTTACCAAAAAACAAAATTCAATTCTAATTTCACCAGAGAAAATAAAAATCTTCCACTTCAGTTCTTTATTTCACAAAGACATAAAGAAATTTAAAGTTCAATTCTAAATTTTTCGGTGGAAGATAGAAAAAGTAATACCATACTTGTGAATATTTTGCCGGAAGATAAAAAGTTCTAGTTCAATTTACAGTTTCCTCAATGAAGTCAAGGAAAGTTCAAGTTCTCTTCTGAATTTTACCAAAGAACACGCTTCAATTCTAATTTTTTCAGAGAAAACAAAAATCTTCCTCTTCAGTTCTTTATTTCACAAAGACATAAAGAAATTTAAAGTACAATTCTAATTTTTCGGTGGAAGATAGAAAAAGCAATACCATACTTGTGAATATTTTCCCGGAAAATAAAAAGTTCTAGTTCAATTTACAATTTCCTCAACGAAGTGAAGAAAGGTTCAAGTTCTCTTCTGAATTTTACTAAAGAACAAAATTCAATTCTAATTTCACCAGAGAAAATAAAAATCTTCCACTTCAGTTCTCTATTTCACAAAGACATAAAGAAATTTAAAGTTCAATTCTAAATTTTTCGGTGGAAGATAGAAAAAGTAATACCATACCTGTGAATATTTTCACGGAAGATAAAAAGTTCTAGTTCAATTTAAAATTTTCTCAACGAAGTCAAGGAAAGTTCAAGTTCTCTTCTGAATTTTCTCAACGAACACACTTCAATTCTAATTTCTCCAGGGAAAATAAAAATCTTCCACTTCAGTTCCTTATTTCGCAAAGACATAAAGAAATTCAAAGTTCAATTCTAAATTTTTCGATGGAAGATAGAAAAAGTAATACCATACTTGTGAATATTTTCACGGAAGATAAAAAGTTCTAGTTCAATTTAAAATTTTCTCAACGAAGTCAAGGAAAGTTCAAGTTCTCTTCTGAATTTTACCAAAGAACACGCTTCAATTCTAATTTTTTCAGAGAAAAAAAAAAAATCTTCCTCTTCAGGTCCTTATTTCACAAAGACATAAAGAAATTTAAAGTTCAATTCTAATTTTTCGGTGGGTGATAGAAAAATTAATGCCATACTTGTGATTATTTTCACGGAAGATAAAAAGTTCTACTTCAATTTTAAATTTCCCCGGAAGATAAAAAGTTCTAGTTCAACTTGCTATTATCTTTGTGAAAACACACAAACTCAGAAAAAATGTTCAATGTTCCTTTAGTACCTATGCAATTAGACTAAAAATGAAGATATTTATGCAGAGTTTCAACTCGCTATGGCTAAGTTTGCTAAAAACAAGCTATTTTCTTGCGAAAACACACAAAATCAGAAAAAATGTTCAATGTTCCTTAAGCACCTACGCAATTAGGCTTAAATGAAGATATTTATGCAGAGTTTCAACTCGATATGGCTAAGTTTGCTAAAAACAAGCTATTTTCTTGCGAAAACACACGAAATCAGAAAAAATATTGTTAGGTTAGGTTAAGTTAGATTAGGTTAGGTTAGCCTACGTACGCGCGCATATAGGTTAAGTTAGGTTAGATTAAGTTAGATTAGGTTAAGTTAGGTTAGGTTAGGTTAGATTAAGTTAGGTTAGGCTAGGTTAGCCTACATACGCGCGCGTATGTAGGCTAACCTAGCCTAACCTAACTTAATCTAACCTAACCTAACTTAACCTAATCTAACTTAATCTAACCTAACTTAACCTATATGCGCGCGTACGTAGGCTAACCTAACCTAATCTAACTTAACCTAACCTAACAATATTTTTTCTGATTTCGTGTGTTTTCGCAAGAAAATAGCTTGTTTTTAGCAAACTTAGCCATATCGAGTTGAAACTCTGCATAAATATCTTCATTTAAGCCTAATTGCGTAGGTGCTTAAGGAACATTGAACATTTTTTCTGATTTTGTGTGTTTTCGCAAGAAAATAGCTTGTTTTTAGCAAACTTAGCCATAGCGAGTTGAAACTCTGCATAAATATCTTCATTTTTTAGTCTAATTGCATAGGTACTAAAGGAACATTGAACATTTTTTCTGAGTTTGTGTGTTTTCACAAAGACAATAGCAAGTTGAACTAGAACTTTTTATCTTCCGGGGAAATTTAAAATTGAAGTAGAACTTTTTATCTTCCGTGAAAATAATCACAAGTATGGCATTAATTTTTCTATCACCCACCGAAAAATTAGAATTGAACTTTAAATTTCTTTATGTCTTTGTGAAATAAGGACCTGAAGAGGAAGATTTTTGTTTTCTCTGAAAAAATTAGAATTGAAGCGTGTTCTTTGGTAAAATTCAGAAGAGAACTTGAACTTTCCTTGACTTCGTTGAGAAAATTTTAAATTGAACTAGAACTTTTTATCTTCCGTGAAAATATTCACAAGTATGGTATTACTTTTTCTATCTTCATCGAAAAATTTAGAATTGAACTTTGAATTTCTTTATGTCTTTGCGAAATAAGGAACTGAAGTGGAAGATTTTTTTTTTCTCTGGAGAAATTAGAATTGAAGTGTGTTCATTGAGAAAATTCAGAAGAGAACTTGAACTTTCCTTGACTTCGTTGAGAAAATTTTAAATTGAACTAGAACTTTTTATCTTCCGTGAAAATATTCACAGGTATGGTATTACTTTTTCTATCTTCCACCGAAAAATTTAGAATTGAACTTTAAATTTCTTTATGTCTTTGTGAAATAGAGAACTGAAGTGGAAGATTTTTATTTTCTCTGGTGAAATTAGAATTGAATTTTGTTCTTTAGTAAAATTCAGAAGAGAACTTGAACCTTTCTTCACTTCGTTGAGGAAATTGTAAATTGAACTAGAACTTTTTATTTTCCGGGAAAATATTCACAAGTATGGTATTGCTTTTTCTATCTTCCACCGAAAAATTAGAATTGTACTTTAAATTTCTTTATGTCTTTGTGAAATAAAGAACTGAAGAGGAAGATTTTTGTTTTCTCTGAAAAAATTAGAATTGAAGCGTGTTCTTTGGTAAAATTCAGAAGAGAACTTGAACTTTCCTTGACTTCATTGAGGAAACTGTAAATTGAACTAGAACTTTTTATCTTCCGGGAAAATATTCACAAGTATGGTATTACTTTTTCTATCTTCCACCGAAAAATTTAGAATTGAACTTTAAATTTCTTTATGTCTTTGTGAAATAAAGAACTGAAGTGGAAGATTTTTATTTTCTCTGGTGAAATTAGAATTGAATTTTGTTCTTTGGTAAAATTCAGAAGAGAACTTGAACTTTCCTTGACTTCATTGAGGAAACTGTAAATTGAACTAGAACTTTTTATCTTCCGGGAAAATATTCACAAGTATGGTATTACTTTTTCTATCTTCCACCGAAAAATTTAGAATTGAACTTTAAATTTCTTTATGTCTTTGTGAAATAAAGAACTGAAGTGGAAGATTTTTATTTTCTCTGGTGAAATTAGAATTGAATTTTATTCTTTGGTAAAATTCAGAAGAGAACTTGAATTTTTCTTCACTTCGTTGAGAAAATTTTAAATTGAACTAGAACTTTTTATCTTCCGGGAAAATATTCACAAGTATGGTATTGCTTTTTCTATCTTCCTCCGAAAAATTTAGAATTGTACTTTAAATTTCTTTATGTCTTTGTGAAATAAAGAACTGAAGTGGAAGATTTTTTGTTTTCTCTGAAAAAATTAGAATTGAAGCATGTTCTTTGGTAAAATTCAGAAGAGAACTTGAACTTTCCTTGACTTCATTGAGGAAACTGTAAATTGAACTAGAACTTTTTATCTTCCGGAAAATATTCACAAGTATGGTATTACTTTTTCTATCTTCCACCGAAAAATTTAGAATTGAACTTTAAATTTCTTTATGTCTTTGTGAAATAAAGAACTGAAGTGGAAGATTTTTATTTTCTCTGGTGAAATTAGAATTGAATTTTATTCTTTGGTAAAATTCAGAAGAGAACTTGAATTTTTCTTCACTTCGTTGAGAAAATTTTAAATTGAACTAGAACTTTTTATCTTCCGGGAAAATATTCACAAGTATGGTATTGCTTTTTCTATCTTCCTCCGAAAAATTTAGAATTGTACTTTAAATTTCTTTATGTCTTTGTGAAATAGAGAACTGAAGTGGAAGATTTTTATTTTCTCTGGTGAAATTAGAATTGAATTTTGTTCTATAGTAAAATTCAGAAGAGAACTTGAACTTTCCTTGACTTCATTGAGGAAATTTTAAATTGAACTAGAACTTTTTATCTTCCGTGAAAATTCACAAGTATGGTATTACTTTTTCTATCTTCCACCGAAAAATTTAGAATTGAACTTTGAAGTTCTTTATGTCTTTGCGAAATAAGGAACTGAAGTGGAAGATTTTTGTTTTCTCTGAAAAAATTAGAATTGAATTTTGTTCTTTGGTAAAATTCAGAAGAGAACTTGAACTTTCCTTGACTTCGTTGAGAAAATTTTAAATTGAACTAGAACTTTTTATCTTCCATGAAAATATTCACAGGTATGGTATTACTTTTTCTATCTTCCACCGAAAAATTTAGAATTGAACTTTAAATTTCTTTATGTCTTTGTGAAATAGAGAACTGAAGTGGAAGATTTTTATTTTCTCTGGTGAAATTAGAATTGAATTTTATTCTTTGGTAAAATTCAGAAGAGAACTTGAATTTTTCTTCACTTCGTCGAGAAAATTTTAAATTGAACTAGAACTTTTTATCTTCCGGGAAAATATTCACATGTATGGTATTGCTTTTTCTATCTTCCTCCGAAAAATTAGAATTGTGCTTTAAATTTCTTTATGTCTTTGTGAAATAAAGAACTGAAGTGGAAGATTTTTATTTTCTCTGGTGAAATTAGAATTGAATTTTGTTCTTTGGTAAAATTCAGAAGAGAACTTGAACTTTCCTTGACTTCATTGTGGAAACTGTAAATTGAACTAGAACTTTTGATCTTCCGTGAAAATATACACAGGTATGGTATTACTTTTTCTATCTTCCACCGAAAAATTTAGAATTGAACTTTAAATTTCTTTATGTCTTTGTGAAATAAAGAACTGAAGTGGAAGATTTTTATTTTCTCTGGTGAAATTAGAATTGAATTTTGTTCTTTAGTAAAATTCAGAAGAGAACTTGAACCTTTTTTCACTTCGTTGAGGAAATTTTAAATTGAACTAGAACTTTTTATTTTCCGGGAAAATATTCACAAGTATGGTATTGCTTTTTCTATCTTCCACCGAAAAATTTAGAATTGTACTTTAAATTTCTTTATGTCTTTGTGAAATAAAGAACTGAAGTGGAAGATTTTTATTTTCTCTGGTGAAATTAGAATTGAATTTTGTTCTTTAGTAAAATTCAGAAGAGAACTTGAACCTTTCTTCACTTCGTTGAGGAAATTGTAAATTGAACTATAACTTTTTATTTTCCGGGAAAATATTCATAAGTATGGTATTGCTTTTTCTATCTTCCACCGAAAAATTTAGAATTGTACTTTAAATTTCTTTATGTCTTTGTGAAATAAAGAACTGAAGTGGAAGATTTTTTTTTCTCTGAAAAAATTAGAATTGAAGCGTGTTCTTTGGTAAAATTCAGAAGAGAACTTGAACTTTCCTTGACTTCATTGAGGAAACTGTAAATTGAACTAGAACTTTTTATCTTCCGGGAAAATATATTCACAAGTATGGTATTGCTTTTTCTATCTTCCACCGAAAAATTTAGAATTGAACTTTAAATTTCTTTATGTCTTTGTGAAATAAAGAACTGAAGTGGAAGATTTTTATTTTCTCTGGTGAAATTAGAATTGAATTTTGTTCATTAGTAAAATTCAGAAGAGAACTTGAACTTTCCTTGACTTCATTGAGGAAACTGTAAATTGAACTAGAACTTTTTATCTTCCGGGAAAATATTCACAAGTATGGTATTACTTTTTCTATCTTCCACCGAAAAATTTAGAATTGAACTTTAAATTTCTTTATGTCTTTGTGAAATAAAGAACTGAAGTGGGAGATTTTTGTTTTCTCTGAAAAAATTAGAATTGAAGCGTGTTCTTTAGTAAAATTCAGAAGAAAACTTGAACCTTTCTTCACTTCGTTGAGGAAATTGTAAATGAAACTAGAACTTTTTATTTTCCGTGAAAATATTCACAAGTATGGAATTACTTTTCTATCTTCCACCGAAAAATTTAGAATTAAACTCTAAATTTCTTTATTTCTTTGTGAAATAAAGAACTGAAGTGTAAGATTTTTGTTTTCTCTGGAGAAATTAGAATTGGAGCACGTTCTTTGGTAAAATTCAGAAGAAAACTTGAACTTTTTTTATCTTCTGCGAAAAATTTGGAACAGTATTTTAAATTTTTCATCTCTTCGAGACAGATCTGAACTAAAGTGGAAATTTTTTATATTATTTGGAAAATTAGAATTGATTAAAAGCTAATTTCTTTTTCATTGAGAAAGTGGGTGAAAAAGATAAGTACTTCAAGTTGGAAAATGGGTTTAGGAGGGACATTATGAAAGGAACTTGTTCTAAAAGGATATAATAAAGCCATCAAAAGTGTTAAAAATGGAGAGGGGGTTCTTTGGAGGGGTCCGGGGAGGGCGTTTGGGGATCCAGGGGCCCTTGAGGGGTGGAGTGGTCATATGGAAGCCTGAGGGGGCCTTTGAGGACCGGGATGAGCCTTTGGGGGTCTGGGGAGGGTCTTTGCACGTCTGAGAGGGTCCTTGAGGACCGACTGGTCCTTTGGGAGCCCGGTGGACCTTTGAGGACCGGGTGAGGGCCTTTGGGGGTCCGGGGAGCCCTTGAGCACCGATTGGGCCCTTTGGGGCCCGGGCGACCCTTGAGGACCTAGGGAGGACCTTTGGGGTCCGGGGGACCCTTTGGGGGTCCGGTGGTCCCTTTGGGAGCCCGGTGGACCTTTGGGGACCAGGTGAGGGCCTTTGGGGGTCCAGTGGGTCCTTTGGGAGCCTGGAGGACCTTTGAGGACCGGAGGCTTCCTTCGGGGTTGGGGTAGAGCAATCGGGGCCCTTTGGGAGCCCTGGGAGGGCCTTTGGGGACCGGTGGAGGGCTTTTGGGGGTCTGGTGGACCTTTGGGGACCGGTGAGGGCCTTTGGGGGGCTCGGATATGGTCTTTTTAGGGTCTGGGGCCCTTTGGGTGCCTGGTGGACCTTTGGGACCGGGAGAGGGCTTTTGGGGACTGGTGGAGGACCTTTGGGGGCTCGGGTATGGCCTTTTTAGGGTCTGGGGGCCTTTGGGTGCCTGGTGGACCTTTGGACCGGGAGAGGGCCTTTGGGGACTGGTGGAGGACCTTTGGGGGTCCGGGGGGCCCTTGAGCACGGATTGGGCCCTTTGGGGCCCGGTGGGTCCGTTGGGGGTCTGGGGTCCCTTTGGGAGCCCGGTGGACCTTTGGGGACCGGGTGAGGGCCTTTGGGAGCCTGGGGGACCTTTGAGGACCGGAGGCTTCCTTCGGGGTAGGGGTAGAGTAATCGGGGCCCTTTGGGAGCCCTGGGAGCCCGGGGAGGGCCTTTGGGACCGGGGGAGGGCTCTTTGGGGACCGGGGAGGGCTTTTTGGGGTTCTGGTGGACCTTTGGGGACCGGGGAGGGCTTTTGGGGCTCGGGTATGGCCTTTTTAGGGTCTGGGGCCCTTTGGGTGCCTGGACACCTTTGGGGACTGGGTGAGGGTCTTTGGGGGTCCGGGGGGGGGGTCCTTTGGAAGCCCAGAGAACCTTTGAGGACCGGTGGCTTCCTTCGGGGTTGTGGTAGGGGGATCGGAACCTTTGGGGTTGGGGTAGAGGACCTCACAACACTGTTCAATTGAAACTTGTGTATTATAACGACCACACTCAAATTCTCTTCCAAAATCTCTTCAAAAATCACCTTTTAAAATGTCTCTAGCTGTTTCGCCGAAATAGTTCCATAAAATAGCTAAAACGGTTTCGCCAAAATTATCCCTAAACGGAATTTCGGCATGTTCCTTTTGTTTGGCATCTCTGCGCCAGTGCATTTCAAATTATTTCGAAACCTTTTCGCGCGCTAAGATCAAAACGTCTGCTCGGAAACGATTCTCTTGTTAGAAACAACAAATTAATTTCCCTTTCGTGAATCAATTCTCTTTAGAACAACAAATTAATTCCCCTTTCGTGTCAATCAATCAATCATGACATCATGTGTGATCAAAACTTTGTCTCGGAGACAATTCTGGTCGAACTCCAAAGACATTAATTAACTTGACGTCATCTGTCAGACACTCCCTGGAAACAATTTGATTAATGACTGCCAACTCTAGACTGACCAGAAAAGAAAGTTGGCTCGGAAACGACAACAACATTGATCCCATTAACCACGTGTTCTCTCTAATGACTCTGTTCAAAACAACAACAACATTGACCTTGACATTTGGCTCGAATAACAACAATAACATTGACCCCATTAACCACGTGTTCTCTCTAATTACTCTGTTCAAAACAACAACAACATTGACCTTGACATTTGGCCTCGGAAACAATAACAACATTGACATTCGCTGAGGGCGTGCCAAAAACACACCTGGAGAAAGAGGTCATTGACCCCATTCTCCCTAATGACTCTATGCCCATATTAGGAGTCCTGTCCGGAGTTATAGGTGGCAGCAGGGGTGAGCGATCGGAGTAACACCCCCATCTCTACTCAAAACACATCCAATCAAAATTTTGAGATAGCCATTTTGTTCAGCATAGTTGATTTCCAGATGAAATTATGTTTTCGAGGAGGACACTCCCCCACAGCCCTCAGGGCAAGGGTTGTGAGTTATGCCCTGGGGGCATATAAGGTTTTTTTATAGAAGGTGTTGTTGTAGAAACTTCAAAAAAGGCTCGTTAGATTGAAAATTCAAAGGGCTAGTGCCCTTTTTACTAGTCGAAAGTGATTAGAGGGCAACTAAACCGCCTCTCACGCCCATGTTTTTCATTTATTCAACAAATGAATGTGCATTATCAGTTTAATATACACATACTCATATTTAGTAATCAAAATGTTAGTATTATTTGATTTATTAAAGTTATAAAAGTAAAAAAAAATTATATTTTTTTCAGTAAAGTGCAAATTTTGTTCTGGCCTTGAGAAGGCATAGGGGTTTTGTGCCCAACTTATATTAATTTCTGATCGTTTTGAGTTTGACTCGGTTATTTATTGTAGTTTCTTTTCGTTTTGGGTTTCATTTATTTATCGATGCTGATTTGTGGTAGTTTTACGCTTGGTAGATTATTTGATTTTATTTTTGCTCATTTTTTGTTTAATGAAGTTCTTTACTTTTCTTTGAAAAACTCATTTTGTGGAAAAAGTTTTTTTAATTAATCAAATTAAAGAGCGACAATAATGCTTAAAACTAACAAAAATTATTCTGAAAATGAGGTGGGTCACATTGATTTCTTATACCATATCGAATATTATTCTCACTGGTGGATCCAGGGGGGACCTATCCCCCCCCCCGAAAAAAAATCTTTTCTGCCACCCTCTTTCCCTGTTTTTTTTCTTTTTTTCACTTTTTTTTAGAATAAATTTGTCAGTTTGGTCAATTATTGGCACCTTTGTCATATTGCCCCCCCCCAAGATTTATTTAATTTTTGCGCTTGTCACATTACCCCCTCCCCCAAGATTTTGCTCTAGATCCGCCCCTCATACCCTAAATATAAGGGGGGCTACTATTTCCTTCAGATTAACTTTAAATAACAGTTCAAATAGTGATAAATCCTCTTATTAAACAGTGAGAAGCTAAAATTTGCTCTTTTGTGGCACAGAATGTCGGGGAACGCCACTTTGCTGTAGTGTGACCTCTATTGCTATAAAAAAAAGAAACGCTTATCCGTGGCACTTGTTCTAGAAAAATTCCAAAATTCCTGATTTCGTAGATAGGGACTTGAAACCTATGCAAGGGGGTTCTTTGATGTATTGAATGATATGGCTGCACCGTTTTTTGGGCATGTTTTTCTTTTTTCTTCTGAAACTATGCAAATTTTATCATTCTCGTAACTTCCGATGGGTAACTTTAATCTTAACAGACTTTCTACATTTTGAACCATCATCAAAGGAATATTTTATTCATATTTTCTCATCAAAGTTTCTTTTTTACATTCGTCAGAGTCACACTTTACTTACATTTTGTTGTCAACAAGCATAGCGTAAACAAACATTAAATACCTAATACAGTGGAGTAGGTATTTGGCACAGGGAGCCTTGGAGTCCACCGCTCCTCCAAAATTCTTAATTTTTCTGAAGTTCTGGGTAATTCTTATTGAAATTATCAGTAAAATCTGATTTTTACTATCCCCCCCCCCCCAAAAAAAAAAATACCGCGCGCGTGCCTATAGGTGAAATACTACTATCACCATAAAATACAGTGGGAATTGCAACAGTGTAGCCTGCCACCTACGAAAAAAAATCTATGGTTTCTATCAGTTTGGGTTGTCACTTCATTCGGGATATGTATTGTTGAATATCATACTTATTCTAGCTTCAAATTATGTGAAAAGAATTTCTAGCTACCGTTAGATCCTTGCGTTGAAGTGACAGTCCGAAGTCAGTTGGATGCTGCATGTGGCTTGGACGTGGAAGGTCTCGATCATACCATTAACCTATACTCCGGACAAGTTGGAATCTCGGTAGAAAGCAAAATTTACCTTTTTTAAATCTTTTAGAAAAATTAAATGCCAGGTACACTTTTTCACAAATTTCGGATAGTAAAAAACGTTACAAAAACATAAGCTTCTTATTTGTGTAACGAATATTTAACGTAAAGCACACTGCCATCCCACCTCTAACATATTATCAGTGGCGTTGCTGGAGGGGTAACAAGGGGGACACTTCTCCGCGAGTGCAGCCTCTGAAAGAGGGAAATAATGAGTTTTTTTTTTTTACTTATATTGTTGTAGTAATGGGCGCATTGTCTTCGGGCGCTGGAAACCCTAGCTACGTCCCTGCATGATATATAACAAAACCAAACACCAGTGACAACCAGCCTGCATCTAAAAAACCAACTAGGCTAAAAAGTAGGAATCGCCAAAAAGAAATCGCCAAAAAAACACCAAAAAAAGAATTGCTTTTTTAATTTTGTTTCGATGAACTTCCTTGCTTGTCAGTCCTAGCTGACCTTTAGCCAACTAACGATGCTAGGACTGCTTTACACATGGATTCAATTTTAATTTTGTTATTTTTTTTAATGTAAGTTAGATTTTATCTTTATTCTAGTCTTGGTCAGAATGGCTATTGAAAATTTCACTGTCTTTAAAATTTCCTAATTGATTTATCCCCTTTATTGTTTGTATGATAAATTGAATTTGGCCAGCACAGCATTTCTAGATTTTCCTGATATCAACTGAATAGACAACACTGGAAACTACTCTTTCAATTGTTTCTTCATTGCCAACACTGGGAATTTCTTTGGTTTTTCACCACTGCAAAATCAATAGCCAAGGGCTGTTCAGAAATTTTTTCCCAAGAGCTTTTCAGAAAAAGGTTTTTTCATAACTTAAAAGAGTGGTATTGTAAGATAACCAAAGTGCGGATATTCTATGGTTCTAAAGAGTTCTCAGACCATGTAATTTCAACTAATTCATTTCACATAAATTCCGTCTTGAGATATGCTCCTGTCACTTCACTACAATGTCTAAAAAATTTAATCTAATAGTTATGATTAACATAATCGAATCCCTCAAATTCATCTCCGTTAAGCTGCTGTACCATACGATTTTCCGGCTCACTTAAAGCAGTTAAATTTGACTTCTTCTTCAAGCTTTTATTGAAGTTCTCTGCCTTTTTCTTATCACCAACTTTTGGTTTTAAAGGGGGCTTGAATTGTCTAGTTTCAATTTTTGACCAATCAATATCTTGGAATAAAAGATTAGTTCTTATGTCATCTTTTCCTTTTGGCCCACAGCCAAGTCTTTTATTTGGATCTTTTGTGAGGAACCCTTCGCAAGCATCTTTGGCTTCTTTTGACATGCATATGGGAAAGGAGATACTATGCTTAACGATTGCAGAAAAAAATTCTAATGGAGTTTCGCCCCTGAAAGGTAGTATTCCTGTAAGCATTTGAAATATAAGAACTCCATATGCCAACCAGTCTACAGATATATTATATGGCTTTTGTAGTATTATCTCTGGTGCAAGGAAATAAGGGGTACCGCTCATTGAGTCGTTTTTTTTTATCTCCTTGGATGCCAAGCTTACACATCCCAAAATCAGCAAGTTTTATATGTCCGTCTTGATCCACCAGCACATTATCTAACTTCAGGTCACGGTAGATGACCCCTTGAGAATGGAGGAAGAACAAAGCGATAGCAATTTCAGCTGCAATTTCAATCTGTTGTAAATTGAAGCTGTGATTTGAGAAAGACTGATGAAAACATTAATGTTTGCGGTCAACATTGATTGCGCCGGCGGCGCGCCGCCGACATCTTACCAGCGGCACGCCGACGGTGTCTTACCGGTAGCGCGGCGTGCTGTTTTTTGCCCCGCCGCCGCCGGTCTTCCCTCATCGGCGCGGCGCCGGGGTCTAATTGGTATGCTGTTTGATTTATGGAAGAAAACTTCTTCTTCTGAAAAAAAGTATCTGCGCTACAGATCAAACTTCTTTCCGCTTCAAAAGATTGCATGGGCGAATTCTTGGATTTTCATTTCCTTGCCAGGTGCAACTTACCAAAGTAAAGCAGGTCTTATGGTCTGGTTGACCATGTTAGACTATGTTACTACACCTCAAGAAGGTTTTAATCTTCAAGAAAGATCTTCTTTCTTTCCTGCTGGCGGCTTAATATTCAGTAAATCAATCACATGAGGCTCAAGCTTTTACCTAGAGGAAATATTTCCTGAAATTTCTTAATAATTCCCGAACTTCACCTGAAATTTCAACAAAAACCGTGCAATGATTTTCTGTAGTTAGCCTATGATAAAGGCTAATAGATACTTACAAGATGTGTTTTGTACACCTAACTGTTACCAGACTTTTTTGGGAAGGGCTGTCGTTAGCGATGACAATTGGTGGCAGTTTGTTCTTAACTCTTTCGCATAATCCAATGAAACAGGCATTTACATATCTTTGAAGCTCAAAGAGACGCTGGGAAATGTTAAAAAATGGAGCCGAGTACTAGCTGAATGGTTGGAGCACTAAACTTGAAATTCTGTGTCCGTAAGGGGAGGGGTTAGAGTCCTGGTGTCGCTGATTATTTGATATGAAACGCGGTTTCAACAATGTGACTCTGTAAGCTTAGACAGAGTCAACCCAGTTCCAAATGGGTACATGGGAAATCTGGGGGGGGGTGGAACATGGGAAGAGTCGGATGACTTGCCCCCAACCACGCATAGCACTCCCGGCCGAAGGCCGAGAATCAGGAAATCGGTACCTGCGCTACGTAGACCTTTGGTTAGCATGCAAAAAGTTTTATTTTTAGTTTTTAATAGACACCCCATAAAGAACTGAACGACAATGTTTCTGTTCGAATTGCAATGGTGGAGTGTGACAATTCTGTCGTAAAACTGGTCAGCAACGATTGTCCATGGGTGGTAGTTTTCTAATGTAGTTGCCACTCTATTCATCCCCGTGTCAAAACTAAAAATTTAGGCACCGGGCTTACTTATATTTATTGTCTACAGCAATGCCCAAGACTTTTATATTGTTTTGCAGAAATTCCACATTTCTAGCTTTAATAGTTTTCTCGTTTATCCAGTGAAAACAGAATGAGAAAGGTCACGTAAAAAATGGCTTCCTTTTCTATAGAAAATCCCGCGTTGCAAGCTTATGGCACCACATTTTCTCACTTCAGTCGGCATCGTATCGCTTTAGCCTTCGCAAAAGACCCTCACTTCGCCCAGGTGAAGCTACTTCCTATATTCATAATGTGAAAAAAAAAACAAAAAAAAAAAAACAATCTTCTTATATAAGGGCACAAGATAATGACTAGTATTGCGTTTATTGGAACATTTGTAAACATGCTTTATATTAAACTTTTCTCACGTAGAAATACAGTGACATGAGACACTCAAAGATTATTTGTAACAAGATGTGAAAGCTCGCATCTCCAAATGCTAATAAAATATTATTAGCGACACTAGCACTCGCAGTAGGTATAAATAGTTGATACTTTTCCAGTATTGCCAAACATTTTTTTTTCGCTAGCTACAATAAACTGTCTATGAAATATAAATAACAGCAAAAAGTCAAAATTTGTGCATTATTATTTAATAATACACAGGGAATCAGCATAACAGAATCGATTGCCTCAAACGCTTTGCTGATGCTTCTTTTAGCAATGCCAATAATTAATATAAAAAGGTTAAATTCGACTTTGACAACTCTGGAGGAAGATATTTTATATTTCCATATTTTGCTATCTTCACATTTCGTAGCTTCAAATTCATATTTTTTATGATACAAATAATCTTTGTTTATGCGACCCCAGCGCCATCTATTTTTATTTGCAGTCGCAAGCTAGTAGATTATTTTAATTTTTCTTTTTTTAATGTGTTTGCGCACTTTCCTCGTCTTGTTACGAATGATCTTTGATGGATACTGTGCATACAAAACCACACACACATATAAAGACAATAAAACGTTATACATCAAATTCCCCTGATTTTCCTGACACAAGGTCCCAATAAAGGCGCAACTCGAAAAAAAAAAAGAAAAATACATCACAAAAGAGACTGCAATTTAAAATCATTGGTTATTGAGTTACCTTTTTTCATTTTGTATTTAGATGGTTTGTTTTCCATGCAAATCGC